>JAJQWJ010000003.1:24291649-24744149 GCA_023637945.1 Phaethornis superciliosus
TTCAGTAACAGTATCAGTTTTAATAATCCATCTCTGAAACCAATAGGCGTATGCAGGGTAGTGAAAGCTGTACCTGGAAAGCCAGACTCCAACACACCCTACCTGTTTTATTCAGACACCTAGGATTTTGTTTAAGTATGAAGTCCAAAACTTCATTTCTCTAGAGCTGCCAGATCTCTGCACAGATCCTGAATGTCTCCTTCCCCCAGTCTGACCACATGCACATTAACTGTAACTACTAAGTTTTCTTTTTAGTTTTAATGCAGTGTATGGAACAGCTTCCTCTTGCACACCAAGTGACTACTATGGCCTCACTGAAATTCCTCCATAAAAAGCCCTTCTCCATTTTTATCAATTAGGACTTTAAACCAAAACTGATGAAATCATCAAAAATATGTATGCCTAAGAGATGTGGCATTCTCAGCAGCAGCTCAGTGCTACCTGATCACTGAGGATTCCCATTATTTTTTATTTTACTATGAGCACATTTGGTGGTATGTGTACAATTAAAAATGCTTTCTAAAGTATCTGGCATACTTTGAAAACAATATCAGGGATAATATAAATGTAAATATCACCATGGAGGCATCATGAGAAATTTGACATTTGGAATAATTCATTCAAGGTGTCTAGATCCAATTTAAATTCTTCCCCACTTTAAACCGAGGCTTCACAACCAGATGAACTTAAACCAAGGTGTACAACTTCATGCTACACTGGTAATCCACGCTAACTAGGAAATAAATTTTCAGTGATTAAGTTGAATTGTTCATACAAAATGCCAGCTTCAGCTTTTCACCCATACAAAATAGCTTAGAAAATATATACTGCATGTGTTTATTATAGCTACAGTTGCTATGAACATCTATAACTCTCCAACAATTTCTTTGATTTATGTTCAAAAACATACAGGGCATGAAATGATGCCTGCAACCTTACATTTCCCTCAAGAACATTGTGGGGAGAAGATATATTCTAAAACATCATGTTAGATTCCTTGTTATGTCTCCTTTTTAAAATAAATGTATGATAATCAATTACACATGCTTCAAAGCAACTGCCACTAGTTTCCCTAACAGAAAAGCTGTATGAGAAAAGTTCCATTTGCTCTCCCCTAATGCTTGAGTTATAAGAGGAGATCTTGTTCAGATATTAAAAAAAAAAAAGTATTATAAAGCATAGGCCCTGCTTAACTCATGTATGCATACTCAGGTTTGTACTTGCCTAGACTTGACTTAGATTTTGAGAGAAGTAACATCTCCACTGATCAACTTGCTAATAAAAACATCTGTGTGTGAAGATCTTGCACCTAATCTCCTTGTCATATATGTAGTAATCCAACTGATGTCAAGAGAATAACTGAGATGCTAAGTTAATATATCAGGCTCAACTTTCCTTTCAACCTCAATATGTAAAACATTAATTTAAGAAGTCCACCCAGCTGTAGCGTCCACTAGAAACACAAATGTTTATAGATGTTTATAGGAATATCAATTAAGCTGAATGGAAGCTCTGCTATTAATGCTCATGCATGTAAGACTGGACTTTGCCGATCTGCCTGAACTTCAGGCAGGTGTTGAAGCACATGTTTTCTCCAGGGTATTGGGACCAATAACCAATGGGTTATACGCCATGAACACATGAGCATAATACCAGATGGTATCTCCACAACCTCAGGCAGCACCCTTGCCCATGACGGGGTGACTGGAGTGGCTTAGAAGGTGTACAGCACATGTCTCTGGCCATAAAGAAGGTCAGGATCTTTAGTTTCATCCACACCAGGCAGTTAGTGCTTCCTGCACACCAAACAGGGAGCTCCTGTTCCCTTCCTCCTTGGGCTACACTGCAAACTAAGAAGCTAGCAAACAATATAGAAAACTGGACTGGATAGGAGAAGCCCCTCTAAGGAGGGCTGACACCCACTAGCACTGAGTTTCAAGCGAATATGAAATAAGCTGGATCTGTGGTGTTTCAGATAAAACATACCTCTGTTCACCTCTATAAGTGCACAAAGTTTGTGTGCCAAAGACAGAAATGAAGCAGAAATTAATTAACTCATTCAACCTGTTCCTTTTTTTTTTCTTTTTTTCCCTATCTTCCTTTAAATCAAACCCTCAAAGAATAAAAATTTACAGGAGAGAAAATATTGGCTTGCATCTTTTTTGGACTGCAGCACTGCTCTATCAGTTACTAATGAAGCCTTGGAGGAGGAGGGGAGATGGCTGGACATGTGTGCCTATTGGCCATACAGCCCCAGCTAGATAGCATCAACAGTTGTTCTCCTATTTTCACAGTGGGAAATAAGCAGGTACTAGCTGTATAGGAATAATCAGGAGGAATCTAGGTCAAAATCAAAGCAAGACTGCTCTGTCCATTTGAGGAAACTCACATGCAAACACAATACCCATGTAAAAACAAAGAGCTTATTTGTAATGGTTATCTCTTCTAAGATTTCTAAACCAGCATGCAAACAGGGGCCTACCTTGATTAAAAGAAGCTATTCTTTACCTGTGATTTTGGGAAGGTAATCAAAAGCAACATAAACACGTGATAGAAGGAAATTTTCTAATCATTATTTCAAAAAGACAGACTTGAAAGGGTCTCTTGTTCATGGGTAAATCTTCAGTTAGCTTTCTAGTACCAGTGGTTCAATTCACCAACTGCCCCCTGGAGAAAAGTGAAGATCTGCATTTAAATGGAGATATAGTATTTCCAAATGCATGGTACCTGCAAGGCAGATACCGTCAAGGTTTCTTAGTGAGTGGATCTCAAATTGTATTAGGTACATTTCAGTGCTGTAACTATCCCCATTTTGTAGGACTGGAGCTATTTCCATATCATTTTTCTGTGTACATGCTTTGCAGTATTTGTCCTGATAAGTCAAAATTAACCCCCCCTCCCACAACAAAGCCCTCACATACTAATAAGGAATTACAATCTTATGTATAATTTCCTGATATGCACGATGAAGACTGTATTAGAGAGCTTGACTAGAAATCTTAAATAATTGAAAACTCTGATGACTTAATAGAGTACTAAGCTTGGTTTACAATGCAGCCAATTTAGAGCCATAAAAACACTGTGTAAAATTTTTATCTTGTGGTTGACCATTACATATCCTATTTATTATTCCAAAGTATTTCAACAGCATTTTTCTTCATCAATGTGGCTCTGGCATTTAGCACCCACTCACTACACGCACGTGATTTTCCTGGAACAGCTTTAGGAAAAGGAAACAAAAAATTAGCAGATTACTACAAAACTGTTCCTTGCAACAACATGCATCTTTTCACATTCTGACTTGATCTGACTTCACGTGCTACAGAATAGGTTCAAAACCCCCAAGACTTAAATATAATAAATCAAACCTATACACAAAGTTAAAAAAAATGGTGTAACTACTGAGCCTGACACATCAGAGAAAATAAATAAACAAATAAATAAATAAATCAAACTATGGATACTTTGTTGCTAATGCACAAGAGTTCAAAGAGTTGTGTTCCTCTTAGGAAAACATCTTAACTTTCCTATCAGAAAATCACCCTAACCTTCCAGAAAAGTTTTTACCAGTATGCCAGGAAGGCAGAGAGAAGGTTGAGAGTGCAAATGACACGCAGGCAGTAGTCCAGGCAGCCTCTTGCTGAAATTCAGGTTGCAATTGAAACGTCCCTGTAAACAAGGTTACTGGGAACAGCCCAAGATATCCTTCTCAGCAACACCTTCAGCAGGAGCCCTTCAGCTGTCTACTTAGTTTGTTATACCTTATCTCACAGCCCTGACATCCTAATACTGATTCAAATTCAGGATTCAAAATGAAAGATGAAATATCTCTAAGATCACTTAATATTGAAATACCATTGCAGTAATAAGTGGTGCCAGGCTCGAGATAGGGATATAGCACTCTAGTGGTAACCTTTTAATTTCTGACAAAATACAGTGGAATAACTGTGATACTGCACACACAGCTAATGCAATCCATTTGTTTTCCTTAGTTTTGATAATGAGCACACTGAATGTCATGTTTACCTTCTCCTGCCCCTGGCACATTTTAAACTCTAAATTCCTCTAAAAGGAGACCTGACAGATTCCTGTACAGACATGAAACCCCTCACACCACAGGCTCCCTTCTCCCCCCCCCCCATTATGCAGAACCACGGCTACCTCGATGCTCTCAAGACAAGGAAGATCACAACCACATGAGTTGCTTCCATCATTCTAAGTCTTTAGCTATTTTCAGTGGAAATGCAAGACACGCACACACACCACATATAATCTAATGTAGGTTACATTGTAAACTAGTCCCATTCTGAAAGCGAGGGTAAGTATGCTACACCAGAACATTTTGTCCTCTGAAATAAACCAGGGAAGTAACACCAAAACACATCAGGCAAGTTTTACACTTAGTATTTGAGACAGGATGCCCAATAAATGCTTAAAACTTTGCGGTTGGATACAAAGGGCATTCAGATTTCACTCCTGGCCACAAGTGATGATAGGTTGAAAAGGGGTCAGGGTGTGTGTTCATCTGTTTTTCAGCTGGGTCAAGTTTGCTGTTAAGTTTCCTTAACAGTGTAAAAGGACAGGATTTGGGTGAGGGGGGAATAACGGGAGAAACAAAAGCCTGCCTTCCCACACTACCATTCACCTTCATTTTCCTCTCCTTCATATTCTGCTCATTTTTACTTGCCTCCCCCATTATTTTGTCATCTCCTAAAATGCAATCCTCTCTTCTTTGGTATCACGAGAAACATATTAACTAGACCAATTACTCAGAGCACTTCCCCTGCAGCACTTCAAAATATACCTCCAGATCACTCGCTCCTTCACAGCATTAATGCCCAGAGAAACATTATATATATATATATATATATATAAAGGAGGGGGGGGAACAACATTTCCTCACAGCCGAGTGACATTCAGACCCCCACTCCTCCACAGACAGGGCTGGGAGAGGGAAGCACCAGGAGAAGCAGGCAGTACAGTGACTTTCCACACTTTCCTTCTCCCCCCCCCCCCCCCGATGCGGGTGCGAACAGCCCCGGATGCCTTTGTGCCTGCGGGTTCCCCCGCGGGTCTCGACACGACGGCAGCCGCCGAGCCAAACAAGTCCCGCCTGGCCACGGCCCTTGTCGCCTCACCAGCCCACGGGGGACAGCGGTAAAAGGGACCCCCCCGGCAGCAGCAGAGCCCCCCAGCCCGGCGTGCCGTGCAGGGCCTGCTCGGCCCCCTCCAGCCGCTCGCTAAGTGTTTGAAGAAGGAGAGGAAAGCGGGGGAGGGACGGGGGTGAGGACGCCCCCCTTTCCCTCCCCTCCCCCCCCTGTCCCCCCCCCCCCCCCCGCCCGCCGGCCTCTCCCTGCCGCTGCCCGGGCCGCGCCGCACCCGGGACATTTCGGGGCTGCCGAAAGGGCACCCCGGGGAGGAGGGGCGAGGAGGGGAAAGGGGACAGGACGACAAGGGCAGCTGCCGCCACAATCACACGTGCCCCGGCACCGGCTTTGAGAGTCCGGTCCTTGAGATCCAAACTCTTGCTGGCTAAAAGCCTCGTCACTTCCCCGGCAGCCCTGACCCCGGGCAAGGGGAAAGGACAAGACTCGCTGGGGTAGGATAGCAGAAAAAAAAACAAACAACAAAAACCATTCACCCTTCCGTTCCTGCACAAACACACACACACAAACACACACACCCCAGGCCAATAATTTAAAATAATTGTCCGAGAGACGAGAACCACTAAACCCCGGGCGGCCGGTGCTGTTGTGCGGCTTTTTACGAAGCTGATTTTTTTTTTTTTTTTTTTTTTTTTGGGGGGGGGGGGGGGTGTGACTCGGAGCAAGTGCAATTGGCAAGGTCTGAAGGTGGAATTCGGGGGGGTGGGGGGTGGGGGGTAGCGCTTCTGGCAGGGGCTCATCTCCCAGCAAAAGCATGTCCCCGCTGCAGTGTCAGCTGGCAGAGGTGCGCGGTGGGGACGGAGGGGTACGGGGGGGGGGTCTCGCTTTACCTGGTCAGCTCAGAACGGCAGGCAGGTTAATCAGGTGAGTCGTCGGGGATTTTAAAGAAGCCGAAGCCGGTTTCTTTGCTAGGAAAGTCTACAACACCATGCAGGGACATTGCAAAATCTTTACACACGCCTCCTTTAACTGGGCTCCCGCGACCTCCGCCGGCGAGGGGGGAGCGGCGGGCGGGCGGCAGGCCAGGAGGCGCCGGGCGGCGAAGCGGAGGGTGCCGGGGGTGGCAGCGGCAGCGGGCAGGGCCCGGCTGGTGAACGGCGGAGGCGAGCGTGAGGCGGAGGCCCTGATCCCCCCGGCCCCGGCCCCGGCGACGTTCCCGGGCCTCCCTGCCGCCTTGGTAGCGCCGGTCCGCACTCGGCCTGACCCGGGACGTCACGCCGCCTGTCTGTTTTCTCAATGATAACTTGGCAGGAGAAGGGGGAAGCGGCCGGGTTTTTCCTGGGCTCATTACCGGGTACGTGCACGTTTCTCTGGCATGCAGGTTTTTAGTTTTTTGCCGGTTTTTTGTTTTTTTTTTTTTAGGGGGGGGGGGGGTTGTTTTTTGTTTTTTTTTTTTTTTTTTTTGCGTGTGTTTTTTTTTTTTTTAAGGGAAATAATAAAAAGCGGGGACAGGAAATCCGGGGCGCGGCGGGGGCTACCGCTCCGCGATGGTGGCGGCCGCGCTCCGGCGGGCGCGGGGGAGAGAGGCGGCGGCGCGGCCGCGGGGAGCAGGCATGCGTTCATCTTTTTGTCTTTCATTTTACCTTCAGGGTGACATTCAGTGCCAGGCGAGCCTCGCCGGTCACCGCCAAGTCCCACCTGGAAAAAAAACAAAAACACAACAACCAACCAAACAAAAAAACCGAACAACAACAACAACAAAAAAAAAAAAAAGCCCTACCGAAAACGGGGGGCGGGGAGGGGCTGCCAGCGCCCGGTAACCGGGATGCGGGCGGCCGAGTCCTCCGGAGGCGGACGGGACACCTCTCCAAGGGGACGTGGGGACACATACAGGCACGCACACGCCGCCAGCCGCCGGCAGGCCATTTGCCAGGCCGGCGGGGGCGGGTGGAGGAACCAGAAAAAAAAAAAAAAATTGAAATTAAAAAAAAAAAAACAGGTACCCGCAATGCAAGAGGGAGGTAAGCAAGGAGCAGGGCAGCTGGCGGTGCAGCCGCTGCCTCGCAGGCCCGGTCCCAATCCCCCGCCTCCAAATCTCCTCCAAGCTCCTTGCAGGGTAAGGCTGAGGTGGGGGGGTGGGGGAACCCCCTACGCAGAGGCTGCTATGGCAGTGAGTTACATTTGGGGTGCCCCCGGGGTCCCCCAGGACTGCGCAGCGCGGGGCCGGAGGAGGCACGGCAGTAGTTGGGAAATTGGGAAGCAGAATGGCGTCGCTGCAGAGAGCAGAAGACTGACTCAAACCCTGGCAGGATTGATGCGTGTGGGGGGGGGGGGGGGTTAAATCACTTCTCCCCTACGTCTCCTGCAGCACCTCTTTCTGCAAGCAGGATGGTTTACTTTAAAACAGGGAGTCAGCGGCATCCTGCAGTCTGCACCAAAGTCAGCGTGGCCACCGTGCAGGCCCTGAGCAATGCCAAGAGTAATGGTAGGGGCTGGGAAGCCACCTGCGTTTTCTTCCCTGTTCTTCTGTGCTTTTAAAAGGCAAATCCCGTAAAGCTGCGTGAAGAGTCCCGCTGAATTTGGGGGACACATGTCCAGAATTAGGCCTCACTTGGAAAGCTTCTATAACTCCAGTTCAAGTGCCTCTTTGCTGAAGATAGCAGATACATACACACTGTTAGTAGTACCCAACTGCTCGTACACCACACCACCTGCAAAGCCACCACAGAGTGTCTTAGTGTCCAAAGTCAAGTATCACCCCTTCCATGCTGCCATTACACCACCTGTTATAATGAGGTATATTGCCAATACACATGGAACTAGCACGGTGGAGTTCATTAAGGGACACGTGTAGCAGTGCTGAAACTAAAGTGTATTTTTTGCAGCTGTCTCTGTTTATCCTTAATATTAACACTTTCATTTTCCTCCTTTAAATACAAAATAGCCTTTACTTAATACTGTTACTAATCAGGTTTTGTTATTCCACTTTTTATAAATGGAAAAAAAAAGGGAGAAGTTAGTGTACACCTTTTCTGTTGATAGACTCTTTGCTCTTGGAAAAAACATTATTTCAAATGGCATGATCATCTGTTGCAACTGGAAAAAGAGTTGGGGGAAGAGGGCCTTCTTGGAATATATTACTGGCCAAACATTTTAAGGAGCCTGAAATTGAAAGCTTTTATTTTTTTAACCCAAGCAACTCAATATGCTTTTTGACTTGTCTAGAAAGACACATTTGTTTCACATTTCTCTTTTGAAATTGTTTTGAACTGTTTTCAGACTAAATTCTTACCTATCTTAAGTATACTTCCTCAGTACAGTACATTACTGGGGGGGGGTTTCGGGGGTTTTTTTTCCTTCTGTTTTTTTGGTTTGTTGTTGGGTTTTTGTTTTTTGTTTGGGGGTTGGTTTTTGTTTGGTTTTTTGGGGGGTTTTTTTTTGTAGAGTTGAAAAGCCTGGATTGTTTTCTGTATTTTGCCATTCATTTTAAGTGAGGCTTTTTCTGATTGATGTGGGGAATTTGTTTGGAAGGATGAAGGGTATGGCATAGCTACCCAAGATGCTACTTGCAGTTATCCCATACCTAAGCTAACAGGTAGATTTTAAGTTGTGATTGTTACACTTTTAAAAGTGAGTTAGTTAATCAAATAGCTATTTTTGGAATGCACTTAAAGAAGCAGTAAAATGCATTAATTTCATTAAACTAAATTAGCAGATAGGCAACAACAAATATTAGTCAAATAAGGAACATCTCACCTACGGAGCCAAATCCAGATGTAGTGAAATCATAGACACAGAAAGTTAGGGGTTGGAAGGGACCTCGAAAGATCACCTAGTCCAACCCCCCCCTTCCAGAGCAGGGTCACCTAGAGCAGGTCACACAGGAACACATCCAGGTGGCCTTTGAATGTCTCTAGGGAAGGAGACTCCACAACCTCCCTGGGCAGCCTCTTCCAGTGCCCTGTCACCCTCACAGTGAAAAAATTCTTCCTAATATTTATATGGAACCACCTGTGCTTCAGGGCCCCTGGAGCCCAGGGGCTCCATTGCCCCTTGTCCTATTGTTAGTCACCCCTGAGAAAAGCTTGGGTCCATCCTCCTGGCACTCACCCCTTACATATTTATAAACATTGATGAGGTCACCCCTCAGTCTCCTCCAAGCTGAAGAGCCCCAGCTCCCTCAGCCTTTCCTCATAAGGGAGATGTTCCACTCCCTTCATCAGCTTGGTCACTCTGCGCTAGATTCTTTCAAGCACTTCTCTGTCCTTCTGGAATTGAGGGTCCCAGAACTGGACACAGTATTCCAGATGCAGCCTCACCAGGGCAGAGTAGAGGGGGAGGAGAACCTGTCTTGACCTACTAGCCACCTCCCTTCTAATGCACCCCAGGATGCCATTGGCCTTCTTGGCCACAAGGGCACATCGCTGGCTCATGGTCATCTTACCATCCACCAGCACCCCCAGTTCCCTTACATCTATGCTGCTCTCCAACAGCTCAGTCCCCAACTGGTACCTGGGTTTGTTCTTTCCCAGATGTAGGGCTTTACACTCGCCCTTGCTTTCATACATTAAATTTCTCCCTGCCCAACTCTCCAGTCTGTCCAGGTCCCTCTGAATGGCAGCACAGCCTTCTGGGGTGTCAGCCACTCCACCCAGTTTTGTGTCATCAGCAAACTTGCTAATGGTACACTCTACACCTTCATCCAGGTCATCTATAAATATATTGAATAGTACTGGTCCCAGTACTAACTTTTGAGGGACTCCACTAGAAACAGACTTCTAACTGGACTCCATCCCATTGACTACAACTCTCTGGCTTCTATCCTTCAACCAGCTCCTGATCCACCTCACTACTTCATCATCCAGGCCACACTTCTTCAGCTCCTTCAGGTTCTCACAGCTCCAAGGATGCTGTGGGAGACGGTGCCAAATATCTTACTGAAATCAAGATAAACTCTGTCTACTGCTCTGCCATCATCCATCCCCCTGGTTGTATCCTCATAGAAGGCTATCAGGTTGGTCAGACGTGACTTCCCCTTAGTAAATCCATGGTGACTGCTCCTGAAAAGCCTCTTGTTCTTCAACTGGGTTGTGCTTCTCTATGGCATGTTTAATTTGGCCTCCGCAGTTGCATAGCTGACACTTTATGTGGTTGTCAAAGGTGTGTATATTATAAATGTGTGAGCCATGCTTCTTTCCAATGTGATTAACCTCACCTCTTTCCCACTTAGCTCAGCTGTGCAGTCCTATCACATATGCAATTTTTGGTGTGTGTACACACCAGAGATGCAGAGAGGCATTCCCAGCCCTGGTATCAGCCTAAGGGACATGAGTTGTGTCTGAAGTGAGGGTGTGATCAGGTGGATTTCAGCAGAGGGTGTTCGCAACCAACTGCATGTACACTGCAGTTAATAGGCTATACTGAAGTCGCTGCTAACATCTTTCATTACTGCTGTTACTCATGCCAGTGAGAGTAAAGGAAAGGTTGGTATGTCTATAATCTATAATCACACATTCATTTGCTATGCAGATGTGTTCTCAGCCCAAGAAAATTATGCTGGAATAAGGTTGGAGGTGAACATAAACCAGAACTGTGTTCAAGTAGCTTATTCATTCTGAAATGACTGAGTAATTTCCTGGTTTCACTTAGTCCACTTTCAAAGTGAATTAAGATAATTCAAGAAAGTGAATTTTATGCTGGCATAAGATTTTGTCTACACATGTTTTTAGTTGAGAGTAATTACTGCAGTGTACCTAATAATGGCATAATTTTGTGTGTGGACAGGTCCAAAGTCCCACAGGTGAAAACAGAATTCTCTCTGTATAACACGAGATTAATTTAGTCCAGTGTCTGACATACTTCTTTCTTCTTGAAGCATGCTCATTCATTAGAGGGATTTCTTGCTCAACAAAACCCCCACAACAACCATGTATTTATCATCAATTGCAGAATAGCAATGCCTGTTACTCTCCACTAAAACCAAACAATTTAACCAATATATATTGTTAAGTTCTCAGGTACCTTAAAATGGACAACATGACCTTTACTGGAGAAAAGATCAGTTTCTTGATTTTATGTATTTTGAGTGGGTGGTTATAAACAAAAGCAAAACAAGGAATAAAGCTCTGGTCTGTCCTAATACCCATTGTCAACTTCATGTCACTCAAAGCAGTAGCACCCATTCTTATTCAGCAATATTAGTTCCTGAAGGAGGAGCCTCTGAGACTTGGACCGAAGAGTGTGCAGACCAGCAGGGCTTTCTGAAGGCACCTTAAGAACAGAAAGCTAATTTATAGTTTGCTTACAGAGATCTGAATCAGGAAGAATGTACTAGAAACTCAGGCAGCTGCTTGGCCCTGAATCAGGTGTATTGTATCCGTGCTGGTGTACAGGAAAGTTACCAAAATGATAATGAGAACGCACACATTTTTTTGTGACTTTTAGCCTGTCAGAAAGTTTGTCAAATGTAATTTTGTCTCATTCTGGGCCATGAACCTCCCTGGGAAGAGAGGTGACTCTTTGACATGAATTAAGACTCTTTAAGCTCAAGGTTGTTTGTTGTGGTTTTTAGGGGAAAAAATAAAAACAACAACAAAACATAGACAAGAAAAAAATTAGGTAAGCTCAGCTAGTAAAACAGCCAATTTTTTTGAAAGACACATAAACATAAAAGCTAGGTGGTACAAATTGCTGACCCTTTAAACGTTGACATGGGAAAAGCCAATAAAAGCTACGAAGATAAAAAAAGCCCAACTCCTACTTTATGTGTAAGGCTGTAATGTGGGAAGGCAGAGGGTACCCAGGGGTCTTACCTTATGGAGATGAAGTAGCCCCGCTGCTCTGTGTAAGTGGCCACAAATGATGCCACACCTAAGATTATAATTTCTGAATTTCATTTGTGATTATGAGCATGACAGCATGACCATGCTTTCCTGGCCTGTCGACATAGGGAGTGGATTTCAAATACACCTCCCTCACACCAAACCTGCTTATTTAAGTAAGAAGTTTTCTGTTGAGAAAGTAAACTTTTTTTTAAAAAGGTAAAACACAGATAAGCATAAAGTAACAAGTCAAGGTATTGAATTGTGTCACGCTGACAGAATGACCATGACTCAGTCTTTATACTGAGGTTCAACCTAGGCTAAGATAGAAGGCAGTGAGAGTTTTGGACCATAAGGAAGCATGACTGATCTGAAATCCCACTTTTTTTGTGTAAACAATTGGCTTAGGTTACTTTACACTTCCACTTCTCCACTGCTTCTACTGGGAGGTCTCTGAGCATTGAAGCCACCAGCAGCAGTACGGTATCCCAGCTATTTCACACTCCTGTCATTACAGGGGAATTAGTTGTCCAGTCAGGAAGGGGTCTTTTAATCTCTGAGTTGATGGCACAAGAGGACATCTCAGTGCACAGCCAATGCCATGAAATGAAGGATCCTCTATGAGAATTGGTTAGTAGTGCCAACGCTTAATCTTTGTCATAACAACCACCAATGTTTTGTTGTTTTGTTCTAACAATGTGAATTATGCATTAAACATTAATATAAGCAAGTGTACTTTTCTTTTGATCTTCAAGCATAATCATTTCTAATGAGAGTTTATACATGAGCATTGAAACAAATCCCTGAGTCATGGGAATTTACATAGGCTGTGGGAAAGATATCCCACATGGGTTACTCATGTCTGTAAAACGTAACATAAATCAGAAGTAAAAAATGAGCTTCCATTTGGCTGTTGGAACATAAATATCTATGGAGACTTTTGGCTTGTATGCTAGTAGTAATGCAGTGTTTAAGAGTTAGTTATCAGGGTGGGGCCCTCACTTAATATAAGATCCAAGTCTGCTCAGAATAAGCAAGCTCATCTCTTAGCTTCTGCAGTCTGGCTGCTAACAAGAATTGAACCTGGTGTCAGAGGAATATGATCTAACTCTGTAAAGTAGTAAAGGAATCAGAATTTGGTTTGCTTGATGGAGATCTAAGTCACCAAACTGCCATCAAGAAGTGATAATACTGTATATATTTAGCAGAAAAATATATATTTCTGTATATATTTAGCATTGTATATATGTACCAGAAAATTGTACAATGTTAAGTGGCATCTACCCTCATGCCCTTGACAGCCAGCTGCAGTGCAAGGCTGGCCCAGTCTGGATCAACTCTAGAACTTGCTCAACCATATCAGATTTCTGCTCCTGTCATTTTAACATCAGTCACAAACATTGCATTCCATGAAAACGTAAACACTGAATTGTGTAACTGCTAAGACAGTTATTTAAAATACACTTTATAGTTTCACACACTACACACATATTAAGCTACATACATATTAAAATGACCAATGACTACAGTCTGCACTTAAGCAACCATGCTATGTGTGCAAAGTACATACAACATACTTGGGAAAGTACCAGTACAGAACAGTAGGCGATGGGCCTGACTCCTGGGCCTACAGCTGCTGACTAGAAGATTTCCAAAATTTCTCTTGTCTCTCCAAAACAAATCTCAAAGCCAAAGGTTTGAGGAATGGCTGCCAAGAAGGTATTATGTTTAATGGCAGATAGGCTCATTCTCTGTTTCAGGTCATATCTCAGGAATTCTCTGAAGCCTGTTAATGTATTTTACTCTTTATGCGTAAGTACAAAAGGAGCCCTGGAAGCCTGAGATCCAGAACTACCCCACATAATTCAGTGTTCTTCTTCTACAGTCATGCTCCTTGCTGCTGCTTTTCTCTGGCCTGAATAACACCAAATGGTGATGATGGAGCTTTAAAAAGAAGAGTAGAAGAAGCCTATGCATAGAGTAGTTTATAGACTGGAAGAAGAGGAAGTATGAAACCCTTCATCCCTGATCTTGAGTTCTGTAACTGTTATATTTTATATTAAGGAAGGAAGAAAGCACCTGTGCCACTCCATTATGGAAACCCAACACTTTTTGGAAGAATGAAGTCTTTCCTGATGTTGCAGAACATTACCTGGCAGGTTAAGTCAAAAGACAAATAGGTCAATATAGGATCTTTAAGAATTTGTACTGAAGGACTTCAACTACATCACCTCAGTCTAGACCCTGATGAAGCACACTGGCAGTATCCAGCTTTTACCCAGTATTGGTGTGTCTTCTGGCTTTTCAAAATGCACACCACTGGGGACACACAAGAAGCAGTACTTGCAAAAACGTGATAGGTGCAGGTAGAAAATGATGCATGGAAGCTTGTAGGAAGGCCTTTCTTAGCATCAGGGTGGCGAAGCCTGTTGGACCATTGGTTCCCATGTGACATTCACAGCTCTGGAATGCTGGCTGGAAACACTCCCTTCTAATTTAGATCATTTGGTCTGCATTAAAGATACTCATTTCTAGAGTCCTAAGAGAAATGTGCTGATACTGAACCTATCCTTGCTCTTATATCTGAAGGCCTTTGGCAGGTGGCCAAGACGCCAGTGAGAAGGAGAGTACACTGGTTTTAATCCAGTTGTTCATGATGGAAAATTATGGGAAAAGTGCAAAGATCTTATTCCACAGGCCAGGATGTGTACTTATAT
This sequence comes from Phaethornis superciliosus, assembly GCA_023637945.1. Lineage (NCBI taxonomy): Eukaryota > Metazoa > Chordata > Aves > Apodiformes > Trochilidae > Phaethornis > Phaethornis superciliosus. Next base: position 24,306,293 of record JAJQWJ010000003.1, read on the forward strand.
TTAGCTGTTTAACCCTTGTCAAAACTTTGAAATCCATTACTATATATGAATGGCACAGTATGGTGAAGCCTTGTTCAGTAATTAGCTGATCTGAACCACAAACTAGAAACTATGTATGCAGCCAGTGAAAGCTGAAGTAGTTCCCATTAAATCAGTGGAGTTGTACCAATTTAAACTAGCTGAGAATCTGATACTCAGTTTCTATTGAGTATGAAAATATGAAAATTGAGAAATATTTTTGTCATACTATACAGTAATAGCAATAAAACAAAAATTATATATTATATATTAATTATATATCATATATATAAATATTATAATTATATGGCCAAGACAGAAGAAGAGCCAATGCAAAATCCTCAGCAATGAAACTGTACAACCACATTATTGCATATTTCAGTGTTGGAGCCATGCAGGTTACTGCTTAACTTCAGGGCAGCAAGGTAAGCTCTTTTTTCTTGCCTCTGTCTTTCAGTCACTATTAAGGCTGCAAAGTTCCCGTCCTCCTCATGAGCTAATCTGGTACCAGCCCCAGGGAGAGAGGGAGAAAGTACACCATGGGTGTTTTTCCATGGGCGGGTGTCTAAAGGTGAAGGGAAACAATTGAATTTTGATGACAATTTTGAGACACTTGAAGTTAATTTCCGCACAGCAAAAAATTAGTGGATCTCGCTGCTGCTAGGAGCTGCGTGTTCTCCTCTCCTACTAATGTTAGCAGGATTACAGGTTCTCAGCTTCTTGCAGAAGTAAGTCCCAAACTACCAGGTCCTTCTCTCACACCACAAGAGGCAGAGCTGCCATCAGGCCCTACCGGGTTGCCTCAGTGCCAATGCAGAGCAATTTCTTAAAAAAATCACGGTACTTGCTCCAGGTTTATGCTAGGAGAGACTTGTTCTCATTTGGTGTTTTTACCAGTAGCATTGTTCAAGGATAAGAAGGTAATTTGGTCAGATGCTGTACAAAATAATCAGATTAAGTTCTTGCATCCGAAAGACCTGTGACAAAGATTGCAGAGGATGTGTAGCAAACAGGATATCCTGGGAAGAAAGCACACCAGTAATTGCAAACGAAGGCAGCCAGCTATGGACGCTTTTCCTACACGCAACAGAATGATAATTTTGCCAAGGAGGCAAGCTGTGTATTTCCTTTTTAACTATGATATTTCCATTGCATTACTGACTTACAGTTTGTTAAATGCTTACAATCATGAAGCTTATAAAGCTTTGGAAATCTTGTCATGCCTAATACAATATGTGCTGGTTTATCTAACTATAAAAATATGTAATTATTAGGTTTGGGGCTTTGTTTTGTTTGTTTTTTAAAAAGTTTAGTAAAGGAGTGATAGCTTTTTATGTTGGTTTTGTGTTCTTAGAAGATTCGGGATGACATAAAGAGGAGAATCCTCAGATCTGTGGACATCTACTTGTGGATAATGAAATAGAAAATAAAAGATGCTTCAGAATATTACCAGTCACTCAAGCTGCTCTGTAGTTAGTTACATGGCAGACCTTCAGCCATTTTCACCAAAACAAGAAGACCCACTTCTTTTCATTTTGGGGCTTGACAATCATGGCCCCATATAGATTGTGAAAGGGATCAGTCTTCCCTGTGTTACCCCTCTGCTCAGATGACAGCTCCAACAAGAAAAAAAAAAAAAAAAAAAGAAAAATAAGAATAAATAAATAAAAAAAACTAAACAAAGAAAACCAGACAAGAAAAGAGGACAGACGTATCCACCTAGCCACCTGCCATTGCCTTCTTGCACACAAAGAAGCAGGCAAGGGGGGAGGGAGCTGGTGTTCAGCCAGGTGTGGCAGGACTTGCAAAGCAGGCTGTCCAGCTGGAGCATAACCTCCTAATGGGTTTCTATGGGGGAAGGTGTGGAAAAAGATAATGCAGGGGAAGCACAATCCCTTGCAAACATTTCTGCATCCCCATTTACCTTCTCCAAAGAGATGAGTAAGCATGCATCTTACTTGGCTGAAAATTTTCAGCCTGGTGTTGAGTACTTTAGTGTCCATGTGCACCAGCATACTAAAAGGGGTATATAAGACATCATTATTGGACACATTCTTGAAGTTTTCTTATACTGAAGTCAGTTCTCAGTCACAGAAGAATTAAAAGAAACCTCAGGGAGGCTGATATTACTGACTCGGATATCAAACCAGTTTTTAGTAACTTGCTAATACTGATCTGTATAAGTCTAACCCAGAGTTTAGTTGTGTCCATTATTTTCTCTATTGACTTATTTCAGCCAGGGTCATTTTTCTTAGCACAAGGCTTTTGGACTGTACTATTGGTACCTTAGTGCAATTTTACTAGTTAGGGGTCTTCATTGGAATATTTTGCTACTAAATTTCTGTGTAGAATTAGAGCCACTATCTCATATACACCCCATCGAAGCCCTTCTGGAGCCATCCTGAGAATTTCAGTGATCCCCATCCTAGGCTCCTGTACTAGGCTTATTAGGCTTGCACTCAACCTTGAGCAGTAACCATCTCAGCCCCTATAATGACCCCTTGGGATAAAGATATTCAGCTGAGACTACAGCAAAAGAAAAACCATGGTCACAATCAAGGATCAATTATTTTAATGGCTATTAATATGGAATAATATTCCTAACCCTTACTAGTCACAGCCAGATGCAGAGTAGGATACATGATTTTACCTGAACCAACTGTTTTTGCTACTTTTGAATGAACAATGTTTTTTTTAAGAGGTTGGTGTGTTCGTTTCTAGTTGTCAGGATACTGTTGCTCTACATTCCTACCTGTGTGGATAGGACCATTGCAGTTTGTGCCAGTTACCATTGCAGTATGTGGTTACCAGAGCTAACATCCAGAAACAATTTCTTATAGTACAAGAGTATATGCTGCTTCTCGGGGCAATTCTTTTGTTACAAGCCAAATGAAAATGGCCCTTCAGTACCTTTCACTACAGCTCAGTTCACTACAGTTTTTTTCTCTCAGCCTTATGCTGAGGATGTACAACATGGGGTCCTAGTTCTCCTCTCTGTGGCCTCAGGGCAAAAAATTGCTATGCAAGAGCAGTTCCAGGTAATTGTGCTGATATATTTACAAATACATTAAAAAATTATTTGGGCACTGGAAAGACAAACAAGCCTTCCAGTCCTTGTACAGATGACCATAAGATACCAGCTTTATAGACATTTGATGAATGAAGAATTGCCACTACATGAGAGAGTAACACAAAACTCTTGAGGAAACAGTTGGAACAAGGTTTCAGTAGCTTGTGAAGGCACAAAAAAATGCATGTGCTTTAGGAAGGTATGATGTATGTGTAGCAGATGTATGCAACCTGCTCTGTATTCCTTAACCCATCACTAACATATTGGGAATTTGGGCTTCTGAGCATCATGTCCCTCTATATATACCTCAGATTCTCTATATGAAAATAAAGGTTATGTCTCTGATACCCTTCAAATGAATAGATCTAACTCATTCATTAAATGTCAAATATTATACTGAGTCACAGGTTTGACCTGTATGTTTTTCCCAAACATTTTGAATCATAATATCAAAATAAAGGACTCACAAAAGCTATGTGTGGTTGCAGAAGTTCCAGACTGTGGAACACCTGCCTTGACTTTGATAGGTGCAAGACCAAACTGAAGTATCAGATGACACTTCAATAAAAATCTCAGGTGTATTAGCACTCCAGTGACAAGTGATTTGGTCTACATCTGCTATTAGCCCAGGAAAGATCTCTGCCAGTCCCATCAGTTCCCCAGCTACCCCTCTACACACACATCGAATATTTTTCTGCACTTCCTGTTTGCTACAGAACAAAACAAAAAACCACATACACAGAAAAAACATTAAAAAGAAGTCCAAGCAACCTCCCCATCCAACTCCAATATTTAAAGTTTTTAACAATTGAATGCTCTTCCTCTAATAGATTTTGAATGTGACATATTGATGAAAAATTATTTGCTAAATAATGAATAAAGGATCTAAGAAATAATTTGGTCACTATGATCACCCTCATTTACATGGATCTGCTACTGGTGATCCTTTCTTACTTAAATGGAGTTGTGCTTAAGGAAGGTGGAATGCTGCAGTTTCAGTAATTTCTTCAGTCTACCAAGACAGAGAATTTCAGACCCATAAAGTTCCTCTTTTATGTAGCACTTCCTTTAAATGAAGTTTGTCTCCCTGAGTAAATTTTTCCCTGGCTGTGACATGGTATTTCTATACATACACACACATCTCTCTCTATGTGTGTCATAGATATCTAAATTTATATGTATCACTTATTCCAGTGGATAGATGTTATTACATACCAGAGAAAGAAAAACAAAAAGTAAATATTTATCTACTGAGTGTATAAAAGATGTTATTATCATCCAAGTTGGAAGAAGCATAATATTTTTATTTTCCCTTGAATATATTTTCCACCTATCCCAGAAGTATCTGGTATGAGTAGCACTATATGTATATGTACCATTGCAAAATCTTTGATTCTTTTACATATGGCAAAAAATACATTAATCCAGTGGTGGCTTCCACTGACACACAGAAATCAAATAATCCTAAAAATATTTAACACTTTCTACTGATGCAGAGACATCACGTGAAGAGCGTCATGTATCTTTTGAACATGAAGAAGTCACTCTCTGTATCCTACTAAGTTAGAAAAAAGATATTCCTATTTATGCTTCAGAAGGATGCACTATTTTCCTTTCTTTTTAAAAGATCTATATTTTAATTATAATTTTCAAGCATATTTTAGATGTCTCGCTTTTTCTTGTAAGTACAAAAATAGGAAAGAATAAGGTTAAAAAAAAAAAAAAAGGGAAACAGTGATATGACTTGTTCAGAAAGTGTTGACTTAATAGCATATGCATGGAATTACTTACTTCAGTTCTACTCAGGCATTTTCCTAACAGGAAGAAAATGTGCAAGTTCTTTAGCATTTTAATAGTAATTATTAATGAATATTAAACTTAGCAAAAGTTCATTGGCAGCAACCCAAGACTGGCACCAATGTAAGGATTTGTATTTGATACAAGTGGGGAAGAAAGAAGAAAAATCATTGTTATCCTGTATTTGGATGCAGGATTGAAATAGTTAAACACCCAAAATACCAAATCTGGCATTCATGGACATGATAACTGTTTCCAGGGGGGTGAGGTGGCTGTGCACAGAGGAAAGGAGGGCAAACTTCCTATTACACAATAAGAAATATAAAAATACTAAGTAGAAGACTAGGAAAATACTAAGGCCTGAAACCATAGCTTTCAGCCAAGAAAATTTGTTACTTCTGTGTACTTTTGCACAACAAAACCAAAATGCTGTCTGGGAGCTTTGAGCAATTCCACAATCCAAACAGTAAGAGGAAGCTATTCAGAGTCCCAAGAGCTTTGGTGTTAACTGTAATGGAAACAGAACAGAGCCCTTCTCTTAATCAGTTACCTAGAATAAACTTACAACTCTGGGCTGAAAAAGCCAGAGCCATTCACGCATTACTGATGTATGTTCCAAAAAATCCCTCAAACATGCATAGCCAATAATGTACTATTCTTGCAAGTATTTTGAGGGAGATTGCCTGTGTTCTGCCAGTGCTGTACATTAGGGTCATGAGTCACTAAAAAAATACAAAGAAATACTTATTTTGTGCTCTGAATAAGAAATCTTTTGTGACAGAACATAAATGTGGGGGTGTAATCTCTAAGTTTCTTACTACTACTCTCTTTACTAAGAATGACACATTTTGAAACAGATTAAATACTTAGATGGAAACATGTCATTACCACTTTTTATTGCAAATGTACTCACTACATTCAGTCCACAACATAAACATGTTCCAATACCTGCATGATGAAATTATATCCAGGTCTCTCTATACACAACCTAAGAATAAAAATTAAAAAAATCTACACTGCTATTTATTCAGCAACTGAATCTTAGGTGATATATACTACTATTTGCCATGGTTAGTGGTAATTTTACACATGTAGCAAGCACATAAGGTCCTCGAAACATTTCAAAGCTTGAGCTTTGCATTATTCTGAAGACTGTCTGAGTTTTAAGTACATGCCGATAGAATAAAACATGGGCTTTTACAAGAAAAAAAAAATCTTTCATTTTGTTAAGACTGAGACAAACTAATTAAAAAACCCCAAAAAACAAAAACAAAAAACCCCCCAATATTAAGGTTGTTAAGCCCCCATTGTCAACATTATTCCTATAGTTACATGCTCTCCTTTCCTTTCTGTCAAGATCTAATTTTCTGCAGGGATGCCAAGGGGACCACTGCTCTCCATTTTCATAAAATTAACACACCAACATCTCTTAAATGCAGTACGACATGCTGCTTACCTTTGCTGTAAACTTAAGGCTTTTCCATTTAACAACTCTATAAAAAAATCAGTATTCATTCACACTATACCTAGAGTTATCTATTATAAAGCATACAGCCTTCATTTTTCATTTCCTGCTTATTCTGATTTTATGCCACATTCCTCTGCATCACTGTTGTTCAGAACTGCTTTAATATAATAACAATTGCAAGAGAAGTAAAAACGAAAGCAATGTATTTTCCCCTCATTTGCTGCAAGCATTCATCAACAGACAAGGTGATAAAAATTCAGAGGCAAAGGGTCCTACCTGACATTTCATTTAAACAACATGTTTGTTTAGCAAACTACTACAATTCAGTTGCTTTGTCCCCTGCTCCAAAACCCAAGACAACAAATCCCAAACCATCTTTACATTTTTAGGTTCGCCACCTGAAATCCAGTGCAATATTTAGTAATTTGCATTTTATATCAATTTCCAAGGCAAGTAGTATGGGGTTTCGGTTGTTTGCTTGTTTTTTTTACATATTAAAAAAAAATTCTCCTGTATCGAAAGAAAATCTATGTGCATCAGTGAAACGCATAAGCAGAAGATCAATTAATATATTTAAAAAATGCAACCACCTTTTCTTCCACAGATGCTTTTGAGTCAGAAATTAATTTTTGTCAAGCTGCAGAAACTCTCTGTTTGAACAAGTACCCACTAACATCACTTGGCCTTTAAATCGTCATCATTACCAAGACAGAAGCAACCATTATTGATCACACACAGCATTCTGCAAGGTCCATTTTTCCAATCATATTTATATTCTCCTTCTTGGATGTCTGCTTTTATTCAGTTGTGACCACAGTTACAGTGGTACCTTTGTTAACTCCTGTGGCAATAAGTCATTTTCAGAAACCATTGCTCTCAGTAACATTAGCTGCTACTGAGAATAAGGCAGATTCCTTGCAATTGAACATTTTTAAATGGCATTGAATGTTTCTACCTGGATAATGCAACAACACATTGTGGACACTGGGGTATAAATACAAGAGTAAATAATGTGTCCAGCCTCTGGATTTAAGCACTAAACTAGTAGACTTCTGTGTAGACACACTCAGCTAGAAAAATGAACGATCACCAAAGCATCTGATGTGATGCCTGTATCCATCTCCACTTTGCTGATGACCAATCATTACATTTAACTGTGAACCACAGTGCTAAATAATAAAGGTCATAGTTTTCAAGGACAGCTTCTGGGTTTGAGTTTCCAGCTTGAAATACCTAAAGATGGATGTTCCAGTTGCAAGGTTCCCAGATTTCTCACTGGGATTGTATCCCCATAAAGCCAGAAGAACAGGCCCCACATCCCCTCAGATCAAAATGTATTTCATTTCAAAAATTGATCTTGGGGTTTAGCATCTGCCAGAACAATGGTATGATCTCTATTACCATATGCACATTACTAAATGCTGATCTAAAATGTTTATTTAATCAACTCCAATCTTATCTCACTTAATTTCTAAACTTTGTTTTCTTTGATACCAGAAAAAATTTTTACAAATTCTGAAAATTTGTCTTACTATAGTAATCAATTTTAGCCTTTTTTATTTAATGCAAAAGCACTCTGAAAAGAATATATTAAAAAATACCTCTACAGGATTCACGCATAAGAATAGTAAATTCACATTACGCTGCTATAAATAGTTATGGACATTTTATTGATCACAAGAAATATGATAGTTGCATTCAAGAAGCTTTTCAACACATGGCAAAGAACTATGTTCATGTGTTACACCCTTAGATATAAGGGCAGGAGTGTAACAGCAGTTGCCAGCAGTTCAGGACCCAAATCTGGCTCTGTCTGTAATCTGTTGTGACCTAGTCCAATTAAAACTTCCTTTTACATCAGCTTTCCTAATGTGTAACTCGACCAAATAAAGTGTTTTCCTACTTTCACATGTCAGGGGAAGAAGGGAGAAACCTGTGATAACTGATATTTTCAAAGTTACTGGTGATTCCTTAGTGCAAGGTAAAATAAGCTTGTAGCATTCTAACATTTAATTATAATTAGCAAACGCAGGATAAGGCTACACATACTGAGCAAAGATGTTTTCCCTTTCTGAGGAAGTTTTGTTACTATTGTCAGTACCAAATGATGGTGCACAATCTCCCATTAACCCCGTTGAAGCTTCTTTCAAGCTGCACTGTTGCTCTACAAGGATATTCCATCTGCTCTGAAAGTCATCACCAACTTGTTTAACTCCTGACAACACTTCACCACTGTCCTGTCAAGCAAGCAGGAAGGACACCGAAAAGGAAACAACAAAGCCAAATCCATCCTGGGTTTGTGCAACTCAAAGCAATACATGTGCCCTAAAATTCAAAAATCCTTCATCTCCATGACCTCCCGTCTCAGCTCATTACACTACGTTCACCGATTATTATTTTTTTTCACTTTCCCACCAGAAAGGACAGAAGGGACAGCTGCCCAACAGAATGCTTTGCAATGGAGAACAGGGGGAGATGGGGGGGGTGGACCCTGAGGGCTGGGCTGTGCCCACGGGAGACCCCTCTCCCCCTCTGCCTCAGCATTGGTGCCAGCGCGGCCCCTCTCCGGCGTGATCCATCCCTTGGGAAGTCAAACAAAGCAATGGAAGTTGGGGAAAGGCTTGTAGCCCCGGGAAGAGACCCTCTCCTCTTGTCATTGCTGCGGCATCCACTTCCTGTAATTCCTCAGCTTTCAACAACTTTCCTCCGCACTTCCAACGCCCCTGAAAACTTAGGGGCAAACGTCGAGGAGAGAGAGAGAGAACAAAGGGGCAAAGAACAAAGAGCCGGCTAGGGGAAAGGAAGAAAAAGCCCCTCCATTTGGGGTCAGCCCGGGGACCCTCACCTCCACCGCCCCAGGGCCCGCTCGTCACGGAGCCCCAGGCGGCTGCCAGCCCCGGGCCCCCTGCCCGACCCTGACCACTTCCCTTACCCACCCACCCACCCTGCGAGGGCTTGCGGGGGTTCTGGTTTTTGCTCGACGGCGGAGCACCCGCTCCTGGAGGGAATAACTGGGTGGGAGCTGCCCCGCTCCCCCCCGCCGAGCAGCAGCACCTGCCCGCCTTCCCCAGCCCTATCTGAGGCTCCGAACCGAACACTCGCAGCATCCTCGGCTACTCCCTGCCTAGGAACCTGGGGGGAGCAACACGTGTCCGGCCCCAAACCCGCTGCCAGAACTTCCCCGAGCCGGGGCCGCTCCTCAGGGCGGCTTTCGGGGCTTTTGGGGACCACAAGAATCCAAGAGACCATGGCGAGTCAACTTTTGCGTTTTGCTGCACAGGTCCTGTTTTCCCCACAGCGACGTTAAACTTTTGTGGAAGTGTCACTGAACGCTGTTTCGGGGTGACCCTTTCCCCCCTGCACATCCCCTTACCTAATGCCATCCTTTCGGAAAATTCCCGCTCCTTCTATCAGCAGTTAAACACCCTTGAAAAGCTGCAAGTGCCTTCGTTACCTGTTGCTATGAGGCCCTTGCCCTCTTATGGGGGGGGTAAGGGGGGCTACTATTTTTTTTTTTCAGTGTGATCATGCTGTGCTGGCTGCGGGAGCCCAGCCGAGGGCTAAACCCCAGGGGGGGCTGCGGGCGGGGAGAGGGCGAAAAAGGGGAAGGCAGGGAGGGCAGCAGCGGCGGCACCTCCTAAAGTTGTGAGCGGTGCCAGGCTCTGCTGCCCAACTTGAAAGAGAAAGCAAAAGGGTAGAGAGAGCAAGGGAATGGCTGCTAGAGGGCAGGGAGATCGTCTTATTGGGTTATGGGGGGACCGCATGCACCAAATGCCCCCCTTTGAGAGAAAAACGGGGAATTATCATTATTTTTCTCGGGCAGGCATTTCCAAACGAAAGCGTTAATTGACACCGTTCTTCACTTGAGTAATAACCAAAGGGATCCGAGGCTTACCTGAGAAACTTTTGGAGTATTTTTTTTCTTTTTTCTTTTCTCAATTTACGCTAGAAAGGAGCTAGCAGAACCTCACTTTTCGGCACGCGAAATTATTCTCTCCCTTGGTCGGGAGTGAAAAGAACTGGCGGGCATGGCCCAGAAATGGCATGCGGTCCAGGAGCGGTTCTGAGGTAAAACTGAGGTAAAACTGAGGTGAGTGCTCCCCGAACCAGCCCCGCGGAGGAAGAACCCTCCCGTCCGGCGGCCCTTGCCATAAGCACCCCTCATTAGCGAAATCAGAGAAAGGTGAGGAAATGAAACAATTTAAAAACCTGAGGCTCGCAAATGAGGAGTGTGAGGTGCGGTTTGACAATCGTTTGCGTGCCAGGCTGCCCTGGGAAGGGGAGTAAAACTTGAGCCCAGCCTGTGTCCGTAGTTAACTAAAGCCAATTACTTGCCTCCCTGTACAAGGTTTCGCGTATAGTTTATATGCGAGGAAATACGAGGAGCTGATGAGTTTATTTTTGTTATGATTTAATCAAATAAATTAAAGGAGAAGGGTAAGGATACGCCCAATTTTGTGTCAAAAAAAAAAAAAAAAAAAAAAAAAAAAAAAAAAAGCAGCATTAGTTTTGAGGGACGCTCTCTGTCCTAACCCTTTTCTGCTGCACAGAGCGAAACGAAGCTCTCGGAGTCCACTCATCTCATTACTGCTGGTTGTTTGGGGTTTCTCTTTTCCTCCTAATGCAGTAACCTTTCATAAGCGATTGCAGTTTCGGGGGGGAAAAAAGGGCGAGTAAGTGCCAAAAGAAGCTGGGGGTGGGGCAGAATTTTGCGTTTCAAGCAATTTAGCAGACAGCATTTCTGCTTACAGCGGAGTGGTAGGTGGATACTTGAAAACATCTTCCACCGGAGTGTCCTACTTTAGCAATTCTAATTAAAACAAGGTTTAAAAGATGCAAAGACAGAGCAAGCTTCTTGCTTTATTTCCAATGGGCGTGGGGGATACTGTCAGGCAAAAAGTGTTCCCAGCTTGTTCTAACATGCACCTTTGTTTAAAAAGAAAAAAAAAAAAATCAACCTCGTCCTCTGATTTCAATTAATGTATTTTTAACTAGATTTCTTCCCTCTGCTTTGTATGATCTGATACCTACCGTGTAGCCCTGGCCCATTTTCAGCCCTGCGGGTGACCTGCATTGAGTGCTTATCTGAAAGAAAAGGGGTATTCTTCCATCTCACACTCTCATGCCCTATACCGGTGCTTGGGAACTGAATCGTGTCCAAGCTAAGGTCAGCAAAATACGGATCCTACTCATCTTCTTGCTGCCTAAACCGAGAGGAGCCGGTAGGTCCAGGCTGGCTAGCGTGGCTTTCACCGTCCGGTACCTTGAATCAATAACTCAGTCAGTGCCCGGACGCTTCCTTTCCACGGCTGCTTATTGAAAAGGAGGCTTTACTGCCACCTACAAATAGCGCTGGATCCAAGGATACAAGACACTTCTACCACCGACCCCCCCCCCCCCTACACAGACACACACAGACACACACTATACTTAAAGCAGCAAAGTTATAACTGAGAAGCTAAGTTCTTCTTGCTATTTTGCCAAAACTCTCCCCCGGGGAGGCTGTGCTGGAGCTCCCCCCGTCAAACGCGGCTGCGCTGAAGCCTGGGAGGGGAGAGGAGGGGGCTCCGGAGGACCCAAACCCAGACACGCACCGGCTGCTTTTGAACTTTGTTCTCAGGCGTGTGAGGGAGAGGAGGAAATACCGATACTTACCGTGCTCTTTGGCTTTCCAGGTGTAACTCCGTCTCTCCCTCGTCTTTGTGTACAAATGAGCAGAGGTTACATCCCGGGCACACAGTATAATGCCCCGAGTAACTCCTACCCTGTTAATTTAATGCTACGCTAACCTGAGAGGGTGTGATTGGCGCTCGAGTGTTGGGTTAGAAAAGTGCCTCTGTGCTGGAAGCAAATTCGCCTTCTCTGCCCACACCCCGCCTTTCCACGCCAAGAGTCTCCCAGCCCTGCATTCCTCCACAAACCAGGACACCTACCTTTCCCAGAGAGACACATTTCCTACTAGAAACCGCATTTCCCCCGCGCCCACCCCATCACCTGGCTCGAATCGGCTGTGCAATGTCTTACACCCACGTGCCGTGTCGTGCCGTGCCCTGCCTGCTGCGTGGGGCTTGATTTCACGCACACCGAGGGCCGGGGCTGCCTGGGAAGCGCCGAGACCCGGTGCGAGGGAAGGAAGGGAGGAAGGAAGGAGCCCGGGCCGGGGAAGGAGAGTGGGGGGGTCGAGATGTTGTCCCCGCCGGAGAACGGGCCGGAGGGATCGAAGCGTTTCCCCCTTTCCCAAAATCTCAGCGGGGACCAAGCTGCTCTCCCAGCGGTTTCTACCTGCTCACAGGGCAGGCTGGAAGCTGACGGGCAGTCAGTGATGTGCGCGGAGCGATCAAACCCCCTTATTCCCCGGTCTTTCTCTCTTTCTTTCTATTTTTTTTTTTTTTCCTTTTTTTTCCAAATTTATTTCCCTTTTCATTCCCTCAAATGGGATTAGGTGAATACGGCTCTTTACCCGCGTTATTACCAGGGTAATGACCGTCAGGGAGTCTGAGCGCTCCACGAAAAGCAAGGCGAAGGGAGGGATACAACCTCCGTTATCTCGCTGGTACTAATTCCCAGCCGGCTGGGACTCAGGGGACAAGACGATGGCTTAACAAACCCTCCTCCTCCTCCTCCTCTCCCTCCACCACTCCTTCCTTCCTTTTTTTCGGCACATTTTCTCCCCGCGCTCGCCCACCTTTCATTCCTCCTCTTCGGGAGGAAGAAGCAGTGCAAACTCAAACTAAAAAAAAAAAAAAAAAAAAAAAAGAAAAAAGAAAAGAAAGGTGGGTGGGAGGGAGACAGGAGAGGAATAAAAAAAATACGAAAGGGGAGGGAGGAATAAAAGGACAGAAAGTGTCTGTGCCTGATCGCTGACCATCTGTGCAAAAGGTGATGGTTGTTAGGTACTCACATGGCTGGTGGCAGAGCTGCTCTTAGCAATTAATAAGTCTCAGCTTGAGATCTTCTTTCCCCTTTTTGATGGTAGCGCTCTCTGTGTCTCTCTCTCACTCGCTCACACACACACAAACCCGATCAGATGCTTCAGGACCGGCCACTTTGCCAGGGGAACAACACGGGAGGGTTTGTATTACTCCAGGTTCGTGTCTGTAGCCTATAAATAGCGAACTTTTTGATGGAATCAGCTAACAAATGAGAGGAGAAGGCGTAATTTTGCGCAGGGAGCCCCCCTTTCTCTTTGCAAGATTAAAACCCCCCAGGCAGCAGGCAGAGCTGAAGTTGGGGGTGTGTAGAAAGGAATTTCACTTTAGTGTGATCGTGCGCGAGATTTCTGTTTGTTTGTTTATTTTGAGGATTGTTTTTGTCGTGTGTTCCCCCCTCCTCCCCCCCAACCTACACGTTACATCCTCCCACCCTGCCTTCCCAGCCAGGGGCAGGAACTGACCCTAATTAGCACCGACTTTAACTCCAAATTGCATATAGGGTGCGTTTGCTGGTTTTGTTTTGTGTTGTTTGTCGTTTTTTGTTTCGTGGTGTGGGTTTTTTTGTTGTTTGGGGTTTTTTTGTTTCTTTTTTTTTTTTTTTTCTTTTGGGTTTTGTGTGTGTGTGTTGCGTTTTTTATTTGTGGTGGTTTTGGTCGGGGGGAGAGGGCAAAGGGGGTCCACGCGGTATGGCGTGGTAGTGAAGGAGGCGGGCAGGCAGGCATCCCTGAACGACGTGCCCTCACTTTGAAAGCAAGTGGTGAACTGAAAAAAAATAGGTCGGAATTACCGTGTGTCTCTCTCTGTGTGTGTATATGTAACTTCGGTGGAGATGAAGTGTTTGCCTGGTGCTTTGGGTCAACCACGGAGAGATGGATCCACTTAAGAGAAATCCCACTCGGGACACTCGGTGCGGGGTTTCGATGCTCCCACGGGAGCGGTTCGGGCCGGCTCCGTGGAACCCCGCCGTGGAGGCCGGGCACTCGTGGGTGCTGCGACCACCTCGTCCCTTTGAGGGGAGGGGGGGGGGGGGCAGCAGTTTTTCTCGCTGCCTCCAGGGGAGGCGAGCGGCTGCGGGGCCAGCCCGACGGCTCGGCCGGGAGAGCCCCCCCAGTACGGGTCCGCGGCTTCAGAGCCGAGCCTGGTCCTCCTCGAACAGCCTCCAGGAAAGTGTCCCCCAGGCTCCTCGGGGCCGGCTCCCCTCCGCTCGTCTTTTGGTTGACAGGCTGAGAGGTATCGGCATTTTTGGGCCTTCCCTCACAGGGACAGTTACCTGCCTTCTGGAGGACATTTATTTGCGGGGAGCTTAAGGGAGGGTCCCCGTCAGCAAAGGCAGCAACTATGAAGAGATTTTCTCCCCTGACAGGTACCTGACAGGGTTGGCCGGAGAGGAACTGCTGACCTGTCTAAAGAAATGTCTCTGCGTCTCCCAGAACGGCAGGACAGATGGTGCCAGTTCGCGCCGCGGCGACTTTTCTCCATGGCATCCCCTGAGCGGAGTTGATGAGTGTTTTGTTTTTACGGCAAGGAGGTAGCGGTGCGCTCAGACATCCCCTGGCACGGGCTTGCTGCGAAATGTCCGCTCCTCTAAAGGCGACAGTGAGGCGGGAGGACAGGGGGGGCAGGGGCAGCCCTCCCGCCCCGTCCACCCCCCCTACGTGCCCCGCCGCCAAAACGCCGAGGGTCGCGGTTCGGAGCACGTTTGCCCCAGCTGATCGCAGCGCCCCCGAACCGGCCCTATGGGGGGGTCCGCCATCGCCCCCGTCCCCCTCCAGGGGTGGTAAGGAGAGGAGGAGGGGGGGGGGTGTCCCCCTCCCACTCACTCTCCGCCTGCTCGCCGCCGCTATCGCACGGGGACGCGCACCAGCCCGCGTCCGTCTGCCTGCCTGCCCCGGGGGTGCGGGCAAGAGGGGGTGCGGGAAGGGGGCACCGCAGGCAGCGCCTGGCGCGTTCAACCCACCCCCCCCCCCCATTCCCCCTCCCTTCCCACAGCTCCGGCGGGGGAGGGAGTACGGGGAGGGACGGGAGACACAGAGACGTACAGCGGCCATAGGTGGAGCCCCCCCCCCCCCTAAACCCCACCCCCGGGGAAGGCGACCCCAGCCCCACGGCTCCCACAGGCTCCCTGCTACCGCTGCTCCTCTGCCGGGCTCCCGCAGCCTCTCTCAAGTGATTTTTAGCCCGGCGCGGAGGTCTATCCATACACATTTCCAATCTCATGGCTCATAAACTAGTAGCAAAGGGGCTTCATTATTCACCTTCTGTACCCTACAAAGGAGAAATAAATAAATAAATAAATAAATAAATAAAATGAAATAAAATAAAATACACGCTCTTAGTAGCAACGAGACCCAGGCTGGGTTTAAATCACAGCGCTTCCCGCCGCCGCGGAGCGCAGCACAGCGCGGAGGGATGGCCGCGACGCGGGGCTGAGCGGAACAGGAGCGGCTGGGCTGGGGACTGGAGGCTGCGGAGACTCCGCGCCCCTCCGCGGGGTTTTTCCCTCCGGCGCTGGTCGCTGCTCATTGTCCCGGAGGGACTGAGGAGGTCAGGGGGCAAAGCCACACCGTGATTCGGGTTTCACTGATCGCTGAGAAAGGGACTGGAGGCCTGACACTGTCTGTCTGTCTGTTAGTTTGGTTGGTTGGGGTTTTTTTGTTTTTTTGTTTGTTTTTTTTTTGTTTTGTGGTTTTTTTTGTTTTTGTGTTTTTTTTTGTTTTTGTGGGTTTTTTTTGTTTTTTGTTTTTTGTTTTTTTGTTTTGTTTTTTTTTGTTTTTTTGTTTGTTTGTGTTTTTTTGTTTTTTTGTTTTTTTGTTTTGTTTTTGTTTTTTTTGTTGGTTTTTTTTGGGTTTTTTTTTGGTGCTTTTTTTTGGTGCTTTTTTTTGTTTTTTTTTTTTTTTGTTTTTTTTTTTTTTCCCTCTTGCCTTTGGTTTCCCCTGCAAAAAATAACATCAGGAGATAATTAGTTCTCCACTGAAATCTGACAAATGACACTCCCGGGGTGTGAGGTACAGGCTCGGCGGTGCGGGGCGGTGCGGTGTGGCGGGGGGGACGCAAGGCAGCGAGCCATGGGCCAGAGCCTGGGGACAGCGCGACGCCCCGCGGGGGGAACAAACCTCGGGTGGTGATGGTGATGGTGTGGCGGGAGGGGGGGGTGGGATGTCAGCGGCAGCAAAGCACCGCACCAGCCAGAGCAGGCTAAGCTGCAGGCCTGACAAACAGGCAGGGGCAAATGCTCGCCTTAGCAGGGCGACCAGAGAACCATAGGAACCGATCCAGGTAAAGTTAGTGGGAAGCCTCGGCTTGAGACAAACAGAAATGCTGATGCCGTGACAGCTAAGTTTGGTTTTAGCTAATTTTTCTTTTTTTTTTTTTTTCTCTTCCCCCTCTTTTTTTTAATTATTTTTTTCCTCTAAGAAATATGACATGAAAAAGTTTAGACCACGAGGGAATTATAAAAACCAGTATAGCAAATTTTAGAGAGAATCACTTCACAATTTTACACCAAGGAGCAAAATATTCCAGAGAAGTCTGGGGTCATCACTGACAATGGAGCAATGTTCTCTCCCTGTTTAATATACATAGTGTGGGAAATGAAGGGAAAACATTGCTAGCACCTGTAGTGCCAAAGGAAAAAAAAACCAGATTACTATATAATGTTTAGGGGCTATTTTGCAGGACACTCTTCAAAAATAGACCCATATTTAATTGTATCTCTAATGTTTTCCTCTGCGTCGTTGCTAATTAATAGCAAGGAGGAAACATGGTTTCTATTGAGTTTTTAAATTCTGATAACTTAAAAAAAATTCCTGTGTTAATGTGTTAATCACACATCTGGGACTGCAAGAGACCAATCTGGACCAACCTTTAATTAACATGTTGACCTGCCAAAGAAGTAAATTCTCTCAGAAAAACAAAATAGACATTATACCTATACATACAGTGCTGGGTCCCTGTGACCCTGGAACCCCCAGGGTTTTCTTTCCCAGGGCTCTTCTCCTCTGCTTTTTTGTTATTATTTTTCCCTCCTTTCTTAAAGGGAGGTGATGCTGGACGAGATGCAGGAGTAACGCTGGGGTTAACACCCCCCCCATGGGCCGGAGGCCCTGGGAGAAGGAGGGGGGGGCCTGTGGGAGCCCCTCAGCAGCATGTGCGAGCAAAAGGCCATGGCAGAAAGGCAAAAGATTTGGGCTGTTCAGAAGGGGGGTTAGAAACAGCGGTACCGGGGGGGAAACACAGGCTCCGGAGTCTCCTCGGTGGCTCCCCCCCTTCGTGAAGCACAAAGAGAGGCCAGCGGCCTGAAATACAAATCCCTTTACTCTCAGCTTTTGCTTCGCCAATGCTTGATTGTCTTTTTTTTTCTCCCCATCCTTTAATTTTCCTTCTTCCAGTATAGACTTCAGGCAGGTTAGATGCCTGACTTGCCTCCCCCCCCCATCCCCTCCACAGACCTGGGAGTATGTTACTGCTGAGTTACATTTTAACTTTTCCGCAGGTAATAATTAAAGAGCTTCTTTCTAAATCTTTTTTTTCCCCACCGAAACGCTGAGGCTTTCTTTTGCAGTATGTTGTATTGATCGCACACCAGGGCACGATCAGAGCAAGGGGCTCTGATCTTGGGCAGCAGGAAGAGATGCTCTTAATTCAGTGAGCTCTGTGCATACTCCCCTGGACCTTCCCTCCGCCTCCCCTTTTTTTTTTCCTTGAGCTGAGAAGTATCCTTAGGAATGGATTTCTGTAAACATTCCCAAATCCTCCCCAAAGAGAAAAAATCCACATGCAAAAGGGGACTGATGAGTTACTCAGAAGCACACATGCAGGCTTTGGCCATACCTCTGAATTTAATCCCATAGTCACATTGTGGATGAGTTTAAAAATAAGACATTATAGAGGGGACAAAGTCATTGACTTAAGCAGTAGAGTATCTCTATTAGTCGGGGAGACTTCCTTTTTCTATTGATGACCACTTTCCAAATAAAATGTTCAGTCTCATCCTAACAGCTGTACTGGAGGTTTTAGGGGCTTTCAGCTACTTGAGATCATAAATTAACCTGCCAGAGAAGTGTGGCACACACCTGATATCAAGGGTCAGTCAGGAGCTGGCCACTTTCAGCTGGTCCCACATTTGATTTACTTCAGACTGTGATGTTTTGATAAGAAAAAAGGAGTCAGCAGTCTGATTTGGTGTTTTTTTTTTTTTTTATTTTTTTTTTTCTGTGATGAGGGACACACTTGAAACTAAGGAATTTGTTATTGCTGTTGGGGTGGTTTTTAGCAGAGGTTCTCAGCCTGCGTGGGGCTATCTCATCACAAACTCTCACCACTTAACTGTGTTTCTTGCTGTCCTAAAGTGAGCCAGGCAGTGACATGAACTTTTAAAATGTAGCTTCTCTATTTCATGAACCCAGCATCTCTAATTTGTGCCTTCACAGGGATTCACCCTAGCCAGGGTACTTGGAGCAATGGCAAAGGCCCCCCCGCTTTCAATCACTGAGAGTTAGAAAATACATAAGGAATACTATTTCTGATATAAAGGTCTGCGTAGCACGAATACCATCACTATTCCAGACTGGAGGACCACCACTCAAGTAAAAAGCCTCAGAGATGGCACAAACGGGTGCAAAATAGGGGGACTGAGAACGAGATGAGGATTGTTTGCTTCTACACTTGATTTTTATTCCTTTCTTCCTATTTAAGCTTCTCTGGCTCCAAAACAGGGATGTAAGAGCCGATGACCCTATTGCTTTCCATGAGGCAGTTGATGTCTGAAAAAAAGTCAGAAATCCTCAGAGCACATAATCTGTGACAGTGTTCTAAGGTGAATGCTCTGCCATTCTTTGTATTGGGGTTGGCAAACAGGTTTCAGCAGAGACTGTATTTTCTCTTGCATATAGCTTTAGAAAAAACATTATCACTTAGGCTGAAAACTGATATGCTGACTGTCTGTACTGGGCAGATTATTTTGAAAATACCTGCCAAAACAATTTGTCCATTTCCAAGAACAAGGTTATGGAAAAATAAACAGTTTTGCTCATACTAGAAAAATGGAAACTTTTTCCTTTGAAATACTCTGCTGCCCTCAGGCTTTGAAGCGCAGACTCAAAATATGACCTTTTTTTATTTAAAAAGTGCCTTTCCCTCTTTCTTTGAAAATTCATCCAAATATGTCTAATTTGTAAATATTAGAAATACTATGATGAACATACTCTTGGTAATGATTTCTTTTATTCTAGCAGGAAAAAGGAATTGCTGAAGGTTGGCCTGCTGCAAACAGAAGCTTAAGGATGCAGTGGTGAGGCCAGATTTCCCCTTTAATCCCCACCTCCAAATTTTCCCCTTGAGCCTGAGCTTTGGCGCAGGATCTGAGAGGTAGGAATCCTGTCTCTTCTAAGCTCTGAACAATCTGAAGGTTGTGTCAAGAAGAAAGGTCTCTTCATGAATATGATGGGGAGAAAAAAAAAAAAAAAATCCATCCTGTGACAGAGCAGGCAATAAAAGCAGCCAGGCAGTCCAGAGAGAGAAACTGGGACTAGGGCTTGGAGAGAGGAGCCTGGGACTGATTAGGTAAGGAGACACAGAGGTTGTGCAGAGAAAGCAGAGAAAAACCATTTGGATGAGGAGCCTGGAGGGGAGATAGGAAGGCAAGGGTAGCAAACCTGACTAATGCTGTTAGCTAAGAGCAAGGATGCATAATTACAGGATGTCCAGAGAAGCTGGGATGAATTTTATTTGAAACATAGTAGAAATTCTGAAAGTCAAAATGTTTTATTTTGCTATTTTTAACTGATTCAGTTCAGCTGCATCCTTATTGCATTTTATTAGGAATAGTCTGCTTTATAATGTTGAAAAAGAATTAAACGACCTTTAAGAGAAGTATTTCAAAGCTGATCCAAAACATTTTCGTTTTTTTTGTATGTGTGTCAACACTGAACTAAGGAAATATGTTATGTATTCAGCACTAGCTGCAGCATCAGGCACTGGGTTGTTAAAAAAATTACTAACCTGAGGGTTTCAGAGCACCCTAATTCATTCTCCCTACATTATGGTACACAACCACACAGAGTTTATTCCACAAATTTCCTGAAGCAGAAACGAAGCCCTGCAAGGTACACTCCCTCTGGGGACAGATCAGAATGCTGTAGTTTTTATTCACTAGATTTCTGTCTAATTTGTCACAGATTTGGGTACAGTTCATGCACGAGGTAGAGAGCTTCAAGAAGAGAAAGCAGGACTTTGTGGCAAGGTGACAGCTGAATTTTGCCTGCTGAGTTTGCTTCCATTCCCCTTTCACCTCAAAGCTTCTACAGCATGGGGAGAGTTGCCTCAAGAGACTACGTTTATCTGAAGTTTTAATCTTAGGAGGGCTTGCCTTCAAATTTTGGGGCTGAAATGAGTAATTGCAACCCCAGACAAAATCCATGGGATTGTGCTTTGACTACTCCGAGTAACGCACAATTCAAAAGGGGCTGAAAAATCAAGTAGACAGTACACAAAATCAGCAGGCATTTAATCTTATTTGCTTGGAATATAGTTTTATTAGAAAGGATAGGGTGATCTCATCCTTTCAACTTCAGATTGCAAAAGATGTTTCCTAAGCACCCAGATATTATAGCACAATGGGGTGAGGAACAGGAAAAGAGCAACAGTGTTGGGTTCAGATTAGGATTTTTGTGCCCCAAATAGAACCTAAAATCCTCTAAAGGTAAGCTTAACAGAAGAAACTAACTCCTGAAGAATGCTTTGCCCACGTACAACTCTGAATGCCAAAGAGGTGCTCGTGAAGAAGATCAAGCAGGCAAGTCCCACTGCCCTGTCAAATTTCATTCATATACCATTGTACAAGAGAGGATGAAATAAAGGCTACAGAAAGCTATTAATGAAAAGGGGGAAGGAGAGGGAGAAAAAAGGAGAGGAATAAGCCCAGTGTATCAGAAAACATGGAAATAGTGCTGAACCAGAACTGACCAAAGTGGATGTCTTTCTGGTGAAAGCACTTGCACCTGGGTAACTTCCATTTCAAGTGTACACCACAGCAAATTACTTTTCAGTTTACTGCTCAGTCGCTTTCCTTTTGTGTTTTAAAGTCCTTCCAGTTGCCCCAGAATTACCGTTCTTTATTACACAGTCTGAATTTTGAGGAAAATGTTTTGTTTGTTTGGTTGTTTTTTTTTTTGTTTGTTTTTTTTTGTGTTATGTTTTTATTTGGTTGGTTTTGGGGTTCTTTGGGGTTTTTTTTGTTTGTTTTTTCTGGAAAACTCTCAATCATCTTCAGGATGGAGTAATTAAAGGCTGTATGTTAAAGCATCTGCATGAGGGATTGGTACTGAGCAGTGTGATTAGCTTTCATTCTCTCACTTCCTACTGCTTCCTACTGGCTTTAAATGCCTGTAATGCTCTCTCAAGTTGACAGCATGTGTGTGTCTGTATGTACAAAGTATATGGCTACATACATTTATCTCCTACCTAACTTATTACCGTTCTTTAAAATTTCACTTAAAATACAACTTTTTCATCAGTTCTTAGATTTTTCATTCTTTATCATTTTTCCTTCCTCAGTTTTTAATTTCCTCCAGCCTCACTGCAAATTTAGGGTTATCAGTGATATCTCATTTATTTTAATAAATTTAAAATTATTTTTAGGGAGTTGGGTGCTTATGAAAGGTAGCAGCTTGATAGATTTTAGGCAATACATCAGCTTATTTGCTTATTAGGTACACTGGTAACACTGGTAACATCCCTGTCCTACCAAAATTAACCATAATACCAAAAAGGTGACTGAACTAGGGAGTCCAAGTATGCTCTGAATTTTTTTCTTATTTAGCACATATTTAATTGCTTATTTAGTTGGTGACACTGGCACCCATCCATTGGAAATTGAACTGAAATTTTGAAATTATTTCGGGTGCATGAATTTAACAGTAACATCCCAGATTGCCCTATGCAGGGCTAATTTTGAACAACAGGGAAAAAACAACTACTCTTAAAATTTTAAAATTCCATGTAGCAGCACAGAGATGCTCCAGAATCACTCTCCCTTTTAGTCACAGAGATAGGAAGTGCCACAACCAGGCATGTGGTCCTGACCTCAGTCGGAGGATGCTGGGCCTGGAGTCAAGTAGAAGCTGCACTCACTGAAAGAGACAAATTAGCTCTCTGCTTAGCCACGGATTAAAATTCATTCACTGATCCAAAACAGTAAGTGAGACAATAATTTGCTGTTCCTACTTTGCTTCACAGAAGATCCTCATTCGGAATAAACCTGCAGTTCAGCATCAGTTTTTATGCCCAGAAATAAGCACGAAGGCATTGTAAACTTGTACCTGTTGTAACTTGGGCAAATGGGATAAATAAATGCAAATATTAAAAGGAGAAAACTGATCCAGTTTTTAGTGACACAGAGGCTGTATGAGAACAGAGTACAAAGACAGCTTCAGGAGTGCTGATAAAATCAGTAGTCAGCATTATTTGTAACTTGTAGCAAATAAAGTACCATTACTTATGAGCAGAGACCTTTTCAGTTTTGCTTTTACCACTGCAGCCTAACTCTCTGCTTCTCTAACAAACCACAGACTTGATTGAAATGTTATAGACGGAATTGCTTAATGCTGTCTAGAAATCTCATGTATGTGAAGTACGCAGTGTGTAAAAGAGCTTATTTCACAACCAAGCATAACAAAACTGACCTGCTAGGGAACAGAGCCTCCATCATTTTCCCATTGGTATTAGGTACTGAGCTTGGATTTAGCAACAAACAATGCATGCTTTCAAGTTCATAATTTTTATACCACTATACAAGACAGAACAACTAATATCAGTTATGCAATGCAAGGGTGGCCACCTGGCTGCTTAGGAAATTATTTTGACCCACATAATAGCAAATGTTTCTGTATCAGAGACAAAAGTTTTACATGTGACATCTCCATTGAGCAACGTTAATAAAACCAAAACAAAATTTCAAGAAGTAGTACTAAAGTGATACTGCTGGAAAACAGTATATTCACTGCAGTATTTATATACTCTGCATTATCAGCTTCTTTGCAGAGCTAGATTATTCTTACTGTGGCCATTACCAATCGAATAGGAGAAAAAGCACTTCCCTCAGTGTATCTGACCAAGTCAAAGAGCTAGTATTCAGGTCAATAAAGCTTTACCATTGCTTGTGATGATAATCACAATGTGATGACAATCACTATGTCATTCCACCCCTGAGATGACTGAATCTCAATCATGAATAAATAAACCACTATATAAAAGTACGTACCTACTTTGGTGTAATGTATCTGACTGTATCTCTGTGTATCTTGAAAAGCTCCAAAACCAGTAGAGTCTCAATAAATCATTTGAATGTAAGTTTAACATTGATTGCAATGGCATTGCAATATTTCATAGGAACATATTCAAAGGCATGTGCAAATACGCCAGGACTTGGACACTCCTAGCTTAAATTTAGAGAGAAGAGTAAAATGAAAGTTTATTCTGCTTTTCTGGGTATGGGGCTGCCTCTTCCTGCTAGCAGTGACTGGACGATCTTTGTCACTAATAATTCAAAACCTCCCCCTCACACACTCATATCACCAATACATAGAAGGTGAAAAGCAGAGAAGTAAATTTAAGATGATGAAGATACTCTAGAGATGATTTGAGGCCTTGGTATTTCAGTCCTGGGGAAGGTTTGCAGAAGCATGAACAGAAGTTAGGCACCCAGTGTAATTTTGCAGAGGTGAGAGTCAGCCTCTCTAAAGGTAGAACAACACCTGTCTCTCCCCGAATTCAACTTGTCAAGAAGGGCTACAGTGTTTAAACTACTTTCATGGGTTGTTTTTTGTTTGCTCTTTGTGTGTGTGTTTGTTTGTTTCAATTTTTAATTTTTTTTTAATGTCAGGGTTCCTCCACATTTATATGAGCACAGACAGGCTTAGTTGTGACAGTGGAGAAGTGGTAAGTGCTTGAGATCTGGCAGCTGTAATTTGTGACTCTTAGTAAGCTTGCAGATTAGTTTAGCTCTCCCTTAAAAAAAAAAAAAAAAAGAGAAGTTTGTATCCACAATAAAATATTTTGACAATAACTAAGATGAAAATTCTGTATGTTTGAACTCTCACTGTTGAATGGAAACTACTGTAAAAGCAGACATTGCATGCTTTCATTGCAGCAGACATACTAATTTTCTGCCCTATAAGTCAGGATGACAGAGTATAGAAAACTCAGTATGGCCCCATCTCTTCTTGCATGGGCAAAATGAGCTACAATGATGAAGGTAAAGAGTATAGAACTGCATGGAGGGGGCTGATGCTGAGCGTGGACACACTGAGAAGTCAGCCTGCTGAGGTGAAAAGAAATGGAAATTGCTTTCCAGACCTCATACAAATCCTCAGCAATGTCTTATTTTAATTATTTTATTACTGTTATCTACACCTGATTTTTTTTTTTTTTTTTTTTTTTTATAACTACACATTTATTTCAGTTCACCTTCCTGATAAATCAACACATCTTGGGTACTTGCTTCATCAAAATGCAGGTAAGCTTTTCCTAAGTAGTGAGAATTGTACAGTTCATGCTAGAGTTATAATTTAAAAAGCTGAGAAAGGTCTTGCATTACCACAAATTAAATCTAAATTGAATTCAGCTCCTGTTTTATTTAGTGGAAGAATAAAGATCTACAGTATACATATTTAATTAGAGTCCTAAATGTACCAACATGCTTAAATGTACTAATATTTTTAAACATGGGACTGAATCAAGTAATGGACTGGAACAAAGCATATTATCAGAAATGCTGTTTTCATAGTTTGTTTGAAGATAAACAGATGGGTAAGTTTAAACTCAGAAAAATAGATTTTTAGCCTAATAAATTTACCTCCCAGAGTCTCTTTTTTACCTTGTGTCAGTACACTCTTGTGATGGGAAAGCTGCACCTATTAATCTGAAAGTGCAACGGATCCTCTCTTCGGGAACAATTTTTCTTGCCCGCATATTTACACCTTCCCCACCCTTGATTTAGAAACTCTCATTTATCTTGAAACAGATGTATATCAAGTCCTATTCTTGCTTCAGATTATGATCTACTGGGAATTGCTGAGACTTATCAGTGCCATAGATAAAAGAGTTTCAGACCTTTCCTACTGTACTTGGCTCCTGCTGTGGAGATGTTACGACCTGTATGCTCTGCAGGTGGTCAGGCTGCTAGGTCTGACTTCCCTAGGATCCACTCAGCAGCTACAGAGTTGTCTTCTCCCGAAGGCAAACTTGGTCAAGACTCTTATTTTAGATGACCCAACTTGTCTTTTGGGACAATTCCTTTATTCACAGCTGCTGTATCCCTGCACAAACTTCTGAGGCACTGATTGTACTATGTATTTAAAGAGAATATTTTTAAAATGAAAACCACTTAATTGATGGAACAAGCCTTCTCTATATGCTTCAGACATCATCATTCAAAAGAAACCAAAGCTGATTGTGTCAGTATTCTTTCACAAGACAGCAGAATATTTTCCTCTGCCCAGAAAAAACCCTTTTCTTGTTGACAAGCAGGTACTATGGTGGGTTGTACCAATGGCCCATCTACACCAGTGTACCTCTTCCTGAACCAGACAGAATCATATATATCAAGGAAAAATGTTGGAACTATACAGTAACCAAGTGGAAATTACCTCCTGAAGGACCCACTCTGGTTTCCAAGAGTCAAATAGTGATGTTTGTCAGTGAGTTCTGTCAGGGAAAAAACAGATTGACTTTTACTTACTGTTGGATCAGAATGGATATATTAATATGAAGGTACTCAGAAAAAAGTGTTTGTACTGTCAACATTGATTCCCTAGAAGCCAAAACTTTCAAGGCTATGTGAGCACAATGTCAGGTTTCTCTTTCCTTTCATTTGTTCTTCTTTATTAAACAACTTTCTGTAGCAGCAGTTATCAGGTGAATTTTACATTCACCTAAAACAAATGCATTTGAGAAGAATAAATGATGGAATTGTATTAGCTTTAATGTGAACAATTTTGTTTCTAAAGTCTTTATCATTTTATTCTGCAAAGGAATTAAAAACATGACATGATTGGCATGTAGGAAATATATCTGTGGAAATGCCTGTCCCTATAACTGTTTGATGAATATGATACTTATGGAATAAATAAGGAGCTTTCTGATCTAACACTTAAAGAGCTACAACTTTCAGACATGCTGGGGAGAACCATTGGCTTAACTGAATCTTGAACTTTGACAACAAGCCAGGACTAAAACCTCTAAAAGTTCTGCTTATGGATAGCCCAGATATTTAACACTCCTTCCTTCAGGCCCACAGTTAATTTTTAACATTGCAGGGACAACCAGTGACCCTGTGTTCTGCTCAGGAATGTCTGACCATTCACTAGCACTGTAGTGGAATATTTTGGTGTTTAAAGATGCACCCAGTTCAAACTTTTCTGTGTTGTTCTTTTCATCAGATATTGAGCTCTGTGAAATACTGTCCTTTGGGGTGAAGGTACATCTAGCTGGGAGAAAAGTTTGTAAAAGCTAAGGATCACTCAAGGAGGAATTAGATGGCTCTTAATTATAAATCCTTATTAGTTTTAAGAAACTGCTTTAATTAGATAAAAATTGAGCACTTTGCAGCAAAATTACAGCTTTAGCTTAACTGCAGAAATATATAAGAATGAGTGAAAAGGGACATTGTAAAAATATGATTAAGACCTCTAGTAATACAGTTGAAAAGAGATACACTTCATTCGGAGTTTAATGTATTTGTGGCTAAAAAGTTATATTAAAAAAAAACAACCCTACTCGCTACATATTTACAACTTTGTCATACAAAGATCATAAAGTGGAATTATATTAATTGATTTATTTTGCAAGTGTTCCTTTCTGCTTCTTTGGACTCATCTAAATCATGAAGAGAAAATGAGAGCACTAGCAAAAGGCAAATACTTTATTTAAAACAAAAAGTGTAATTGTTCAGAAATAGACTATTGACTTTCACTGGGTTAAACAGCTCATGTACTGATTAAGCTTGAAGCTATAATTGTTCTTGTCACCCAAACTCTGCTCAGTCAATATCTTTTTATCATATACATTTTTAATCACATATTAATAAACAAGAAGGTGTGCTTTATTGATGGCTGGATTAGTTTATTGACCATCTCAACAACTCTATATATGGTTTCTGAACACAGAAACAAGGTCAATGTGTAAAGATGAGCAATAGTACACTCACCAACTTTAATATACTTCATTCTGGTAGTCTAATGCCTTTCTTAGAAGTAAAATCTATATAGTTTCTCCAACTGCTGTTAGAAATTATTTCATGTTTGAAATCTAAAAACAGTCAAGCAGATTTTGGGCTGAGTTTCATGAACGATAAACTTCTATGAGCCCCCCTAATTTATCATAATTTTGTTATCTTTGCACTAAGTTACATTATTTTTTAAACCTTTAGGGTTTCAAGCTTTCAGATGCTTGCAGGTTCTTAGCAAGTCTTCTCTTACTACTTTTATTTTTGCAAATATTTAAACTTTTCAGACTCTCCCAACAGCCAACTTTCTTCATCCTTCTAGTCAGTTCTTTTCATTTTTCTCTTTGTGAATTGTCATGAGTACTGCCCTTGAGTAATTCCAGTTTGGAATGATGTTTTTAAAACTACTGTATAAAATTAACAACTGAGTCAATTATCGAACATGACGGTACCTGTGTGTGTTCTTTCCTGTCAGACAAAACCTGTGCAAAGGAACTCCCACCCACCCCCTTTTTTTAAAAAAAGCCATTGCTTTTATTTTTCAAAGGAATGGAAAGTGGAACAGAATGAGATGTCTTCATCACCATCATCATTTTTACAAAGCACCGTTTTTCAGTATAAAAGTATTCAGTTGAAAGTATGCTGATGACTCTGCCACTCAGTCATTTATAAGATCACTGAAAAATGGAAGTCATGTGGAAAACCAGCTGACTGCCAGCTCGCACAGGGGGGCACAACAGTCAGCCACAAAGTGTGTTTCCAACCTGAAGTTGGCAACCTCTAAACCCCCCAAAAAACCTTTCAAATGCTTTTCTCCTTAAGCTATGAGCTTGAAATAGGTCAAAAGGATTGGCCACAGCAGTATCACGTATCAGTAACTGTGTTTTTTAGCAGTGTCTCATGCCTGAACTGTTTAGGTGATGAGATGTATGAAAAGAAAAAAAAAATTTGGCTCGGCTTTCTCTCAAATCATAAGCTGAGGTGCTCTCACTTCTCTTTCTTACCTTGCAGTCCTTCAGATGCCTCTGAAATAAGCTCCATTCCCCTCTATGGATTACTGCTCACAGCAAAGAGAGACTGACTGAAGAGGTCTCTGCACTTCTTTCCCCATCTGAAAGCTGCATTTTTTGTCTAACATGTCCAATATTACAAGCTTCATTTTCCAAACAGATGCATTCCCTTATTATCTGACTACATTACTACATTTCTGCTTTTTCCAGCTCCTTTTATGCAACTGGTTGGACTTATATGTTTTTTTTAGGAAGAAGGAAAAAAAAATTCAGTACAAACCAGTAGTGTTTTTCCAAGCCTTTGACACTGGAGTTTAAAAGATGTAACTTTTTTTTTTTTTTTTTTTTTTTAATGCTATTGAGTAATCTTTAGGCTGATACTCAAAGGCAACACTTAGGAGCCATATATGCCAGGGTGTAAAAATCTAGTGTAATGGTGAAGAGAAAGACGCTAGTGTAGAGTGTTATTAAACACCAAGCAATCACCACCAGGTACTTCAGATTTAAATGGGAAAGTTTGAGAAAACAAGTGTAGAAGAGAGGAGCCTTCAGTCCACTAATACTTTGATATACTGTGAACGGGGAGCTAGGGCAATAGCAGAGGGTCAGGCTGAACTCCACATCACCACAAGTTCTTCTCAGGAAACTAAAGGTGTCACAGAAACACATCCAAACCAGATTCTGCAGATGACTAACATGCTGGCAAAACCATTCATATTCACAAGTACTATGCATGTAAAAGTGTGAAGTGCACCGAGATGTTTGTGTAGAAGTTCTGGTCATGTAAGGTAAAGCTTCCCGGAGGCACTATTTAATTGGTCTAATTTTCCCTGCTAAACATCATCAAAGTTTTAGATGTTCAGGCCAGGTCTTGTCACTTTACAATTTCATCACTTTTTGGATTACCTTCTTCCAGCATAAATGTTCTCCAACATATTTCCTACCTGTATGTTTTTTACCCTTTCACATGCACGCTTCTGTCCTGTCTTATTCTGTCCTTAAAAAGTAGAGAAGAGAAAATTATGGAGCATGAACTACTATTCAACACCTCAAGGTAAACGCCTGTCCAGATAATTTGTAATTCCAAGGGCAGGCACAGGAAATCTTACCAGCACTTTAGGAATTTATTCCACTCTCCTTCCACTTAATTTATGGTCTTTTTTATTTAAAAAAGGGCAAAATGCTAGAAAAAAGAGCAAGTAAGCAAGCTGTAGATTCCCTATGCTGCTCCCTATGTAGATGTGAAGGAAGTATATGGAATTAGGTAAGCAAAAGCATTTCTGGGAAAGTTGTTATTAAAGGGAAGGCAACTGCTAGAGCCAGTTTATGAAATGATTGAAATGAGTACTGTGCACAATGAATAGGCTAATTTCCATAGTAGGAACACACCAAATCATGCCAGCATGGGCTGACTCACCACAAATAGGTGGGTTTGACTCCTGGCTCTGACATTGACATATTGCACAGCCTTAGGGAAATCCCTAAACATTTATTTTTACTTCTCCATTTATATGATTTGGATAATACTTACATACCTGAAGGGGATATTTTAAGATACAATATGTTTAAGATACTACAAAGATTTTAAATGCTGTATAACATAGCTAAGCCTCATTAACACCGTCAGGCTAAAGTAAACACTGAGTGATTTAGGTAATGTGGTACATGTTCCTGGAACTGGAGAACTTCACTGAACAAAGAGCAAAATCTTCAAAGAGCCAGAGGAAACGGAAGGTACAGACCATTGTAAAGCCAAAGTACTTTGCAAGGATGGGTGAATTTTGTAGGGAAGGAAGAACAAGTTCTTTTAACAGGCAAGAGCTCAGTTTTCATTAATTATATAAGTGTCTGGGCAGAGCTGAAAAGCAACATGTGCTTAGAAATGGGTGAAGAAAACAAAACCTGTAGGCCTCAGTTTCCCAGCTGTATTGAAGCTAGGGAGGACTTTGCCAAGGTGAGACCTGAGGGTATGTTTTTATTTCCTATATCATGTGAAAACACAAGTGTTGAAAGAGATGCCCTTCATCCAGACCTTCCTGGTCTGGAAGCTTTCTTCAGAACAGCACAAGGTGCTCTGAGGATTCCTCAGGACTGGAGCACACAAAATGAACAACACCTATCCTGCTGAAAATTCCAGTGGGTGGGAAGTCCTGGCACAGTGAGAGATGAGTTGTAAACCTTTGTGGAAGTGAGGGCCTCAGCAAAGTCACTGCGTAGAGAGCCTGTCGTAGAGTGACTCCACTGACCTCATCTGCTGTGAGGACAAAAGCAAGAGGACCCAGACCTCTGCCTGGAGGGTCTGGGCCTGCTATCAAATCCTTAAACTCTCCTTACAGCAGAAAGAATGTATTTCTGGGCTAACTCAGAGAGAAGCAAACCCATCACTCAGAATATCGGATAAGATAATAAGGCAGCGTGAGCACTTCTGAGATTGTCTTCCCTCCCCACCTTCCCTTTTCTTTTTTTGTGCCTTCTCCATCACATTTTTCCACACTTATGGCCTTCATGAAAAAACACAGTCTTTAAAGAAGGGTGAGGGGAGGTCTAGCAGCACAGAGAGTGGTATAATAGGTTGCAAAATCAGGTTAATGGCTCTAGGAGTCTGCTCACTTCTGTTGAGCAGTGGTCAGCAGCAGGAAGTGGGTGGAACAACAGCAGTCAGGTTCCAAGTATCAAGAAATGAGGACTGGAGCAATTAGTGCCATGATTCATTTTTCCATTAGATACATTTCTTTTGTCATTGTACTAAACCTGAGAAAGTAAGTTGAGTGGCCTAGCTTTAAGCAAGTTTTGATCTGGACAGAACCTCCAGCTTCTGGAGATAAACCTCAATAAACTTTTTAAAGGTTTGGCAGGAAAGGACCAATAGTCTGCCCTGTCTCCAGACCAGCTCTACCATCATCCTGCTCTGAATGCCCATTCCTGGTTGGAAAGTGTTGCCCTGTCCTGTGGCATGTTATTGCCCAGGTTATCTCACAGAAAGAATTCCTGATTATCATCTCCAAGAGTGGATAATAATAAAGAGATAAATAAATAAATAACAAAGAGATAAATAATAAAGATATTCCTGATTATCATCTCTATCGCCCAGTAATGCTAACTGGAGTGGAGAAATCTGGGAGCTTTGCCTCCAAAGAGTGCTTCTGCTTCTGAACAAAGAGCTCTTACAGGCACATTCAAAAAGTACAATATGTATGAATTAGGTAGGCTGGACTTGTCTCATATTCCACAGGGAGATATAATCACTGGTTTGGATTGGAAGGGACCTTAAAGATCATTTAGTCCCAGGATGATCAGGTTCACTAGATCCTTTCACTAGATCAGTTTGCCCATCCAACCTGGCCTTGAACACTTCCAGAGACAGGGCATCCACAGCTTGTCTGGGCAACTTCTTCTAGTCCCTCACTACCCTCACAGTAAAGAATTACTTCCTAATATCTAATCTAAATCTATCCTTATTACAGCAAGATAATTTTTAAGCTGGTAGCACAGACTTGCCTCTGCTCCTTGGCAGATGTTACTGAATGGGGCAATTTGTATTCTTCTCATACTACATCTCTTTATTCATCTTATTCACTGCTTATGATGACCCTAAAGATGGGCACTGAATCTTGAACACAGTTTGAGACACTAACATGTTGCTGGCTATAAAACCATTTCCCATACCAGAAAAGAAATCTGTGTACAAGCTGAAAATACATCTGTTAAATTCTTCATTGATATACCTAATTTAAAAGACACAAAATCAAATTCACATTAAACTAACAATTATTTCATATTCAAGTAACATAACTAAATTTTTATTACATCTACAGGCCACAAAACACTCTGCTTTCAAAAAAAATGGAATAAATCACAGAGCTTTCTTAAGGAAACTTCTTCCCTTGTCTTCAGAAAGTCCTTAATGTGACATCTGTCCCTGCACTGTCACCTCTTTTAAAACTAACAAATGCGTGACATATAATACAAGATTTATAAATTAAAGAAACCCACCCCTTTTAAGTAATATTCCTTAAATCTCAGTTTCTGACAGTCCTCCTATTTGCTCAGTAACTGTAATAGGCGTATTTTTCAGAAAATAGTGAATAAAAACTGACAAGCTATCGAGGGAATCTGAATGCATAATTGATAGGGGCATAAATTAATATGATTAGGCCTTTATTGGGTGCCACTGCTGCCAAACCTACAAAAGGGGCATGGAATAAAACATGGCTATGTTCTCAGGGCTGATAGACATCAATATGTAATGCATATTATCTCGAGCCTTCTCATGTAAGTCTGCTTATGACAGCACTCAACCTAATTGAAATTTTTATCTTTCTGTTGCATACAGACAGTTTTGACTAGCTGCTTCCAGGGAAAAGAGAGAAATCCAAATGACCCAAACGAAGGTTTCTCTGTAGAGGTATATACCCTTCTTGCAAATAGCTTTTAAATGGCTCTTTGCTTTCTGGTTTTATAAAGCCATCTTCAGAAAGCTGCTTTAAAGACAGCCCAGGTCTTGGTTTGCCTCTCTTTGTTTTAACTAAGCTTAACAATGCATTTTCCCAAAATAAAGACAAGAATCAAAAGGTTTCTTTGCAAAAATCAATATATTGTATGCTCACTTCAACTGGGGCCTCATTTTGCTACAGTTCTTCATGCTGCATATATACAGATTAGGGAAAAAACCCTTTTCTGTTTATTATGAAATTTTAACTTTATCTCCCTCCAGATCTGTGAGGAAAAAGTTAAAGGTTAAAAGTGATTTATTGAACTGACACCCCAGTCACTCCAAAAAGGGTTGGTCAGGTGAAACGGTTTAATTTAGTTAATTATAAATTATTTTTAAATTTTTTCTTTCTTTTTCAGTTCTCTTTAACTATGAATTTACACACTGTGAAATGAAAAGTCATGGCAAAAACATTATAGTTATCAGTTCTGAAACATTTCAAACATTTTCTGTAAATGAGAATGTAATCATTATTCACTTTTCATGAGGAGTTTTTGCTTTTATGAGTCAAGGTTGATGAAAACATTTCATAAGTTTCATATTTAATATTTTGCTCTTTACTGAAAAGTTCTGTACTGCATGAGTGTTCCCGAGAATGCATGCTACCATTACTAAATATTTTCATCACAGTAGTGCTGGATGTTGTACAAATAAGATAAGAAGACAGTTTCTGATCCATTATTTACAGTCTCGAACAGGATTATCCCTGGAGTAAGACACGTTTAACCTGTAAAAATCAAAATAAAAAACAGCGAGGGGCAGAAGTGGGCCCAAATACTCATTTTGTCTTTACTGAAACTCATTTCCTAAGACAGAGGAAATAATTTTTTTCCTCTTTCTGAAATATGTTTAAAGGCCCATGTATTTACTTTGATAGATGAAAATCATGTTATTGGTTATTTTCATACAGTGAAATGAAGACAAAGGAAGAATAGCTAAAAAAAATATTTCTTCTGTTAATGTGCAATCTCTAACTTTTCTGACTCATCACTCTATTATCATAAATGCTAAGGCATCCATAAATATAAAGAGGCAACGTTTTTTAGTTTGAAAAATGACACGTTGGGTTCTGAAAGATTCACATTCCTGCATCTGTTATTTAAAGTAATTTATTTATTTTGGAGGCTCTGAAGTGCTCCCACTTTCATTCTATATCTGCTTGTGGTAGTTGGAAGTTCAATATATGAGCTAAATTTGCTATGATTTCCTTTCCATTTATGTACCACGATTGGAGAGGTCAGGGCAGTTAATAGACAACAAGAGCTCATGAACTTTCCCTCAGACACTGTGGAGAAACTCCAGGCCCTACTTTGCCCTAATGTGAATTTGTCATACAAGTGAAGTTTGAATGAAACACATATTGAGAGCTTACTGCTGCATGGTTCTGAAGCAGTTTGTTCCTACTTTGATGCTCTGATGAAAAGGTATCTTCCTTCCCTTTTCATAGCCATTAGAACCTAATCTATGTCAGCTCTGCAGTGTTGTGTGGACTGTCAGGGGAATAGAGGTGTCCTGAGGCTGTAGAGATTTAAGAATTGGGTGCTTGAGTTGTTTTACTATTTTGATACTGTGTAACTTTTTTTTCACTACTCGAGAATATCAATATTTACAGTTTAGTGGCTACAAATATAGAAAATAGAGAATAACAAGAAATCTCCAACCCCATTAAACACATTGGTTAGAAGATAGCTTCAAGGGATGGCTACTGATCTTGTTTCTTACTTTAAAAAGTATTTAATTCCTGAAGGGCTTCTCACTAGAGCATAGTTGGAACTTGTAACTACTTGAGGAGGTTCTTAAGAAAGATTATATAGAGCTCAGAAGACTCTTTGGTAGTGATATGAATTTTAGCCTCTGATGAGACCAATAGCTGAACGATTTCTCAACAACACTAAGTCTTGCAGGACAACAGCCTAAGGTGAATTTCAGGGGGTTGTGTCTTAAGAATATTTTCCCTTATTAATCCATGTTTTCCAGGTGATCTGGTTTGTCCCAGGGACATGAATACAGACCAGCTCATCTAGTGGTAGAGCTTGCAGCTCAAGATAGTGTCTGGGGCACGAGGCTGCTTTCTCCTTTGCCTGGTAAGTTGCTGAATTCTTTTGTCCTACCACAATGTTATCTTTCATCCATTTTGTTTCAGGCACCCAAAGACATCATTCAGTCCATGTGTACAGTATCTCTGCTTGTTGTTTAGAGAAGAGGAGTACTAGCCACTAGAGAGGAGCTTGAAATGACATCCACTCCAGGTTTTCCCTTTTTTTTGGATGCTGCTAGCATCACCATAGCATATGGCAGAGACAGGAATGCCAAGAATGGAGTGCAGGTTGGGGCTGGCTCACACCACACTGCACAGATCTCTTGTAGTAGGTGTGATGAGAGCACTGGCACCCAGTTGCTTGGGATCTCCCATTTAACCTTGTAATTCCATTGCTCTCATCTATAAACCAGAAGAGCAGTATATTGTTGGTGGTCTATTTCACCAACTGGATGAAAAAGGGACAGTTCTCCCTTTTCTCACTACTCCTCCATATGTGCACAGATACTTGTGAAACAGCTAGGGTAGAGAAGAACTCATGACCTTAGTCACTCTGGCCCAGGTTCTGCTGTGCTGGTTGCTACCTTAACCAATATGTAAGTCCACAGAAGTCAATGTGAGTAATGGTTTAAAACATATAGCTTTAAGTTAAATACCACTATTCCTAATCCAACCATAAGGTTCATTTAGACATCCCCCTCCACAGTGCAACTTGAAAACTGGAATCACAACTGCTTACCTGAGTCTGTGCACAAAACCAGCAAATACTAAGGTTTGCCAGTAGCCTGTGTAGTGCCAAGGTAGGATACTGAAGACTGAGTTGGGAGCTGCCCTGAATTTGAGTGTATTTTTTTGTCATAGAGGTCCTAGGCTTAAGATGTTGCAAGACTGAGCACTAATATGAGGATGGCCTCTCTCAGAGAAGTGTAAACCAGCTGGGACTTACACAGAAAAGTGAAGATGGTAGAGTTAGTTGCTTGCCTTTTACAGAACAATGAAGATTCTTTGAAAACTTTGAAATTTTCACAGTGTTTGTTAAGATGTGAAGATCTGGTTTGGGTTTCCAAAAAGCAACTTCACCCGCTTAGTCATGAGAAAAAAAACCCATGTCATAGCACAGTTTTGATGCCTCTCTGTGGGCCATGTTTTCTTCTGTCCTATAAACTTTATTGTATACCACTCTCTACTTAGAATTGAACTGTGCGTGATGGAGGATGTGGTAGATGAACCTAGCTTGTAAAGACAAATTATCTGGAGATACTTCCTGTGTAACACATCTTTTGAATGCTCCAGTAGGGGTTGAACACTGCAAAACTATGAAGATGCTTCATAATTCAAATCAAAGTTATTATGATGGCTTCAAAACCAATCAATGGATTTAAGTCCAAGAATCATATTGAATATGGGGTAAAGAAATAGAGAAACTAGCACCATTTCATAGGTGTAGAAGTGCAGGACTGCACAGAAACTAAAAGCAATATCCTCAGTGCTACTGTAAATCACAGGTATTAACTAACTATCTCAACAGTACTCTTGTATGGTAGGCATTCCTATCCTTCTGTGCTTAGGGGAGGACTAAGACCCAGGAAAAAAAAAAAAGAATACATTTCCAGAAAGCTGAATGGCACCTGACACTTCCAAATCTATTTGTAGTTTTGAGGTCTGTTCCCCCCCCAAAATATTTTGCCAGAGATTGAAAAGGGTTTGTAAAGAATGGTCTCAGAAGTTCCAGTACTAAACCTCCACCAAACCACCTTGCAGGATTTTGGCAGGAATCCTACTGTGCCTACTGCAAATAACTGGAAGCCCAAATCTGACAGATAAGCATGGCTACTCAAGAGGCTAGAACTTGCATGAAGTTAGCAGAGTGAAACCTAAGGTGTTTGTATTCCCTCCAACCACTGGCAAAGCCATTTAAGGAATTTCAGCATTGTGATATTTTAAAATTACTGAATTGAAACACTTTACATGTTAGCAAAATGCATTGTGCTGACCATGTTTTAACAAAGATCATTTATCACCTCTGCAAAGTTGCTGAGTAAATCCTTTTGACTTTGTGTTATCCCATTCATCCTTGTTTCAAATAATGTAATTCTAACATTGTATTGATATTCCTTTAGACTTTCTCCCCTCTTTTCCATATAAAAACCATTTTCTAAATACATTTCATGCAACTAAGTTTTCTATTTGTCTCCTTATGGAAGTATGCAGAAGATGTGCTCAGCTATATCGATCTCTGAGGAAATGTGGATGAGGTAGATAATGTGAAACATTTTTGTCATTACTAACAGTTATATAGCTTCTGGAAACTTTCTGTGTTTGGCTGACTAGATAAGTGGATGCACTCACATTTATTTGATTGGAAAAGTATGGGGAGTAAACTGTGTCTTCCCAGTTTCTGTATGGAATTGATCTTTTGAGTATTAACAATTTTCTATTACAGCAAAGGAATTGGTGATTATGAAAGCAGAAGACCCCTTTCTTCCTGCTGGAGTTTTTGGAGAGCTGTCTTAAAGAAAAGGGTAGGGACCTAAACAAGTTAAGAGAGGGGACAATGAATGAGCAGAGGTAAACATGCTGAGCATTTCTACCTCTAACCTTAGGAAACTGAAGGACAAATCACTGCTCTTGACCTTATTAGCTCCTTGCATCCATCTCACATCTGGGACAGACCTACCCTTATTCTCCCTGGTCTGGGGTAGCTGGAGGTGGCAGGTACTTATTAGGTTTTGGCTCAGTTGCAGGAGCAAAGGCTGGTACTTGGCTTTGCTCTCCTAGCTGGGACACCAGGTAGAAGGTTATTAATGTTTACAGGTAAGTTCTATGGCTTGTTGTATAGGGGTTTGTCTAGAAGATGAATGAGTAAAAACTGAATGAGGTCCTTTCTATTGGAAAATTATAACTTGGTGGATTTTTCCCCCCTCCATTCTAAGTCCTCTCTAATTGTTCAACATGCCTCAACACACTCCCTTTCTCTGAGTTTCCAGTCTGTGTTCTATAGCTGCTTGACTGCAGACAGAGACATATACAAACCTCTTCAAACAAGACTAGGCCACAAAATCTTAATTCTGGATCCAGGCTATATTTTCTTTGGTGATAAAGAGATCTTTCAGTCCTCTTGCATCACTTAAACACTTGCCCATACAGGTTGCTTGTCAACCTTGCCTGAACTGATTCAACCCTCTGGCTTCGTGGAAACAATGAATAACCAAGTTAAAAGATTTTGGTTTTAAAAGTGTATCTTTTCCTCAATCTGGTTTACAGTGTGACCACAAAAACCATTTGGATAGGCTTAAGTGAGGCAGAAGTATTTTTTGGCAAAGGGAAAGGCAGTTGGGAGCTGGGATCATTCAAACTGCCATTTCTGTAATAAATGCAGGTGATTCATGGCACAGGGTTAGGTGATGCTACCCAGAGCACATGGGTGAGTAGCAGAAAGACTCTGGTCCTACTTTCCTAACCTGATGGCTTTCAGGACCAGGACTAATCAGGATCAGATGGTCAGAAACAGCCTCCTTGTAGAAAGAAAAAGCAAAGTCACACACATGCCATCCACAGCCCCAGATAGGCAGGTTTTATAACTGAGATCCATCTTTACTGGGTGTTGCCCACCTGCACAATTCCTGTGAATGTAACCACATGGACCTGATATGCTGGCTTTTGGCTTAATGCCTTTTCATCCAGAATATCCCTTCCTTCTCCTTTTCATCCCCATTTGCATTTTTATGACTCCTCTTATTCTCTGAGCTCTACTTGAGATCTATTTGCACCCTGAAAAAAAAATTTGTTTTTCCATCAGCCTCCATGTGTATTAAAATACAGATCCATGAGGTTCACATATGGTCAATCTCCTTTCTAAGTTGGTGCCTGACCTGCAATACAATTCCTGATAATGATGGTGATTGGCATAAAGCTTGTCTAATCACAATAAATCCTGTACAGGCTAAAGGGCTCCATCCTGCCCTTGCTGACCCTCTGACGCATTTCAGCTTTTCATATAAGTTTAGATTAATACTCCTTAAAATCCAGTTTTATTCAAAATTAAACAAATCTCTGTCATGACTGGCAGATAGAAACACACAAGATCTCAATCAAAATTAAAAGTGAACTTGTGGAAATATGCAACATGATGCATGGCAGACAGGAGACACAGCTTAGAAAACATAGAATGGAGCCATTGGCTTTAATTAGCTGTACCAATTTATGTTGTCCAAGAACCTGGCCTGTTTCTTAAAAAAAAATTTTAGATGTGTTAGAAAAATTGGGTGTATAAATTACAGCTTCCCATATGACACTTGAACGACCAGTACTTATTCAGTCAACTACAATAGGTCTCACTGTCCTTGGCAGGATTACAGGGGTAATATTTTTTAACATGGATGAGCAGCTCTTGAACAATTTCTCCAATGTATTAATCATGAAAGGGCTTTTCCTCAACATCAGGTGTGCACATCTTCTTCTCACATTTATTTTTCTCTACTGCACATATTTATTGTGGCCATTACAGGGGGGGGAAACTTCCCTTCCTATAAATGTTTGTCTTCTCCTCCGTCCCTTTTATGGGAATACCACAAACTGATGGAGTGATCTTGTTTCATATGCCTGTCAAAGAAGACATTCACTATTGTTAGAGTATATTGCTATGGCTTCTTCATTGTTTGCAGAGGAACTTGTGGGCAAAGATAAAGACAGGCTATGATAGATATTCTGTTAGAGACTTTATCTTGTAGTTTTTATTGACAAGAGGTCTCATTTGTTTAGATGGAGTTTATGGTACTGAAAAAACGGCAAGCTTAGCTAAAAGGAAAAAAAAAGTAGTAAAATACTCTTGACTTATTCTGCCTTTATAAAAAGTTTTGGGGGCATTGAAATATCCTCTGCTGACAGATAGACATGAAGGACTTCAAACTGATGAAATAAGAATATAAATATCTTCTACATAAGAATGACTGATAGAACAACATGACTGGTACACAGATAGCACGTATCTCAAACTGTTTTATCCTAGGGTCTTAATTTTCAGAAAGAGAATTGCTATCAGGGCTAAAAGAAAAGTATTCAAAAGCTTTAATGGTAAGGGTGTCATTCTTTCATTAAGTATTAATCCACTGCCAAAGCAGAGGGTGCTTTTGTTTTTATATCATCCCATGTTCATATAAGTTACTCTGGCAATGTAGCAGCTGCTTTTATAGAAGAGCTGTATGAAGAATTTTAGGTATTGGTAATTACCAATCTAAGTTTGAAGATGCAGTTGAGGATGTCCCTATATAGCATCTAAATCTACCAAAGATTTAAAGAAAACAAGACAAATGTGGAGGCTGAAGTGGAAATAAATTCTTTATAGAACTCAATAAAATTCTTTATAGAACTGAATAAAATTCTGTGTTTCTAATATTTTTTTTTTTTTTAATTTTGTGCCTCTCATAGAAAAGGGTACTCTGAGCTTAAACCTGCTGTTTTTGTTAAAGTTCAGAAATAAGGTCCAGCAATGCAAGACATATGGGAAGACTTTGCAAGTATATGCAATGTAGAATATTGAATGAAAATGCCTTCATTTGCTTGGCCAAATTCTTATTTTCATTATTTGAGACTCCAGACTTCCTTTTCCTTCACATGGTATTCCTTAAAGTATGTCTTCTCAGCTCAAGTGTCAGATCAATTAATTTTTTCTCTCTTTGTTTGCTCTAGAGGAGACTTCTTTTATTACAAGAAAAGAAAAAAAATGTACATATGTGATAGTAACTTTAATTATTGAAGGCTTTTGACACCGCTGATGAAAACGCTTCCCACAAAGTCAGCTTTGAGCATAGCCAGTGACAATGCTCTGAAGGTCAGTGTCAGATTAACATACTCACTGCAAAAACATATGGCAGATTTTTGTACTAATGAAAATAGTAATGTAGGAACTGATTTAAGGAAGGAAAAACTTATATCTAGAGTAATTAAAAGCCTCAGATACGAAGCAACTAAACAAGATTCCTTGGGAAACAGAAAGTTAAAATTCACTTCCTTGGCTGTTTCGTCTAATCTAAGGTGACTTGGATTCCAGGAAATGTTTTTTAAAAAGTTCCTTCCAAGACAGTTGCCTAGCAAAATTGAGATTGATGGAACTAAATTCTTGGTATCTCACCTAATATTAAAGACATTACACACTGGTATTCTGGTTCCTCTCACCTCTTAGGGTGCAAATCAGGGAACCTTCATGGAAATCAGCAAATATTTTGTCCAAGGGCTTTCAGTGTTATGGAATTATTTTTTGGCTGGCAGGCTCTTGCAAACACTGATTTTGGAAAAAATAATATTTTTAATGACAAGTAAGCCACCACAAACCAGACAATGGATGGGAAGCTGTGCGGTGCTTTGCAGCAAACTAAAATTGGATTTTGATAGTATCACCATCATGTATGCATTCAAGGCTGATGAGGAGGATGAGTAAAAATAAAGAGCAGATAATAAAAATACTCCAATACCCCTTTCCCCCCTCCTTCAAACTCACAAGACAACATAAGCATGTGAAAGGACTGAAATAAGGAGTCATAGCTGATAAAAGAGAGAAGTCAGCTGATGTTCTTTGAAACAGAGGATCTGGAAAACATTTACTAAAATACAGATGGCATTTTAGCAGAATCCTTCTCTTTCCCCCTTTTCTTCTCTGCCTTTAAATAAGGTCTTTTGAAAGATCACTATCCTGGAGAAGACACAATCGCACAAATGTTTCCCTTCAACATGAAAACACAAACTTTAGGTTACACTAAATAAACAAACTAAACCCTTCAATTTCTCATCTAAAACCAGAACAAAATTAACAAAAAGGAATCTATATATTATTTCTAAACAAACAATTCATCAGAAACACCAAATGTCCTATATCTTGGTCACTAGTCATACATCTAGTTGATTGATGACATGTAAGAGAGTGCTGTGTGGTAAAGCTTGATGTGTTTTTGCACATCTGGGTTCCTCAGAGCAGTTCAGACTTATGTGGCCAAAATGCATAGCATAAAGAACAAACAACATTGGAGAAGTGAGAAAAAAACAAATAAATCTGTCCTTAAGCAATAATAATTGGATTTGGGTCTCTCTCCAACACAAATTAGCATTTATGGCATCTGGCCCATGGACCAGATGCTATAGGACTTTGGGGATGTTTGGAAGCATCCAGTTAATGGAAGCAAATGGCTGTTAAAGGCATAACAGGAGACCTGGGAGAAAGGCAATGCTTCCACCAAGCTCCACCTCAGAGTGTGATGAGTTGGTGGGACCTAACCCATTGCTCAAAGTGGATGGAGACAGAACTTTTTCTCTGAAGGACTCAGGGGAAAAAAGGCACAGCTTCTTCTCTAAATGTTTTCATTTACTTAAAGAAGTGCAATTTGTGCACCCCTCATATGTGCACCTAATGTGGTTGAATGAATCCTTCCAACAAGTAGAGAGTTATATTACCTCCTACATTGGATTAGCTCCTTTAAACAGGCCATCCACCATGCAAACCATCCTGCCATTCCAAGAAGCTCTAAATTTTCCTTCAGCAATATGAGAGCATGGCAGACTAATTCTGGTACACAGCAAACCAAAAAAGTCCAAAATGCAATCCAGATCATTCTTTCCAGCTCATAATTTTCTTAAAACCTTTGGTGAATTGTGTCCTAAGGAGATCTCAGGCTTGGTGAAATTTGCAATACTGCATGACTCTGCACAGAGTTTCAAAACCCATGTGAGAGGTGCACACAAGCAGTAGTGTCACTGGAGTCTTTGTTTGTGTAACATCCTCAATAATGTAGAACCTTAGATTCATAGAATGGCTAGAGTTGGAAGGGACTTTAAAGAGCATCTAGTTCCAATCCCCCTGCAAGGGAAGGGACACCTACCACTAAGTCAGGTTGCTCAAGGCCCCATCCAACCTGGCCTTGAACACATTCAGGGAGGGGGCAACCATAACTTCCCTGGACAACATATTCCAGAGCCATCACCAGGAGAATTTTTTCCTATTGTCTAACCTGAATCTCCCCTCTTCAAGTTTGAAACCATTTCCCCTAGTCCTCTTGCTGCACATCCATGTGAAATGCCCTACCTCAGCTTTCTTGTGGGCCCCCTTCAGATATTGGAATGTTGCTATAAGGTCACCTCGGAGCCTGTTCATCCCTAGGCTGAACAATCCCAACTTCTTTAACCCGTTTTCATAGGTGTTCTCGAGCCCTCTGATCATTTTGGTGGCTCTCCTCTGAACATACTCAAAGAGCTCTATGTCGTTCTTCTGTTGGGGGCTCCAGAACCAGACACAGTACTCCAGGTGGGGTCTCCAAGAGCAGAGCAGAGGGGGAGAATCACCTCCCTCGACCATCTGTCTGTGCTTCTTTTGATGAAGCCCAGGACACGGTTGGCTTTCTGGCCTGGAGGCACACATTGATGGCTCATGTTAAGCTTCTGGCCCACCATCACCCCCAAAGTCCTTCTCACGGCTGTCCTCAATCCTTTCTCCTCCCAACCTGCATGTGTGCATGGGATTGCCTAGGCCCAGGTGCAGAACCTTGCACTTGGCCTTGTTGAATTTCATGCAGTATGGATGACCCCACTTCTCAAGCCTAGCAAGGTCCCTCTGGCTGGCATCCCTTCTCTCTAGCATGGTGACTTCACCACACAGTTTGGTGTCATCAGCAAACTTAATGAGGGTGCACTCGATTCCACTGTCCATGTCGTCAACAAAGATAGACTCATACAATCATAGAATTGGCT
Organism: Phaethornis superciliosus; assembly: GCA_023637945.1. Lineage (NCBI taxonomy): Eukaryota > Metazoa > Chordata > Aves > Apodiformes > Trochilidae > Phaethornis > Phaethornis superciliosus. The sequence goes on from JAJQWJ010000003.1 coordinate 24,350,072, forward strand.
GGGTTGGAAGGGACCTCAGAGATCATCAAGTCCAACCCTTGACCACTACCCCTGTGGTTACCAGACCATGGCACTGAGTGCCACATCCAGTCTCTTTTTAAATATCTCCAGGGACGGAGAATCCACTACTTCCCTGGGCAGCCCATTCCAATGTCTGATCACCCTCTCTGTAAAGAAATTCTTTCTAATATCCAACCTAAACTTCCCCTGGCACAACTTAAGTCCATGCCCTCTTGTCTTGTTGAAAGTTGCCTGGGAAAAAAGACCAACTACTCCCTGGCTCCAGCCTCCTTTCAGGGAGTTGTAGAGAGCGATGAGGTCTCCCCTGAACCTCCTCTTCTCCAGGCTGAACACCCCCAGCTCCCTCAGCCTCTCCTCACAGGACTTGTGCTGGAGTCCCTTCACCAGCCTGGTTGCCCTCCTTTGGACCTGCTCCAGGACCTCAATCTCCTTCCTGAACTGAGGGGCCCAGAACTGGACACAGAACTCGAGGTGTGGCCTCACCAGGGCTGAGTACAGGGGCAAACAGATGTTAAACAGCACTGGTGCAAGTCCTGATCCTTGAGGAACACCACTCATCACACGTTTCTATGTGGACACTGAACCATTTATCACATATTTATCGATCTATCAAATCCATATTGTTCCATTGAATCCATATTGTAGACATCAACATTTACAGTAGATCAACAAAGAGGTCCAACAACACAGATGAATGGACTAAAATAAGCGAGAAATATCAAGGGACAGATAACTGATGTAAAGGAGCAAAGAAATACAGAGCCCAGCAAATCCTAATGGTTAAGTTAAACCAGTGAGATCTGGCAATCGTCACCTTCTCAGTGACACTTTCTGTTTTGCTTGCTGGATAGAGGACATGCAAAAAGTCTCATTTTCATTCTGTCTTTGCTTCACATTTTGGAGTTGTGGATTAATTTGACCAGTCTGTAATTATGACAGAACGCAGCACTATTCTGGAAACTTTCCAGCAAAATGCTGTTTGACAGGTGAGATGCCACCATCATCATAACCATTTGTGGTGATCTATAAATATGGTTACAGTTTACCTGGAAAATTTGAAAGTCACCAGATGGCTGATGAGGGATCAAACATCCCTCTTTCCCTCAGCTCCTTTAGCTGTAGCTTTGTTATTTCAGAACCACGTGCAGTTACAGACAGAGTATTTTCTGGAGCATGCAAGACCCAGCTGAGATCCCTTGGCTAAACTGGTTGAAAGCCATAACCATCAAACTACTAGCCCAGGTAATCTCTTGTGTATACAGAACTCCTCATTGTAACAAATATTTCAACAGATAAATACTTAAGATATAGTAGGCATATTTTCAATAGTCTGTTCCAAGAAATGTTTATATACACACACACATATATATTTATATATCAGACCAGCTCCAAAGATGGAATGGAAAGGAACTGCAGCACAGGCAACAGTAGCTGTAACTAAAGCACCATCTGAGACATGAGAGCAGGGATGTCCACATGCTTTTACCTCACCTTAATCTATGAGAAGAGCAATGCAAGAAAACAATGAAGCACAGTGTCAGTAAGAAACTAAGACATCAATGAAGAAATAACCCAGTTAAAGCTGGATGGAACTTGAACGCAATGATCAGGCAAAGTCTGTCTGCTGGGTAAAAGGGAGGAGTGGGATAATAAAGCTCCTTCATCTTGGAAACTGAGCCTCTGTCTCCATGCAAATGGGGTGTTTAGCAGTTCATCAGTACTAACAGCCTTAGTGCTTTTGCTTCTGGCCTATCCATTAACAATGGGAAGCTGAGCATTTTGAAAATAATTTGGCTGAAAAAAATTAAATGGAATTAAAAGCCATCACTTAGCACTTAAAATAATTTGGTGATTAAAGTCATCACTCAGGCATTTTCAGAGTTCCCTTCTTTGAAAAAATAAATTAAACTTCATAGCAAGTTTTAGGATTTTATTTTAATTTTTCTTTAATAAATCTTGTCCAAAATAGAGCTTTCATCTTTACTATTATGGCTTAATCAGCAGCCATTTGAAATGAATATTTCAAACCCTCAGATTCTACACGCAACATAAGCATCTCAGGAGAAAAAAAGGCACAGAATGCTTTCAAATTATGAAAGTCTGAATAAACATTCAATGTTTTAAAATGTCATCTCAAAATTTCCTCTGTGCTCGCCCTGTTACATTCCTGTTGGCCAAGAATTGCTTCACAGGCCACATGTCTGTGACAGGAGGTATCAGAGGAAGGAAAAGCGACGTGTAACCAAGGAATATCAGCTCTCCTTGGAGCTCTTGCAGCCCAGTGTTACACATGCTGAGGCACAGTGTCATGCAAGCCATCATAGCAGAGTCAGCAGAATCAGGTGCAAAAGTGTGAGAAAAAGTGTTTAGTAAAAAGTTGAGGTTGCTGTGAACACATCATAGGATACAGCTGGATTTTCCCCCAGTTTTTTGCCTGTGGAACTGGTGATATAGATGTCTGCTGATACCTACAAACCTTACTCAAAAAGGAACTTCAGTCATTATTGCCCTTTTGTTATGCACAAAATACAAAGTAGCATAATAGATAGCTTATTTTGCCCACTTTTTATCTTATTTTATCTCAATTTTTAATATCCTGAATTACTGGAGAACATGGTTGGTCATTTCTACCAGGAATATTTTCAAATATTGCATTCATAGTTTTGCCCTATAACAAGTCAAACTAAGTAGGGAGATCCTCTGTTTATTTGAATTAATGTTTCTCTGTTTATTATGAAATGCTGCTTGCTTGCTTATCTTTATGAAGAGAAGCTGGAATTATCTTTCATTGCCTTATCACACATTGCTGACACAAACTATTTCTAATCATTAACAAGTCCAGAGTGTACAAATGTGTTTTACTTTAAAAAAAACAAAAAACCAAAAAACCTATCTACAAGGAACCTGTAAAGAAAGGGGGTACAAACCCCCCAGCCATCCTGGATAAAATCTGACAACATATTTACTAAATTCAAATTCACTTAATTAGCTTTCTTAATTGAAATTAACCTTGAGAAACTGATGACAAATAGCTTTTTACTAGGCAGTGCAATATTTAAATGGTTTGCAAGGGACACAGATACCATGAAAAGTAAGACTTAGTCATTCAGTCCACCTCCAAGACAGGCTGTGGGCTTCTTGAAGTGGTAACAGTTGTATAATTTCCAAAGCTGCTCATTGAAACATTTTCTGAAGAGACTGGAAAGAGAGATATTAAGTGTTTTTGACTACTATTGTGTGTATTTTTCTCTTTCCTGAGAGACTCACAAGATGATTACAGATGGACAGAATTAGGTCAACATGACATTGCAAACTGTTAAGAAAAACATAGCAGCTCCTCCCTCCTCTCTGCATCTCTCCACTCACCTGATTTTACTTTAAGGCTTTTCGAGAGGATTGTCACTTATAGCCTCCAATTTATACCTCTCACTCCCTTTGCAGAAGAAATAGCTATATTAAACTGGAAACCTCACCCTCTAACTATTTATTAATATAGTTTTAAAGGAATTCTCAGATTTTTGTTGCTAACTGCTCACTTGGGTTGAAATGTGATGCACTTGTTGGCAGTGTTGCCCCAGAGGGACTGCAGTGAGACAGACTTACTCAAGCTTCACTTGAACACAGAAATGAAAATCAATAAACAATTTGAACTTCTCAGAAGAGAATTTTTCTCCTCTAATGAATATACAAGCTTGGTTACAGCTTAATTTAAAGATTGAATTTAGTGTGTGTTTTTTCCCTGCACCAGGAGCATGACAAACACAATCTTCAAGTGACATGTCCCAAAGGGAGACTTATTGTTTAAAAAAAAAAAAAGAGCAAAAAGAAAAAAAAAAAAAAAAAAGAAAAAAGCAACCACAAAAATCCTGGTCCCATGACAGGGAGTTACATTAAAAATAAGAAAACTAAGATACAGCTGCAAAATAGACCTGGTTTGTAGATGACTTCATAGACAGCTAAGCTTTATGTTTCTGATGGGGCAAATTTATGTATTTTTATTATATGTATTTTAATTTACTTTTATAAGAGACTGCAAATAGGGTCAGACTGCAATTTAGAAATGTGGCTGTAAATTCTCTAATAGTTTGAGGGTGTGTGTCCCATGGTTCAGTTTCTCACATACGCACACACAAAATCATATCTGTTTATCTATTCTTGACTTTTGCTCTCAGTATTGGAATATGTTGTTCCAATTACAAATAATGTAATTTTGGTAGAAATTAATCACATTAATTAAACAAAAAAATGACTGTAGAATCAGTGTTTCCAAAGTAAGATATGCACTCAGTATTAACTGTTGGAAGGGCTCGTGGTGGGATGAGCTGCTGTGCTTTTGTTTTTCAGAATTTCTGCAGATTTATCAAGCTAAACTGCTTTTGCCATCTGATAGTTTGTCTTGGCGAAGTGTTAAGTTGAAAGCCACAAAAGTGATTGTGTACAATTTTTATTCAGCTCATCAAGAAAGAGATTTGAATTAGAAACTTTGATCTTGTCTGTGCAAACTGGAAACCAGAAAAATCAGATCTTACATATACATGCAAATGGGTCATATGTGACATAATAAAATGAGTGAGCTCTATTTTAAAGCCAGTACTAAAAACATGGTGTTATTCAGGAAAAGAGAGGGGCAATGTAGATGTATTGTAATACCTGAAAGTGTAGATTTCAGCCAGTTTAGTTATCTTGGTCCAGTTTCTATATATATAAGCCCTCAGAGAATACATTTAAGGTATTCATATAAATAATAAGTAGCTCAACTTTCCAAACAAAACCAGTCAGAGCCACAGTTCTGAGGCAATAAAACCCCCAAAATTTCTTTAGCCCCAGAAGTCTTTTTCATGGTTGTAATCTTAACACCACACTCGAAGGAATCTCTAAAGCTTTTCATTTAAACTACAATTATTCTTTTGTCTACTGGGAACCCAGTGCAATGATGATGTCCTGCGTGCAAGAAGCAGGCAAACTGAATATTAATTAATGAACACTACTTAATATGCGGAAGAAGAGGAGCAACAATCAGTTGTGAGCCCTTACATATTAACTGGGATCATTGTTATTCTGGGAGGCATCATAAGGCCAAATGCAGGTTACAACTAGTTTAGAAAATCTCTTTAATTAAGAAACATGAAAGTTTAAGTCTCTCATTATAAATATCTTATTGTGACCATAAAAGACATCATTAAATGGTGTGATGGTGTAGCACTTTTAATGCAATGTGAGGTGATGAATTGGATTGAGGCTGTTAATCAGTTTTCAGTGGGATTCAATAAATGAACAAAACAATGAGTTTTCATGATTTTCCCTAAGATGCAAAGAAGCAAATTTTCTTAAGGACCTTGGAAGGCATTGTCTGGGAGACAAATAAATCTCCGCAAAAGGCCTCTCCCTAAGTAGGTGGTCAGGAGCTTCACGGAAACAGGAGAGTCACAGAAGTCTGTCACTTGCAGAACAGAGAAGAATACATGTCATTGTCCAGTTCTTTTTGCTCTTCTAAATTAACCAAGAAAGATATAATATTGCCATCAGCAAGTCTGTGGGCACACTGCTAAAGGGGACTGCCCCCTTGTTCCCATTTCAAATAGGAAAGTAGATCTGTAAAAAGATGAGGGGTGATCTAAGACTACTCTTGAATCCAAGACCAGATGAAAACAGGTATGGCATTTCAGACAAGATCTCTACCATCATCAAACCTGCTTTCACTTTTAAGGAATTAAAAAAATAATTTTAAACTATGAATATTAAAATCACAACAAGAATATATTTTTACCAGGTTCTTACTTCAAATCTAGCATGTCTAAAGACAGGAGTGTCAGGTAGATGGAGTTTTTGTTCCTACATGGAACGTGGCAACAAATGCAGGAAACCAATAATATAATGTACTAAACCCAGCAGTGCACTGTGATGAAGAGAACATAATCCATTTGCAGATCATCATCTTCCCACTATGCCTGACTGTGAGAAAGAGTAGCTACAGTGAGACTCAAATTCAGTTCTCAACTGTATGCAAAGTTAACAACAGCTCTTTTAGCAGGGGATGCATGAGCATTTTATTCTGTACAATGAATTATATGAGACTCCTGCATCTGCAGAGCAAATACCATGAAATATGACTCTGTTAAGGATTTTACAGAGTTATGGTTTCTTATCAGTACCCAGAATTATTAACAAAGCATTATCCATTTCTGGAGAACTTCAAGGCATGTTCTACCCTTGAAAAATCTGAATCATCCCTTTTTTCTGTTTGTTTGTATAGCTCCCCATGTAAACATATAATTAGCTCAGTGCAATTATATGACTTGCTAGACTGGAAGCCAAATTATACAAAAAATAAGACTGGGTAAGAGTAGCAGAAGGGATGATGTTTGCAATATATGGAAAACAAATAAGCCAGTACTTACAAGAGCCTCCTGCAGTGATGCAAACGCTTTTACTAAAAGAGTGTCCATTGACATGAAGGGAGCTGAAGTTGGCCAAGAACACTTTAAAAGTTCCATTGGTGATGGAAAAATCACCAGGTGGCACTGTTACACATTGTCATAAAACTTTGTTCCTGTTCAGTTTTCTGTTGGTTGGGGAAACCTTTGGGATGCAATTTTAGCCATGCATCAAAAGTGTCCCGTGTGCTGCTGGCCTGTGTTGTCCCAGACTGGAGCTGGCTCCTGCTGCAGAGCTGTTCCTAGCCAGGACACATGCTGTATTGCTTTGGACCTCACCTGGTCCAGGGCAACTCATGGCAAATTCCACCCTCCCCATGAAGGCTGAACCATTTTCCAGATGATTGGTTAAGTCATAAAACAAGTCCTGGCTCGCTAAAAGGATAAACCTATAAAACTGGAAGGAATATATCTTTCTGTGAGAAAATTAAAATTAGAAAAACTGGATACAACAGGAAACACTGGAGAAAAAGATAGAAAAAAACCCCCAAACAAACATGGAAAAAGAGATGTGATGACATTCGGGACACAACAGATCAGAAGTCATTCTTCGGTTTAGAGACATTATCAAAGAACTGTACTAACAACAATAGGAGAGAAATATAAAAATGGGTCAATCATGATTCAAGGCAGCTCCCAGTTGATTTCTTAAACCCCTCCCTCACCTTACAATGTTTTAAGTCAAGTGTTTTCAAGATGTACAGGTAGATAATGGTCTTTAAGAATTATTTAAAATTCCAGTCTTTCAATCTAGAGTAATTCTCATACAGAAAAAACCCCAAACCCTGTCAATCAAGGTCAAATGGTTAGAAAATTAGTTAATAGAGACAAGTGCCCTGTAAAAAATGAAGTTTTCATTCCTTAAATGAATTTGATACCTATCAGATTTTCTTACTGTCCTCTTCAGAGAAAGATTTTATGCTACCTTCCTTTCAGGGTGTTTCTGGCTTTCTTTTTGTAAGAGAAATAGCAGGCTACAAGCAAGTCAGTCCTTTTTGTTCTGAGGTCAGAGAGCTTTTCTAAAGATCTGGCATCCCAGAACATAACCCATTTGGCCTCATCCTTTCCCTTCTTCTAAACGTGGTATCATATTCTCTCTACTTGTATGTGTGTGAACTGTGCAGGTTGTCAGGAGGCAGCATATGTTTAACCCAAAAAAGCTTCCCTGAACTTAAAGGCAACACGAGCCACGGGCCATACCAATCACCTAAGATTGCCCCTTCCTAATGGGAAAACCTCTCCCTCTCTAGCTTTCCAAATTAATTAATGTCTGAATGTTCTAAATGATGTCAGTAACAGAGGAGTGAAGGTAGCTTGTTTACTCTGTGACACCATCTGAAATCCAGCATGAGGTAAGGCTATGCAGCACGAAGAAAATGTCACCTCTCTCACTTAGAAGAAATGGCCGTGTTTGAGCAAATTTCACAATTAACTGATTTCTCTGATCTAGTAAAAGGCTCACAATCCCAAAAGAGAACATATACCAAAGAGTCACTGTAGCTTTGCATTATAAGACTATGTAATGCCTTGCATTATAATTACCTGAAAAAACAGTAAATGTAGCTAATTACTCCTGAAATCCAACTACATGATATTTTATAAAGGACTAACGTATAAAAATGAAGTCATTTTAAGATAAGTCAAGAGCCTCCTTACTATATAGCCTTAAATCCATCATCTGCAGTAATAGTTAAAGTTTACCTGCTTTTTCTACATTTGCCTTTTCCCCCTTTTAGGTGCTTGAACTCTGAGATAGGCATCAGCACTTGATTAAAAGAATATTGCCAAGAACTGCAGTTTAGGCACTTTGTGAAAGAATCATAATGTAGCCAATAACCTAGGTGTTGGAGGCAGCAGAGTAGCCTGAGGTTCACTCTTCTAATAGAAAGAGTTATATTCTATTTACTAGACAGCCTTAATTTGCTGTCTGAACTAAGTTAATTCGTTAGTTAAATCAGTGCTCAGCACCATTTGTTTCCTTTAAGTAACATCACTGAAATTTAAGTGAGAAGAATGTGTAAACAGTGAATAAGACGAGAAAATAAGAGTCCCATGAAAGAATATATTCTACCTGATAAAAGGCAGGAAAAAAACTTCAGCCCTAGTATCTCCATCCATGTTACATTTATGAGACCTGCCTTTACCTTACTAGACTAGCTCTCTTCACCTTTCAAAAATTGTTTGAGGACCAGAATACTAGCTACAAATAATACAGCAAGAATCCACATAAGGAAAAGAAATAAAGAAAAGGCTAGTGTTTAATTATATATATTCCTAAATTGTATGTATAAAAAATTGAATTAAAACATCTGCAAGGGTACAATTTATTTCAAGTGAATAATTTTCAGATTACTTGTAAATGAAAGATCTCATATAACCCCAACTCATATTTTCTTAGCAAGTAATCACTGAAATCCCTACATATTCATGCCAGTTATTACAGAAATTAGACAGAATGCATAGAGAAAATTTCTTAGATATGTTTAGGATTTTCTTTTTCAATAAAGTGTGCCACAAAGGGAATAAAGAAATTCTTCACCTAAATTAATGGTGAATTATTTTGTCATGAGAATAGAAGCTTATATTCATTTAAATGAAAGCACATAAATTGTTCTTGACAAGAAAAACAAAGGTAGCCTTAGGCAGTATTTTCATTATAGAAAAAGGCACATGTCCATGAATATCTAGTGTAATATTAACAAAACCTGTTCAATTAGCTATGCATGTGCCATTGTTATGAATATTTATTTGCATCTCAACTAGGTAACATTGATACCTTTTTTTTCAGTTTGTTTAGAGATACAAAATGAAGGGAACATCAGTGCTCTGTGGAGAGCAGTAAAGCTTCTCCTGATAGTGGGTCACACATAACACTTCTTATTGGAAGAACCTTCTTCATTACTACTTGTTTCATTCTTTTTTTCACATTGGAAATCTACTCCAGGAATTATAATCAATGTTGAAATAATTTTGATCCAATCGACAGCCTAATCTCATATTTCCTGTAAGCAACCGAATACAAGAGTTCATTTTTTCTGCAATCAATTCATATAAGTTGTGTTCTAAATATGTAGAGTTTCCTTTTTCATAAATATATAAAGAAAATATAATTTTCTGGTAGAAAAGCATTACAAAACAGCAGCCTTAAAGCAAAGCAAGCTCTACAGGTGTATTCATACAAAATTTATTTTTATCCTTGATACAACAAGGAATCATTTAGGATGGTTGTATTGGTAGGAATATTTATGATTATCAATTCATTGTTAAGTATTATGTGGCTTACATCTACTATTACAAATAAGTTTTAAATATTAAGTATTTGTAATGAACTGCCTGTGAAAACCTGCAGACCAAAGACCTACTTTGGCAAAATATATTAATGTGATCAAAAATGTTGTTCTGTATATGAACAAAAGTTTTAGCTGGAGAACTTATTCTAGGAGAAATTTCAAATTATGGATCATTAGAATATTACTCATTATTGGAAACTGAAAAAGCAAAATTAATTGAGTAAATTTGTTACATCTATGATCACCAGAAACAAAATTTTTAACAAAATGGTCAATTATACATGGCCTCTTGAAGTGTTACTGATCATGGGTCTCATCCTAGTTTTGATCCTGCCACCTCAAGAACCTTTTCCAGAATCAACTAAGGTCAGCAGGAATAATTTTATTTAGAAGATAAGCACCGATCACAGAAATAGTCTGAGTCACTAATTCTCCACTAAACTGTTTCTGAATAGTTAGGGTTAAGAATCAGTTTTGTATATTTTAGAATTTGTCTCTGTTCTTCTCTATCAGTTACAGATATTATTAGTATTTTCTTCTCAGCAGCACAATCACATGAACGACAAAAGCACATGTATAAAGCAGATTTATCCTTACAGTATGTTTGCTAAGGAGAGAAATGGTGACAAGTAGAATGTGGCATAAATATATGATGTAACTGTAATCCTGTTGACAAAAATAAAGAAAAAAAATTATACTTTAGGATGGCTTAAGGAATGCAAACATGCAAATGTAAAATAAGGACAGCAAAAGGTAAGCCTCTGGAAGATTATTTTGCACTCACAGAGATACTGTAGGTTTCTAGATGTGTTCACTGGATTCCCTTGCAGAGTAAGGCTTAAGCTGAGAGTAAGATATAGTTGGTCTTGTAAGTATATACAACCCACCATCCTTCATAAAATGACATTTTGCAGAGTAACACACAAAGAAAGGATAACACTATTGTAATAAAGTAATCCTATAGGGAAGACTTTGTTTAATTTTAAGGTGTCCAGAGTGAGGATACTAAAAAAAGAACGTCTTGCAGCCAATGAACTGGTGGAGGTAAGTAACATGATCTGGATAGCCTTTAAAATTCTGAGCAAGAGATCACAGTTTTGGAGACCACTGCTAAGCAGGATGAATGTTCAGACTTTTGTTATCCAATAGAACACAAGCTGCTCTTCCACTGCTCTCTTTTGCATGTGTCACACCAAATGTGTAACAGCACTGCCTTCACAGAAGTGATAGTTGTTATTGTAAATGGTACATGATTTGTGTTGGTGATGGAATAGGAAGAGACCAGCACCAGAGTAATTTTGCTGGGAATTTCTTTTGATAAGGTATTTGCAAGTATAGTGCAAGAAAAAGACAAGATAATGAGTGATGTGGCTGTGGGAGAGTTAAGAGAAGGAGACTTCAAATAGACTGTTTTTCTGCTCATTTCTGAATGCTACCTGTAGCCAGCCAAATGATGGTGTGGTAGCAAAGTGATAACTGTAGCTGTGAACACATAGAAGCATTCTGAGAATGAAACATTCAAGCTCTCTGGGAACCTGGCACAGTGCTGCAGTTGCTGGTCCACAAAGGATCAGTGCCCACTGCATTTTTGCTGTTACCTGTACCATATAAACTAAAAACAAAGTGTATACACCAAATTGTATTATCATCATGCAATTATTTGGCTGTGCAGGCACAACAGTTGGTTAGGTGGTTATCACTTGGAGGATACATATCACACAATAAGATCAATGGATATATTCAATGGGGCAAAATCAGATCCAGGATGCAGAGTTCACAGATTCAACCTGAAGCTCCAAGGTGGGCCCAGCAAAGCAGCAGGACCAATAGGGCTGGGCAAGCACCAGTCTGCAGCTCTTTTTCTTTGGAGGACCATGGCCCTTGGGGAGAGAGGAACTGGTAGCAGTGAAGGAGTATTTAGTCTGAATCAGCAACAAGAGCTTTTCATATAAAGTTAAAAAACTTGCCATTGTGAAGAAAAAGCCTATAAAAGGGTGCTTATTTAGTGTAGGAAGTTTTTAAGATGCAATAAAAAATAATAAAAAAAAAGAGCTGAGCAGGCAAACCTGAAACTTAACCTTAACCCTCCACAGCTTGGAGCTCAGGAGACCACAGGAGATCACGCTTTACTTTTATCTCATCGTGTCACTAGAGAGCAGCAACCATTTTACCCCATAAGGAGAAGAGAAGGAAAGGAAGATTGGAGGAGCTTTTTGTTTATATTTTCATTTCTCAAACTGTAAAATTCCATTCTAAATATATTTTTACAACCCATTAGATGGAAAGACAGGGTCTTGATTTGTTTGTAGTCTGCTCACATTCCCATTCCCTGAGAGATAATCAGCAGCAAAATCCACTTGCTTTTCCCAGCTTGTCTACCAGAACTCCAAGCATCTGCCTGGTATCAAGAAGAAAACTATCTCTCAACAAACTAAAATAGCATAGAAAGAGATGATCCCACAGTAATTTATTTCAGTGGTATAGAAGTTTGCAGAGCCCACAGGTTTTCTATCTGAAATGTGCTATTTAAATATTTTGTAGCTAAAGCCTAAGAATCACAGAATTGTCACAGTTGCAAAAGAACTCTAACACCACCACATCCAACTGTCAGCATTCCCCTCCCAATAAAATATATGTATCAATATCTGTATCACCCACTAGAGCATGTCCTGCCTCATTGACATGGTTTTTAAACACTTCCAGGGATGGTGACTCCACCACCTTCCTGAGCATCCCATTCCAATGCCTCACTGCTCTCTCAGTAAAGAAATTCTTTCTCACATCTAGTCTAAACCTCCCCTGGTGCAATGTCAAGCCATTGAAATAAATGGCTTCTAAACCTGTCATTATTTACTTGAGAGAAGAGGCCAGCACCCACCCCCTTACAACCTTCTTTCAGGTAGTTGTAGAGAGCACTGAGATCTCCCCTCAGCCTGCTCTTCTCCAAACTAAATATACCCAGTTCCCTCAGCCTCTCCTTACAGGACTTGTTCTCCAGCTTGGTTGCCCTTCTCTGAACTTGCTCCAGCAGCTCAATGTCTTTCCTGTAGTGAGAGACCCAAAACTGAACAAAAAGATGCAGTCTCACTAATGTGTAGTATAGGGGCACGGTCACTTTCCTTCTCCTGCTGGCCACACTATTCCTGATACAAGCCAGGATCCTGTTGGCCTTCTTGACCACCCAGACACACTGCAGGCTCATACTCAGCTGGTGCCAACCATCACCCCCAGGTCCTTTTCTGCCTGGCAACTTTCCATCTACTCCTCTCCAAGACTGTATCATTACCTGGGGTTGTTGTGACCAAAGCGCAGGACCTGACACTTGGCCTTGTTAAACCTAAAAAGGCACCAGTCTTGAAGATGATGAAAATGAGCTTTCTTTATGTCTAAGTGTTGACTGAAAGGCTTGGAGAATCATGTTAGAAATTTCTTGTCTTACTGAACACCCTGAACTTGGACGTTCACTAGGTATAACATGGTGATGAAAGCAACCTATAAATTTGGAAACTGACTGTGAGAGGTGGTACGAAGCATAGAAGCACCTAGGGTTGAAGAGCTTCAACTACAGTTTTCTGAAAAAACACTAAAATCAGCACCTTCAAGCACAGTGCTCAACTGAAAGTACTATGGGAATGATACACTCAGTCAGCAGAGGAAAAACAGCTAGGGAGAAAGCTAGGTAGAAAAATTGAGACATTTATTATGCATGTTAAAATCAAACAGCACTCAAGAGAAATCCAACACCAATCTGGTTTTTGGTATTCAGCTCTCACACAGGAACCTTTAATATAATTGAACCTGTGTGGTAAATGTTTGTTTTTCCTGACTAGGAGTGCACATGTGTATATGATAGTATGATGGCAGTAGTCCAGGCTATTAAATGGAGCAACTACATTCAATAAGAATCAAACAATGGCATTAACCCATTGGTTTTGCTATTAGAATGAAGGTAAAAATTTCAAAAGAATATAAGTGAAGCATTTAAACATTAAAAGTCAATATAACTTTAACTTCTAAATACCAAAGTTCTTTTCTTTGGTGACTTATGAGCCTCAGCCACTTCAGAAGTTCAGAAAAATCTCCTCTGCTGGGCTTTTCCCTTTGTACCCTTCATTACAGTCCCATATGTTGAGAGACAAGGGCTGGTCTGAAGAGGGTTTTCCACAGTAACAAGAACACTGAAATACTTCCAGTGTTTGATGCAAAAGAGGGAACTGCAATGGTGGCATCCACCACAAATAGCCCATTTTATCACAGTCCAGCAGCATTCATCTCAGCTGCTAGCATTGTATTTTCTAGCAGACTTCTGAATAGACTCAAGCCTGGTCATTCTACTTGGAAAAAAAGAGTCTTCCAAAACTGTGCAGCACTAAAATTACAGCTTATATTTAGATGCTGCATTCAAGTATAGTAAACAATAGCTTATAAAATATATAAAATTGCCGGGAGTTGTGTAACCTTCACCTTAGGCTTAAACAGCAAGTAATCTGTTCCCCACTGTTCTGTCCCACTTTTTTCCAAAGAAAGGGGAACAAACAAATATTTGGACTACCACAATAGCATTAATAAACATGAAAATGCAACAGCTAGTGTTATTCTACAGAAATGAATGAATAAATAAATAGACTATAAGCACTTTATTCTTCTCACATAATTTCTTCTCAGTGACATTATTGAACAGACTGTTGAAAACAAACATCGTTAAATGAGAAAAGAAGAGCAGGAGCCTGTCTAATTCCCCACTGCAACATTTTCCAATGACGAATGCTCCCTAAATGGATTTAGCTTTTTGAAAAGAAGTCAGAGAGAAATTTGATGTGGCCCCCTGACCCCTGGTAAGCACATGTATCTTCACCTGTCACATAACACACTGGCACTTGCTTACTTTTCAGCAAAGACTATTGATTTTGCTTATTGGCTGCAGGCTAGTCCATAAAGAACAAATTACAAAGTCAGAGGTCTACAGTTAGCAATTGCTTGCATGATAACAGGGAACTCAGCACTGTTCCCACAACGCTGTATTAACATTCTCACAAACGTGTGCAAACCAAAAACATACACTTCTGCTGTGAAGTCCTCTTTATTTTCAGTGATACACAGCATGTGGAACATGCTGTACATCCCATACTCTCACCAATGATCTAAAACTACAGGGATTTCCCCCCTGTATCTAATTCTATGCTTGTGTTTCAAGCCATTTCTTTAAAAGAACAAAGAGAGAGAGGATTAAGGAATGGTTACATTCTGCTATTAAGAAAGGAAAAATGTTTGATGCAACCTGCTGTTGGGAAGAATGTCTTCACAATGAAATTTTACACACAAAAAGCCAACATTGTGGCTTCTAAGAAATATATCATACTGCTACTCTCAGGAGTCATAAGGAACTTCCCCTTCACCCCTTCCTTAATAGATGACCTTGAGGAAGATAAATTTGATTTTCTGCACCTCATTTTCATCTTTTGCTGTTGAAACCCACTGCCAAGAATCCATGCAAAAGACAGTACAGCATGGCTTTTACTACCAAAGTGGGACAGACATAAGAGAAGTATCTCTGGTGAGCATCAGAACTGGAGGGTCTGAGTTACTTTCTGAATCCTCATTTCAATTTTTAGATCTTAAATAATACTTGCATATCATAATTGCAGTTGTCTTCTAATACTCAGCCATACAAAATGTAAAAATATGCTGCTTAACTGGCACAGATTTTTCAGTAAAAGTCATGAGAAGAGGTGATTTTAACACCATTTCAAGTTCAAGAAGTTTATAATTTCAAGTGGAAAATCACTAATGACAAATAACAAGTGAGCTATGGTTATAACTTGCTTCCCTGGAAATGGCAGTTTTCTTAAATTTTTAAAGATGCTTTCCATGATAAAGAGTATTGATTCAGCAGGACTGACACACCAGCTTTCAGAAACAATTTCCTTTTCTGGAGTATTTGATTGAGAGAAAGAGACTGGAAATTTCAAAGGTAGGTTACAGCTGAGCATATTTAAAATCCCAGCTCAGTTCCCTGATGAAATAAAAGAATTCAGGAAGAAAGAGCAACAAAAAGTACTTTGGGAAACTCACAGTAAGTGTTGACTTAGTGTGTTTCTTTAATAGATTATTTTGCTTTGAGTTAACTGATCACTAATTAACTAGAAAGTGCATTTGTAAATTCTAGTGCTGACACTTCCTAAGTGTTTCTGTTTTATTCTAGGACTTAACATGGTAAAACCCAAGAAGAATAAACTACACAAAAAACCTGACAGAACAAAGTAATCTTGTGGAGTAATTTGCAGGGCAAATTCAGATCAGTGACTTCCCAAGATGTGGGTTCTCCATTGGGAATGCAGGGCCACCTGAGTGGGTTAAATGGTGCTCAGAAACAGGCAGCAATAGGGCTTCATCAGGCAGCAACAATCACAGCATAAAGAAAGGTTCAGGACAATCCTTGGGTGACAGGATCCCACGGTTATCTGGATTTCAGACGGTGGCAAAAAATTTCTAAGAAACAGTCTGTACTCTTTGGTGTAGAAAAGGACCAGGCATCAGTTTGAAAAGGCAGAGGAACCCAATTCTGAACTAGTTGTCTTAATCTGAGCCTATAATTCAAATCTGTCCTGACTCTCAGCCTTTTACCTACATGGGAGACATGTACATTACAACAGGAATGGAGCTACTTAGCTTTGCTTTGCTGCTGCTACCCTGCCACCTGGAAACCAAGCAGCAATGTGCAGTGCCCTGAAAGCAGAGGACAATCTCATCAACAGACAGACACTGACAATTTGTAACACTGGAAAGGGAGCATAACTTCTCCTACTGCAACCATGGAAGGCCAAAAAATAACATAATAAAAAATAAAATAACTGGAACATGTACTTGAGCCACTTGGTTGCTAGGTGTGATGCTCTGAACAAGCCTCCACCTTTTTTTAACTTTAAAGAGAAAAACATAATGTTTGCTCAGCCCTTTCTAGTTAGAGATGCAAGATGCCACCCCTCAGAGGAGAGTCTAGTGGTAGACTCTGTTAGTCCTGTATGTCACCTCTGCTCTATAATGGAAGTACAATTGGACATTCCTATACTTAACATTTCTTCCAGTATCTTGTTTAAGATAGTTTATTTTTTATGTAGTTTACTGGTCATCCACAAATCAGAAATTCACAACTTCACATTCTCCGGGTTCAGTGATGAGATGAACCTAAAATTTAAGTCTTACTTTTTCCTGAACACTTCTACTGTGCCAAGTCCATAGTACTAATGGTGACCATATTTCTGTACAGATACAAATTCTGAGCCTTCTCATAAGAAAATCCCGAAGTAAGAGGCATGTCACAGTTTTGGATGTCTTCATCAAGGTCTAGAGCCAAAACAATTCAGCATTGTTGTGAACCCAAGACAGTAAAAGTGGCTTAGACTACAACTAACCATCTCAAACACCTAAAGGCAGAGAAGTCATCAACAAGCATCAATGAATCTACACATTTCAGATTATGATCCTTCCATTACCGAAAGTTAGACTTCCTTTTAATTTACTTCTCAGTTCATTCACTTTCTTCTTTGACACCAAAATTCGGACACAAACATCAGTCAAACAATGGGAAACCAATTGGAAAAAAAAAAAAAAAAAGAATATGAAGGAGCTTGCAATTGACAAAGCAAGCCTCCTTATTAAAAGGTAGTGCAGAAACCAGGTAAGGAGAGGCATTCATCTTCATATGTGGCATTGTTACAGTAGTGCCAGTTATGGAGAGTAAAGAAGACCAGTGAGTTGCCCAAAGCCTTGGATTTAGAAAGTTCTTCAGTTTTTCTGGGGCAGAGGGATTTTATGGCTTATGTCTTCATGGGTTTGTAAAATAAAAGGAAAGAGACTTACATTACAAATATTGAAGTTGATATTATTATTTTCTCAAGTGAATATAAGAAAACCTAAATTATCGGTAGATATGCAGTGAAACACCTAAATTAAATGCAGTAAGAAAACCTAAATTATCGGTAGATATGCAGTGAAACAGCAACACGGTCTTCAATCCAGTCAAAGATAGGGATATGGCTGAAAAAAGAGACCACTTGATGGCTAAACCCACTAACATCCCTGGCAGAGCTTTGCAAGTACCTCTGGCTGCAGTGAGGAGCTCATGGTGCTCAGCAAGGAATGCTTGCATTTGGATTAAAGAAGAAAATTACTATCATGTACTCTGTGCTATACCTTACTGTTTCACCCTTTTAAACAAAGATGAGAATGATTTGTCCAAGTAAGACTATAAAAGGTGTAAATTTACAGACATTTAGTAAATTGTTTTCTTTTCTTTTAAATTATTTTTCTTAACTCTAATACCCGTTGGTTTTTAATGTCAGCATTCCATTTATAAATTCTTGCTTTTAGCCCTGAAGAAAGAACACAGCAACTAGAAAGGAGAAGTAATAAAAAGTGAAACATCTAGAAATCAGACCTTCTTTCTAATTTTGTCCAAGGAAGCAAAACATTCTACTTTATTACAGTTATCAGCCTCTCATGAGTGGACATAGAGGGAAAAGCTGAAGCATCTCTATGAATGACAGTTAACAAATCCACTGATCATGTGAGGGAACTCCAAAAACTTGGGCTGGAGTCTGGGTCAAAAAGCAGATGATTTCTGTTCAACTCACTGCCAGCAAGCATAAAATTACTTTTCTCACATGAGTCTTAATCAGATTAAGGTTTTCAAAGACAGAGGTGGGGTTCTCAACAGCTTCCAATTTGTATAATTGGCACGAAAAAGATAATTCCAAATTTGACTTTCAAAAAAACTGTTACTTCTTGTGTGGGAGTGGGAGGATTATTGACTGCAAAGAAAAGTTGATGTTATTATTCAAAGAAGGCATCTTCATTTTGCTAGTAAAATATGCCTATTTTGCTGTCAAATGGACAAATCTTGATTCTGGTACTCAAGTTATTTCTAATTTCCTCCACTCATTGTCTTCAAAATTACTTCAACTTACATTTTACACTTTGTTAGATCCAATGTGACAGAAAAAAAGAAAAAGAAGAAAAAGAAGAAAGTAAAGCTCTGAACCAAGAGATAACTTACACTTACATATGAACACATTCACTTGTACTGACCTTACTGAGTTAGGCTAAAACCAGAGTGCAAATCACAGCCTCTGTGCTAATGGTCCTGCACAGATACTTAATTTTGGCCACTTTCAGTTATTGATAGCTTGCATCTGTAGAAACCATGATTGACATATTTAATGCTTCTAATAATGTGGAGCTCCTATTTCCATTTCACACTAATTTCCACAAATCAAAGCAGCAAAACTTTCCATAAGCAACAGGAAGACACACAATGTTTTTTAAAGGCCTGTCATAAAAACTCATAAATAATCTAAAATATATAATTATTCAGAACATACATTAAAGCTATCACTGACATACTGGGAAACCCTGTCTTACCTTTTCTGACTACTGTTCTTTTGACAACACACACCTGTTTATAAGCTATTTTTACAAATTAATATTCTTCCAAGTTGCATGCATGGGCAGTGAGTAACAGACCCTTTTGGATTTGCAGTTACATTTGAACAGAGAGCATTGTGCTAGAATCAACTATTCAGTTTAGCTGTATCCTCTAAAAGGTATTGATAAATACCTATGCCTCCCATAGAATAAATAAAATTTTATTACTCCCCTAATACAGGCAAAATTTAACTTGAATTGATACATGTAAGATATCTAACTGTATCCTAGAAGCTGTACTTTTAAGGACATTACTAGGAGTTCTGAACAGTTATTGTGCCAATTTTTTGTTTCAGGTAAAAGAAAGTATTACACATTTATATCAAACAGTATAAGTCAGTGCTACTGTTTAAAATTCATCAAAGAACCCTTGAGAAAGCCTGCTTATCTATTCAAGCCACACATTTTAAGTGAACTCTTACTAAATTCTCTATGTACAGATCAGGAAGACATGTACTCTGAATAAAGAGAACTTCATCTGACAAATTAAAGAGAGAGTGAGTGAGGGGGAAAGTACAGGGTGAGCAGCAGAGTGCAAATGTGGAGATCTACTGCACCTTGCAAAGCCTGACAGTGTAGTATGTCAGGCAGGGAAAGCCTCAGGTACCACAGCCAACTTTTGCTTGTTCCCATGATGTGATTTAGTGCCCAAGAACCATGCAGCTTTGCAGTGCATGGACATCTTATGGTGTCGAGTGGAGGGAACAGATTTGTCATTGCTCACTGCCAGGAGCAGTCCCAAGTAGGAACATTTTTAGTCTTTGACAACGATTGCTGTTACTAATTCCACTGTGAAATGTGGAGAGCATCTGCACGGGGACTTCAGTAAAGTGCTGCCAAAACAGCACTTGCTTTATGTTCTTGCTTGTGGTGTCTGGTTAAGGCAGCAAGGAGACAGATCGTATGACTTAAGCCATTGCGAGACCTCATCACTTTTCATGGGAGAAAGGAAAAGTGCTGATCCCAAGGCTTTTAAGCTGAGGGAAAGCAGATAAAAATCTGCAGGTGTAACTTAAAAAAAATGGTGTGAGAAGCATAAAATAGTGTAAATAAGGTAACATTTTTACAGAAAAACAGAGATCAAGTGTGTGATGGTAATTCAATGAAAATAAGAATTTAGTGATAAAAGCACAGAAGTGTGCATTGTTAGTCAAAGTAGACAGCATTTTGATTCCAAAGTATCTGTTAGTTTTAAGTTAAAACAATATTGATACAAACAAGCATAAAGATGTACAGATGTAACATACATTTTTTTTTTTTTTCTTTTTCCAATGAAAAGGAACTAGGGATAATTGACTGTAACTCTGCCTCTCTCCCTCTCCAGAGAGACATAATCATTCTGGATATATGAAAATAGATTGCTCATTCTAATCCACTATTGTTTTATACTCTTTGGGGCCCACTTTTCAGATGGTGATAATCAATGGCATTAGTCATTGAAATACAGGCAGCTGATTTACTCTATCAAGGGTTCTGGCCTCAAGCAATACTCACACTACCCATTTAACTCTTCTCACAGCAGCAGCAAACTTAATGTTTGAATAAGAAATCTTCTCTCATCTCACGTGCTAGATGCTCTCTCATCTAGATCTCAGAAATACTATATGTATCCTGCAAAATCATACAAAGAGCAGCCACTAAAAGCTATGCAGTTGAGCTTATGACCCTGGGTCTCCTAAATATACTTCATGAATTCTTCAAAAGGTCTGTGGAGCTGCCAAGAAACTGCTACCTTGGAGCCAAGGCAAGAGCAGCTTGGTTTTGGGCATATCCTCAACCATACCAAGATATTCAGCTTTTTCTGTGCCTGTATTTTTTTGACCTGAATGACTATGCCTGTCATTTAAAGTCTCATAAAACTATGTGAAGTTTACCTGGGCTTTTTAGAATTCAGGCAGTGGAAGAGCTCAAATATGGAAAGAATAGTCTTTACCCATCCTCCACCAACCCCCCCCTGCCCCCCCCCCCCCCCCCCAGGACAGTGTTAATTGGCTCCATCTTTAATTACATGTTTGAAAAAAAAAAAACAAAAACAAAAAAACAGAAAATGGCTGCATTTAAATGTTAAATAGCATTTTCAAACCAATTCCAGGTGTCTAAAAGGAGCATGAATTGGGTATGAATTCCATTATTCAGTCACAATGTTATTAGCAAGGGAGGAGCAAGTTTATCACTGTTGTCAGCACAATTATACAGCTTCCTCATTTGCCTCACCTCCGAGAACATACACAGCATGGTCTTGTTCAAGTTTGTCATCTTCTCAATGCCTTGGCTGTGATGACAGTCAAAATGAGTGAACAGATCGGGACTTTGAAGTGCTCATTGATACCTGGAGGTCAGATATTTCTTGTACATATTTGGACCATTTCCAGACACATGGAAGCAGCAAGAGCAATGGGAGCACAAGTGTCTCTGCCAGTCTTCCTCATGCCTACCCTGATCCTTCATCCTGACTGGTTAAGATGTAGCAAAAGTCAATACCTAAGATTTTTTTTTTTTATTTTTTTTTTTTTTTTTTCCCCCAGGTAATGAAGAGCTATTACATCAAAGCAGTTTGAAAGGCATTGCTTAAACTGCCTTGCTGAATCTGAACTAACTATCAAGTTATTCCTCCCACACAGAGCAGAACAGCTTGGTCCTGCTGTTTAAGGGTCCTTGCCAGCTGCAGAGACAGGAAAGGGTTTTTTTTTTTCATCCTTACTTTTCTTGTTCTATAGTCTCCTGATCTTTAAATGTGCAAGTCTGATAGTGTTTATAGCATGGAGGAAGTGTAATTCAAGAGAAAGCCCAAACAAAAAGAACAAAGCTCAAAAAAAATATATTTAGAAAAATCAATATGCATTAGCAAGGCATGTGGATATGCAGAGCTCTTCTCAATATGAACATTCAAGAAGAACAAATTCTGAAATCCTTAATCTGTTTCAATATTTATTTTTCCCACTTCCTGTTTTTATTCAAGCAAGTTTAAACTGAAACTGAAGAGTAACATGTAAAGGAGCTGCAATTGCAAAGATGTTGCAGTTCTTGTTTGGAGTAACTTGCATTGTTAAGAGAAGTCAGTGAAAAACTGCCCAAGGAGAAACCTGGGGTATGGGCTGTGCTGAGATTAAAATAATTTATAAAATAACAGCAGCTCTAGGACAGAGGTTTCACATTTTCCCACCTTAAAAAAAAAAAAAAAAAAATTACACTTGAGCAAGGCCTTTTGAACTTTGCAGTTGAAATTTTTTGATACACGTTTATTTCTCCATGCCCCCATAGAGGCTGTACAGACCAATGCATAAAACTGTCTTAATCATCAAGCAAAAGCAGTGGCTGGCACATTTTGGACCATTCCCTGGGAACCAGAATGGCTGCAGCAAGAAACCACAAGTCAGTATCATGAATCAAGAGAGGAAAAGTGTGGAATCAGTAAGAAACATCCAGAAAATGTTTCTAGTCAGAAAAGATTTTGTACTATTTCTATAATGAAAATCCACTGCTGTGAAGAACTTTTTGTTGTCACAGCCTGGAGCTAGAAGAGAAATCAGAAATCAACTCTCAGAGAACCATTGCCTCATGCACACTGTGGAGTTTGTTCTTGACACTGGTTCTTTTTCAGAGACTTCTGGTCCCAGGACAGAGGAGGCATCTTCTACAAGGTGGATGAGCCTTTCAGCTTTTGCTCAGCAGGAAACTGGCTCAATTCAGTAGCACAGATAGCTGAAATCTGCAAACAACCACTATATGTAATACTGCTGGACTTCCTATCATGTCATAACCCACACTGCTGTCAATGGCTCTACTCAAATTGTCTGTGACAAAAAGTTGTCCAGTTAAAGATTTAAGGTGACACTGCAAAGACAGGTTCTTAAACTGATACAAACACTATCAGCCAGTGTATTGCTACTTATTATATGATTACTCCTCTTTACTTGATTAGTCCATTTACTGCTATTAACTTAATTAGTCATATGGAATGTTTTAAAATGTGTTTACAGTAAAATGCAAAAGCCTCTCCAAAGCAGCTGTCTTAAAATGATCTACTGTGAATGCAATCTTCAGGTCAACCAGACAAAAAGAAAATATTGCTCTTCTGTATGTATTTTTTGCTTTGCACAAAACCCCTAAATATCCCGAAGGGCAACATATATTGAAAGGTATTACACAGCCAAATGTCACCTACCACCAGTGGCTTGTCCTGTGGTGTAAAACTTAAGGCACCTTAACTCAGAAATTTCTAGGTAATTTGAACTCTTGAAGCAAAACATGAAAGACAGGTAATTCCAGAGATATACAGGATCCAATCCAAAAAGAGCTTTGTACATCAAAACCAGCACTCTGAAATGAACCCGTAAATAGAATCCAGGTCTGAAGCGGGTCAAGATACCATTAAGAAAGAAGGAAGTCACAAACCCATTGCAGAGGGGTCAGGGATACCTCCAAATGAGCAGCAGGTTCAAAACATGGCAGGTATGGGTTGCAAGTTTTCCATCCAGTAACCTCATTACAAGAATGAAAACATTACATCTTCCTGCTTCTTCCCTAATGATGGGTGGTTTTTAGCTTCCAGGACAGAAAAGTGACTATAAAGATACACAATGCCAAAGTAATATTTTGTACAGGCATAACATGTGGCTGAAGTATCAACAAAACTCATCTCCATGCTTAACTGCATCTTACTCTGTGCCTGGCACTGTCACACTCCTGTTTTGACCCACTTTGTAACAGAGTGCCTGGAGCAGGATATGTCAGAATCTTCTCAAAAGACCACATTGTCAGTTCCCTCATGCTAAAGCAGAAGCAACTACTTATTCTAAAATCTCAGTAACGCCTCTAAAATCTCAGTAACAGCTTTCAAACAATGGAGATGCCTCAGTCTGTCTATCCCACTGCCCAACTATCTTTGCTAGTAGGCAGCTCTTCCTGCACTTTGACCAGTGCTTCTCACCTGTGGGAGACCTGAAAAAAATCCACCAATGAATTTAGAGACACAATCCTTTGTGTCAGGCCTTCAAAGATTTGAAGACTGCTACAATGCCCTGCCCTTCTCACTGTCTTTGCCACTCTAAATCCCCTACCAGATCTCTTATTCTTCTCATTTAAGCCCTTTTTATTATTATTATTTATTTACTTCTTTTGCCAGTCTTACTGTTCCTCCTTTGAGCTCTCTCCAGGTGTCTCAGAGGGAGAGAAATAGGCAGAGGACAAGGAGAAGGAAGAAGTGGGCACAGCTTGGGTTTACATCTCTCTGCATACTGCTGGAAGGACCTGAGAGGGCAAGATGGGAACAGAGCAATTCTTAGGACATGAGAAGGTTTCTAACCCCACAGCAAAAAAGGAACAGAGGAGGAAACAGAAGCCTGAGGTATAATCCAACTTGTCTGCTCACATGCACTGGCCCTCACAGGGCATGACTAAGAGTGATCTGTCAGGTTACAAATTCATCCTATGTAGCCAAAGAACAGAGGAACACCTTTAATAGCTTCTGAAGAGGCTAATGACCAGAGTTATCTACCTTACCATTAAAGTTTGGCACTTTTTATACAGGCAAGGAGTCAGGGGGACATTGCTTTGTTTTGTTTGTATGCCTGTCTTTTGGAAGACACATGAATTCCGGGCAGCTGGAAGTGTGGGGTATTATCATAGAGGAAAAATAATTAACAAAAAAACCAAACCAAACCAACAAACAAAACCCAAACAAACGCCCCTTTGAAGCCCCAGTTCGGCCTAGAAGATATCAAACCTTTGCATAAAATGTAAGGCTCCATATTCTATCTAATCTACAGATGAATCAGTGGCTCAGCAGGTTGCTGCCATTTACTTATTTTAGCTGTGTGTGGGTTTATAGACAGGTTAGATTGTCACAGCTGCTAGTCTGATGGACCTTTGACTGATTATTCTCAATAGGAGACTTCTCTCCACATACAATTCCCTCTCACCAACACATACACAGTTTTTTCCTTTAAACAATGTTCCTAGTGATAT
Organism: Phaethornis superciliosus; assembly: GCA_023637945.1. Taxonomy (NCBI): domain Eukaryota; kingdom Metazoa; phylum Chordata; class Aves; order Apodiformes; family Trochilidae; genus Phaethornis; species Phaethornis superciliosus. Next base: position 24,375,267 of record JAJQWJ010000003.1, read on the forward strand.
TTGAACATCTACTTTTTCAAAGTTTTTCTGATTCTTTTCTCATTGGAAAATAAAATCATCTTGGCATTAGGAAGAACTTTTAGCAGATGAAAGTTTCTGATCTTCCATAAACAGATATTTTCTCCTGTGACTTTATTTTTACCACTAAGATGTAAATAAAGTTCTGCTGTTAAAAACATTTCTAGCATTTACAGAAATTTTTTAAAAATTGCCATTTTTTTTGTATTATCACATGTTTGAACTCATGCCTTTTTTCCCTTATAACAAAGGTTTTCTGCTCTCTCAGAATCTTTATTTTGAGCTGTTTTTCAACTTGTATTTTTCTGTTTTATGCTGTTCCCACCCAAGCATATGAATACAGAGTAGAACAAAACAAAACAGTTATTCACAGATGGGTAGCAAACTCTTCCAGGATCTGATTCTCACTTTGGTAGAATTAGATGCAGTGTCTGAAGAGGCTGTTGTGCTCAAAAAGCTCTTCAGCCACCACTTTTTGGTCTGAGAGAGACTGTGAATCAGAGCCTTCCGTTGCAGCAGTTCACAACCAGGGATGTTCTTGTAAACTTGAAATCAATAATGATTTAAACTGAGGTACCAGGCCCTCAGCTCTGGGCATGCCACCCAGTTGGCTGCCAGGACAGGGAGGGATGAATCACTGGACTAGGAACATCTGACCCCACATCTCCATGAATCATCAGACCTCCTGAGCCTGCACCCTTGGACATCTATCTCTTCCTGAGCTACTCCAATGTAAACATTGTAAAATTAAACCTGAAAGAACCTGCAGCATGCCTAAGTCATAGTTTTACATCTTTTAAAAAAATTTGTAACATATGAAATACTACTTTTATTCTAAAGAGACTGCTGCTGTGCACATGACACTTCCAAGAGCTTGTGACAGCTCCTGGACAATTAGGATTAGGAAATTCAACTCAAAGTTCTGAAAACATTACTGGCTGTACATAATAATAAAAATTCATGTGTTCAATGACATTTGGGAAACTACTTTCAACAGTTTTAAATAGGCTAACTTCTAATAAAATGCCCTTTAATAGTTTCATTACTAAAATGTTCAATAACAAGGATTGTTAGGGTGAAAAACTTTGTGTTTATACTTGGGATGCATTACCATCCTTTTGCATGTTAGAACACTTTACACATAAATATGTGCAAAATCTATGTGCCAATCTGCTGAGTTTGACAGTTTTAGCAGCTACTTTTCTCATTTTGTAGTTGTGAAGACAGCTGAAAGATCATGCGATTGTTTCAGGAACTTTTAAGAAAAAAGTTGTAGACCCTTGTCCGAGTGCAAATGTCAAGAAACAAACAATTTGTTGAGAACAACCATCTGAAACAGACTGACCTAAAATAATCTGGTGTTTGAGATAAGGGGGAAGGTCTTACTTCTTTCTATGGCTTTGGAAGATAAAATTCAGAATCTTAGATAAAAGGTTAAGTTAATCTTTTACGCACACACCTGTCAAAAACATAATTCAGTATCAAGTCAGATGCAACTTTTCTCTGAAGTCTTATTAAACTTACATGGCTGCTACTTTCAACACAAATACTTTTGCACAATCCAAAGCACATTTTAACTATTGCAGACCTGATTCTGAGGTCATGAAGAGGCAATTCATAGCTTATTCCACTGGACTTGTTAGAATTACAGTGAGACAAATGGTCTTATCAAAATTAAAACCCTTTAGCTGCAATAAATTAAGAACATGATAAAATTTGTGAGCACTTCCCCATTACTTAAGCTTTCATTTTCATTTCCCCCAAAACTTTACCCAAATAGAAATTAAAGCACTGTAGCTGAAATTGAGAGGTTCACGAGTCCATAAAATGCACAAGACTAATGGTCTTTACGTGATGGAAAATTACACTTCTTTGTGTGCATTACAATACTTTTACAAGAGTTGCTATGTAAAAAGAAAATAGTGATGATCATTTAACACAGTAAGAATTCACTTAAATGAACTATCAGATGAACAGAACTCTTAAAATAATTGATTTTTCCCCACATCAGATGAAAAATGCATAACACTGTACAACGAAGCCCGTTTGAGCAAAATCATTTTCTGTCCATTAAAAGAAACATAAAATACATTGGGGTACTTAATTAAAAGTCTTAGGAGAACAGATTTGCACGCCATAAATTTACAAAACACGCACAAATTTAAGTAAAATGCCTTTTGCAAAACTATGGGACCTTCCAAATATTTTATAAGTGAAGACAATTTACATCTACTACACTTAGAAGAATACTGCCATCTCTAAATAATAAATTCATAACAGTTGCCGCCTCAGTGTTTCTGCCAGCATGCTGATGCATTACATTTCCTGAATGTATGAAGTGATTTGAAAATGACAGCTATCTCATGACAGGCAATACCAGCAGCCAGCCTTTGAAAAAAATCTATACTGACCTCACCTCCATCCAACACCTATTGACAGTTGTCACTCAAACTGTGATATCACATAAACACTTTCCGATCTGCGGCTTAAGTTTCCATAGTAGGGCAAAATCCTGTTAACTTCTGACCCACCTCTCAAACATCCTTTCTGTTGTATTCATGTTTGCAAACTGCTGACAGGTTTTTTGAGGCAGAGCATGTATGGCTTCTGCAACACCCACACTTCCTGCCCTTCAAGTTTCTCATCTTGAACCCTACTCAGAAACTCGTTGCTAATTGAAGGCAAAAGAAATTTGCATCTGAAAAAGCAAAGAGAATCCTAGGGAAAAAAAAATAGAATATTATTTAAATGTATTTCATGAAAGATTCACAGCACTTCTTCTACATGGTCTCTTCCACCTTCTGTTATAGGTGGATCAGTTTTCCCTGTTACCTGTGTCCTTATATTTCAATGCTGTGCAAACCTCCAAAATGCGGTGATGAAATAATCATAGAATCATAGAATTGGCTGGGTTGGAAGGGACCTCAGAGATCATCAGGTCCAACCCTTGACCACTACTGCTGCAGTTACCAGACCATGGCACTGAGTGCCACATCCAGTCTCTTTTTAAGTATCTCCAGAGACGGAGAATCCACAACTTCCCTGGGCAGCCCATTCCAATGCCTGATCACCCTCTCCGTAAAGAAATTCTTTCTAATATCCAACCTAAACTTCCCCTGGCACATCTTAAGTCCATGCCCTCTTGTCTTGCTGATAGTTGCCTGGGAAAAGAGCCCAACCCCCCCCTGGCTCCAGCCTCCTTTCAGGTAGTTGTAGAGAGCGATGAGGTCTCCCCTGAGCCTCCTCTTCTCCAGGCTGAACACCCCCAGCTCCCTCAGCCTCTCCTCACAGGACTTGTGCTGGAGTCCCTTCACCAGCCTGGTTGCCCTCCTTTGGACCTGCTCCAGGACCTCAATCTCCTTCCTGAACTGAGGGGCCCAGAACTGGACACAGGACTCGAGATGTAGCCTCACCAGCGCTGAGTACAGGGGCAGATGAGAGCCATCTCATGAGCCACAAGCCATGTTGTGGATATCAACTGGATTATAAAGAGACATGAGGCAGCATCAACCCATCTATGATTAGGAAGCTTAGGATCTCCATATGAAAGCAGCAGAGAATGCAGCATTCTGGATGCTATGAAAAGAATGTTTTATAGATGCAGCAAAGAAAAAGAAATGTCCAGATATCATAGCTGTTGATATAAGATAGTAATGAGAAGTTTTAAAATGGAGCTTTGGGTTCATGTTTATAACCACATCTATCTGCCCCTACGCAAAATGTCTGGGCATTTATAATAAATGATGGAAAGTCACACTTCAAATTATGTAAAAATTTTTTTTTAAAAAAAAAGTACCAATCTCCTCAGCACTTCATTAAGGCTGTATATTTCAACAAATGTACTAATAACATAGACAGGGCTACACTCAAACACTGTGATGGCTAAATCTAGCCATTCCTATATTTTCTCCACCCTGAAAGAGTAAACCTTACTTGAATTAAAAGAAATGGATCTCTTGGGCTAATCACAAAGCATACCTCTGGGTGAGTAATTTCTTTACCTTTTGCTCCCCGTATTGTGTATATATTTCACAGTCATGTTTTGCATTCTAAGACTAAATACAAAATACAGAGAAACAACAAGAAACTCCAGTCAGGTTCCTGAAGTAAACAGAAACTTAGTTTTGTATCTGAACTTTTGTTATGCTTGTAATTCACAAGAACTGGGAAATAAGATCTGGTCTTTGTGAGACTGCAGTAGATATGGATCTAGAATGAAAGGCTGTCCTATAAAATTAGACAGAGTTTGGAGATATGGATTTATTCTTAAGGATATATTCCTTCCTGGATGTCAGGTGCCATTTGTCACACCCTGGATTTTGCTGTCTATCAAGATATAGGTGAAAAAAAAATATTAAACTGCTTTATAGCTCAAGGAATTTAGTCAAGAGACATTTTGATAAAATAGAGAAAGTCACTCTCTGTTAACAAAGAATAAAAGAGCCAGGCAAATCTATATTAGTGTGCATATGTACAGTGGCAGGATGCACAAAACCACCTTTCTTGAAGAAGTACCATTGCTGCACAACTGTGAAAAATACTACTTTTGGCCTGCCTACTTTGATGCAAGGATACAGAAATGCTTTTTGATTGCAATGGGCCCAAAGAAAGACATAGCAGTAACTTCTGAGTATTTATCTATGTTCAGTTCATTAAATAATTTTCTTTGCTTTACTTTCAGGTTTGAAATTGCATTAAAGATGTAAAACAATCTCTTTCCAGGCTCTGGTCCTGAATTTGATACCACACCAAGCCTGGTGGACTTCACCATGGCTCCAGGCAGTGTTTTACACACTGCCAGCCACAAGATCAGCGCTCATGTTCACTGACAGTATGGAGAGGTGCCATTAAATAAAAGGCACACATTTTTTTTCCCCCCTTTTATCCTAGAATAGCTGAGAAAGAGGAAGAACAGCTGCAAAATGAGCCTGTCATAACATCCACTGGCCCATTACTGTGGATCACACCTGACCTCGAGCCACCACCCACTGCTAGCCCCAGACCAACACGGTTTTTAATTCTCCTTCTACCTGGTGGGCCTCCCACAGTTAGAAGTGAGAAATTTGTGCCAGTGTGCTGCTTTTTTTGGTATGTATTTATGTGCACTAGGGGACCAAGATCATCCAATCTTATTTCATCTGTGAAATTTTGCATGATTCATATCAGGCTGGTTTGCACTCTCCTAAATTCAGCCAGCCTGAGATGCAAGTACTCATATGGCTGGAAACACCAACCTGTGGCTGGAAGTGCAGTGGCCCTTCAAGTTTAACAAGCAAAATGACCTTGGTGTTTACCTATTTTAAGGATACTCTGGAGTTCTCTGATGGCTGATCAATACAGCCTTCCTGGAATGTTGATGCTGAGCTGTTGACAAAAAAAGTGTGGCTGCACTGACAAACCCACTTCATATGGTGCCTGTTGGCCCAACAGTAGCACTTCTGGGTTCTCTGAGATGATGGTTGCTACCACATGGCACCTTTCAAAAATATGGAAATCATGGGAAGAATTGAGGTTGTCTAGTGCTGGTAGATGTAAAGGAAGGTCTGTCTGACCAGTATGAGCATACTGTCTCTCTGAAACAGAATTCTGTTTTTCCTTATTTATTAGGAGTCATGAACTACTGACAGTAGTGTACTGATGCTGAAAAGTTATTATCAAATTTTCTTTATGCATACACACATTTATATATATATAAAAATAAGACACACACTTTAATATATGCAAGAACTATATCACATGAACTTTTCCAGGAGAGTCACCACATTCTGAGTGATTAAGAAAGTAGAAACCAACACAGAAGGAATAGAACATATTCTGTTCCTATTTTCCTTTCCCACCCATTCTAGTACTTTTAATTTAACTTTCTTAATTTAGTGATGAGTAAAAATGCAAATCTGGCAGTGTACAGAAATCAAAATTAGGAAGCAAACAGTAATAATTGGGTTGATACCAACATCAAATGATGCCTTTAGCATCACATCTGATTTGTGAACTGAGGACTACCTCTGCTGGGAGAGGCATTCACCATTGCCTTTGAAAGTAGCCTGAAGATTCTTGCTATCAGGGAACTTATCTGCTAGAAGTAAATTAAGAGCTGAAGAAGCTTCTTCCTCAGTATTTCAGGAGCCAGACATGAAATTAAGAGGATGCAGCAATGTTAGCCCAGGTGCTGCATAACACCACAAACCTCTTACTCAGTTTTATACAGCAGGGACTCACTTTGTGGGAATTATAGGTCTTGGTATGTCTAATAGAGAGAGAACGAGGGTGTAAATGAGTGATGTTCCCTAACACATCATTGTTAATAGACACCAGGGAGACAGAAGAGTTACTTGAGCTAGAGGACAGTCTTCACATATTAAGAAATAGGTGTTGAGGCCAAAAATAATCTTAGTTTCAAAACCAGAGATAAGTTAGAGATCTAGTTCTGAGATGTCTTCCAGTAACCGGGCAAGTGACCCAATTTTCTTTCCACCTCAGTGTGGTTTACTATATTTTTAAATAGAACAATACAAAGTAAATGCCTGTAACAGTACACACATTGCTTCCAAAGCCAAGAGCTTACTTCTAGCCCTATATCCCTATGAAGACAGAAGAAAGAAGAGCATGAAATAGTGAACGAGTATGGCTTACCACAAGGAAACATGATTCTTGTTAAATGGCTTGACAAGAATATTGTGGTTTGGGAGAGAGAAGGGCAGCAAGGGGAAGGGTTGTTGAGGGTCACATTGCTTTGTAGTCCAGGGCATGTGGTAGCCTCAAGCTTTATGAACACTTACTACCACAGGGTCTATTATCTGCCAGGCATCACTGGATCCTGAATTATTGTATTTCAATAAAAATTGCAGCTTTGGTACTTAACCCAATAACTAGACTGTTGCATTCACTTCCCACATTGAACTGGCATCAGCAAAGAAACGGAGAGTAAGAGAGCTGCCCCTCCTTCTCCCCCTTCACTAGAGACACTTATATGGCAGCACTTTGCTCAGACAGGCCAGGGACAGACAAAGTTCAATGCTGCCTAAGAACACATGGCCACAAACCACAGAAAACTCCGTGCTAGAGACAAAATATACAATGCAGCCTGACTGTAGTTATATCAGAGACATAATACCAGGGGGAACGGAGAGAGAAGTTAATGAACCCCCAGAAATATAAAAAAATAACCAAAATTTATCAGGCTATAACTGAAGTCAGGCTACCTTTTATAATAACTAGAAACTAACAATGTGTTCCAAAAACCTAGAAAAAAAGGAAAAATCCAAAATCAAACCCAAGCCATGCCACTTACAAATGCCTCTATGAATGAAAGTGCATTACTCATTTATATATGAAGTGAAAAATATTGAGATAAATGATGCTATTCACTATCACAATGCGCCTAACACCAAAACAAATGTATATTTTTAATGTTGGGTGCATTAAACACATTATCCAACTTTCAAAATACAATAAGTGATTTATGATAGAGGTTGAACATGCGCAACCAGCAACTAAAAATGTAATTGAAAAAAAAAAATAAAATCAAAGCACGCCATTGCAGCTAAGAGACAGAGTCAGTAAGCTCAGAACTAACCAGAAAAATGAAAGCCAAAGCTTAAATAAATCCTTGCTTTTGGATATCTTACACAAAATCAATTTTTGTTTGTAATCGTTAGCAATGTTTTCCAGGATTTAATCTGTGGTTCTGCTACTCAGAAACACAAACATCATTTCCAAACAAGAAAAAAAAAACATTTACACTGTAAGTACTTTGCCAGAGGGTCCAGCACAGGGGTGCGTTTTCTGAACAAAACATAAACCAAAATTTCTGAACTGAGCAGAGGGTTTCCCATATTAAAACCAAAGAAAAGTAATGATTCCATTGCATGTCCCAAAGAGGGCATATGTTTCTTCCCCAATCCAGAGAAGCAAAGAAAACAATTAGGCTTTCTAATAAGGCTTCTCAAATTTGGCTGCAAGATAAAGAGAAAAAAAAATATCTTCAGCCATTCTGCTTCCCCTAATAACCTTCTCAAAATAACTGCTTGCCATGACTCAATTAAGACAACATAAGGAGCTGGTGTGATGGCTCACACTGAAGAGACAAGGAAAAGTCCTTTGATTAGAAATTTTCCTGCTTGAAGCTCCACCCTGGATATCTCAATTTGCTCAGAAGGGCTTTCCTTGCTCCCTAACCAGCACAAACTTACATTTAATGGGGAACACCTGACCAGGATAAAGAATAGCAAATTGAAAGTTTCATACCTTTATCTCCCAATCAGCGTTGAGGATTCTCAAGTGATTTCGTTGGCACAACCCTAATTCAGAGCCACCTGACTGCCAGACTTGTTATCTGGTACATACACTCTATGCTAAAAATAGAGATGGCCAGGGCCAGCATTTCATGTTTGAACAAAGAGTAACCTTCAAGGTCAGCTGCCTTTTCCCACGAGGAGTAGAGTGGAGCACAGTGGTGGATCTGCCCAGCTCTGCCATGGTGTTCTGCTGGTTGCAATGGGGATGATGGCCATGGGGTGGGAGGTCTCCATGCCTGACTTCTGAGAAATGGGGAGGGAAAGGAATTAGCTCAGAATGGGCTTAGCTGCTGATTGCATTGACTCTGTGAAAGGCACCGAAATAAAAAAATAAGGGGTTTTGAAGCAAACTGGGAGGTGCTGGTACACTGTGAGCATTTAAGGGAAGTTCATTGTGGCATATAGTAATAGGGCCATCATCTTTGACATGCAAGAGTTGTCCTGAGTTTACAAACTCTGTGCTCAGCAATATTAAAAAACTGCCTTTGTTTTTAAGGCATGAAGCAATAAGGCTGCCAATATTCAGCAAGTAGTTCCAAGAAAAATTTGCTTCATTAGCCATGGATCTGAGGCCCCCTCTGAGAGCATATCATCACCTCAGGGGTATGGAGGAGCAGACTGGGTGAAAGCATAGGAATGCTCACCAGCTGGACCACCAAAACACACAGCAGGTGGCTGGAAAGCAACTTACAGAAGGTGCAGCTGCTTGGCTCTGTGGAATGTGAAGAGCTGGTCCCACGAAGGCACACTGGAAAAATGCTCCAGTCCAAGGGGAAGGCTGTGTGAGGGAGAGCTTTTAAGCACCAGCCAGTCCCAGGTGTTGAGGATAAACCCTTAGGCTCTTCCTAGAGTAGCTGGGGGCTTTTTAGGAACCCAGGAGGGCACTGCTTAGCAGGGTCCTCCTCTCAGAGAAATGCCTCTTTCTGCTGCAGGTGAGGAGTAAATAAATTACTTCAGCCCCATATGATGCAGCAGTCACTTGCACCTGTTAAGAGGTAGGGGTATGATCTGGCTTACCTCATGGCCATTTGGTGTAGTTTGCAGGAGAGTGTCTGCAGCAATGGCCTGTACTGGAGGAGCATTTATTTCGCCTTTATAGCTGAAGCAGCTGAGCAGTGTAAGGTCTGGAATTAGACCTGCACTGGTGAAAGACAGATCAAGAAGGCTGACCACAACTTTTGGAGAACTCAGAAAAACAAAGCACTAGTGTGTTGATGCATGCTCCTGGCAGTACCTTCCAGCTCAATTCTCACACAAAAGCATGAATAGTTTAGAAAAAAAAAAAAAAAAAAAAAAAAAAAAAAAAAAAAAGGTTATTTCATGAGTGTTCCCTTCTAATTGTAAACACCTGGAGGAAAATCAGATGTGTGAGTGTTGGATTGGGGACCACATGAAATCTTTGGAGGTTAGAAAGGGTAAGGTAGTCTGAGGTAAACTTAAAGGAGGTAAGACTAGTTAGAATTAGTTATGGAGATGGATGCTCAGTATCAGTTCAAACAAATCATTTAGGCTGGAAAAAACCTTTCAGGGCATTGTGTCCAACCATAAACCTAAAGCTTCCAAGCCCACCACTGCTAAGTACCACATCTACGTGTCTTTTAAATACCTTCAGGAATGGTGATTCCACCACTTCCCTGGCAGCCTGTTCCAGTGCCTGACAACCCTTTCAAGTGAAGCAATTTCTCCTGTAGGTGTAGAAGAACATATTCCATCTCTATGACTAGCTTTTAGTAGCTCCAGTTCCTGGGGTCAGCAGAGATGGTATGTTGTTAAAATGTGTTAACAATCAGCTTAATCTTTTCTAGTCAAATATGTACAAAAACCACTTTTCTTTCAGTGTTTTAAACTCATTCTTTTGTCTTAAAGATCAGTCTTATATTGCTATAAGGGGCCTGCCTTGAGGTAGACCCTGACACTCTTAGCAGGATATTGTGAAGTACTGTCAATGAGAGGAAATAAAACCCCAACAAACACTTAAATGTAGTTATCAGTATTCAGACATCATTGTAAGATCCTTAAGCATTGTATGTCCTTAAGCAGGCCTCTGAAAACATGTATCTTGTTGCTTAATATTTGGGCCAGGTGAAGTGCAGGTGAAGCCCTGAAGAATTCACTTTCCACGCAGAATGATTTCTGGGACTTCTATGTGAAATCCTTTACAGTGTCAAGCACAGTGAGCCAGGTCATACAAAAATCTGTAACAGATGAGCTACATGTAATGTACTTTTTTACAGAATTTTTTGTTCAACTGCTTTTGATTTTTCTGTGTTAAGAAGTTGCATTTTCCTGCAATTTTAAAACTGACATGAATAAATTTTTAAAACTGAATAAATTTTTAAACTTTTTTCACATATTATTGAGTCAGTTTTCTTCATTTCAGTTTTTACCTTCTATTTCACCCTCAGTCCTACAAGTAAGTTTGTAGGCACCAGACTTCCTGGATATATGATATATGCCAGGGAAGAGAATGAGACTACATATATATCTGCATAAATGTTGTAAGGATCACAAAAACTGAAAACATAAAATGCAGATGACAAATCATTGGCAACCTTGGGTTACTTGCATGTCATACTACAATGAAAATGTTGAATGTCGTAAATTTTTGTTGCTCTGATTTAGAATGTTTGGTTCTATTGAAGTCTTTCTGTGCGTGCTATGGAATAAAACCCACTCCTATCCTTAGCAACATTTAAACAGGTCTAGCTGGGTGTTCAGGTTCACACCTCTGTGAGGAATAGGGTGAAATGTGGAAAGTTTCCATCTTTGCAGCTGCTACAGCTGACATGAAGTAAAACAGGTTGCTATGAGGACAGTGGTACATCTGCTTCCCTCTTTGTGGCAACAAACAACACTCCCTCCATAGTTCCAGCTTCCTTGTGTTGCTCACATAGTGCAAATGGATGCTAGTAAGTGTACAACCACCTCATAAAGAATTAACCTTTCGGAGGGGAAATCAAGACTCACCTAAGGAGTAAATTTTGGGAATAGTAGTGCACTGCTACACTCACTAATGGCCTATTCCAAAATGAGCATTTAGCACAACTTGGTAAGTATGGTTGTCCAGAGGAGGGAGCAAAATACCTTTAAAAAATGTCTCCTAAGAATATATTGGAGAGCCTTGATGCAGGAAAAAAAATTAACCTTAAAGCTTTGAAAAGAAAAAAGGTGAAACCTTTAATCTTGATCATTTGCTACAGCCTGAGCTCACAGCTCAGAGCAGAAACATTGGCCTCTGATATCTTCAGAGCCTGGGATGGCTGTGTGCCAAGCAAGACCTCTGGAGTCCAAGCATAAGGATGGCTCTAAATAACACTGGCTACCAACAACCCAGAGGGCAGGAGTGCAAGAGTGAAGAATGAAGTGGGGCAAGAGGTAGCTCTGCCATCCATCCTATTTTGGCAGCCAAGAAAGGCGATGATTTTGAGAATACCATCTCTAAGTTGTCTTTCGAAATATTTTAATCCTCTTGTTTCCTGATGGCCCCGTTTTAAGGTCACTTTGGTCTTCTGGGGCACTATAAAGCTGCTGCAGCTCCACAAGGGAAAATCTTGGCTATTCCTCTTAGATTAAAGCTTGACTTTCTGAGATGTTGTGGGAAGGAACATGATCTCAGTAACACTCTGAAAGTGCAGTATACACAAATAATCCTTGTGCCTGAAATTCTCTCCTGGCCTGGATGCTAAGGCATTTTTTAATGAGGATTTGGCTCTGAATGCGTGTTTCCATCAAATGCTTACAATCTTATTTTCCAGCCCCTGCAATAATACCTACACAAATAATAAAGTCCCGTGTACAAATATGCAGAGCCACATGCCAGCTTTTCAGCTTTCCAGCCCTCTGAAGGACTCCAACAGAGTGGCATTAGAGAGGGGGCAGGAGGGGAGCTAAGGTGCACAGAAGAGCATATTGCACTGCTTTGTCAGGTCAGATCTTTACTCTGGCACTGACCAGAGAGCTGTAGACTGACAGAAAATGTTGATTATCTGGATGGCAAGAAGGCAACAATGAAAGGATCAAGGCCTGTTAAAGCAGGATACAGCTGTCCCCAGAGAACTTGATCCCAGACAATGGGCTTGGCAAAGAAGAGTTCACATGTTATAGCTGGGTTTCACTGTGGACAACTGCCTAAATCCCAGCTTAAAGTAGTTAAATGCTCCATTCCCTCTCACATGATGATATCTCAGTCTGATAAGTCTAGGAGAGAGTGCTGCAAAAATAAACAAAAATTACGTTTTATCTATTTTTTTAAATATGTATTTATTCTATTTTCATTATGAAATGAAATCTATGAGGGAATGGATGGACAATACCTTTTTACTTCCTTAAGGCTTGAAAAAGATATTAGGACATGGTGGTAGGAGAAAAAGGTATGCTGGAATGAGGAATAGAGGAAAACTGCAAAATGTAGATCTTTCATCCTAAAATTAATATCTTTGATGAAAATAAGAGGAGTAGCAAGAGATCATGCAGCATTTCAGTAAATAAATTACATTCACTGACTTCTTTAGTATTATCCTTAAGTAGAAATGAGTACTAACAAATAATTAAGATAGTGCTACAAGGCTTTTATCTACTAACAAGAAAAATAAACTGATAGAATGTTTCCTATGCAGGAAAATACAACCTTGAAAAATAAATATTTTCTCTTGGGGATGTGCACGACCTGGATAAAGAGGATCAGGAAGCGGAAGCATCTGTACCACCAGAATAGATCATCATGGGGATAAAGCTACCTGGAAGAGTCCAAAAGGCAGCTGACTCTGTGCCACTCAGTCACTTATTGGTGCAAAGTCTTCATGACCAGAAAGCCCTTTGACATTAACAATTCTACTGGGCAAGTGACAGTGACATCAAGTGGATACATTAGTGAATTAAACAACTGAGTTACTCTGATACAGGAGATACTGTATTTTAATAATGAGTACTCTGAAAAGTGCTCATAACATAAGACAGATTGAGAAGTCACCTGCCTTTTGAGAGACTTCTTGTGTTCATGTGTACACATCCCCTCCCTGCCTTTTCATATGTAGCAGTAACTCTCGTGTTATTTTTTTGAACAGGTGAATGGGCACATTTTCCAAAGAGGATGAGAAAAAAGTAAAAAAATTAGAAGCTTCATCCTTCTAGATACAAATAGCAACAGTTCATGAATGCAGAATTAGTTTGGGAAAACTCAGATGCATAAAATAGGCTGCCCCAGGCTGTTTTAACTTCTCCACAACAACACTGCAGCAGCTACTTAGTTATCCAGTAATACCAAGCAACTGCTGACGACTTTATTATCCACAAAGTATGCATGCATGCACTCCAAATGAGTCCACTGCAAATGTACTCGCATCATTAAACTTAAAGTAAGGCACCAAAGCATTTAAAAAATACATTGGAACTCTTCACTGAAAAGACTTTTAAAATTCCCTATGTGGGTAAAAACATTCAAATGCAAAACCTTCTGCATAGTTTTATTCTAAGATAAAACCCTACAAAATTTTCATTATGAAAGTGGTGGCAGAGTCTCTTTTATCCTCATTTGCCAACACTCCTGTTTCAACCGTGCACTTCCAAGTAACCAATAGTCCCATTTCAGTTTAGGTGCCTGCCACTCACTGGACTTTTCTTTATTAGAGAAGTTTGTACTAACTCAGCACTCCTGGAGTAGTGCCTTGCAAGCAAAATCAGCAATGATAGTCAGGTCTACAGTGGACTTTGTGGAATACCCACAGTTCCTTTTTGGAATTAAAAAGAGGCTTGCATTTTGTCTTGACTTTTCATTACTCTAAACCCTTTCACTATAAGGCAAACTAGGTGTTTTCAACCTAGATTAGCTAGTAACATTATTTTTGATGATATGGCCCCAATAAAAGCCAGGCAAGATGTCAGTAGAACTTATTTTTGGAGCATCTAGAGGTCGTCCTGTGCACAAGGGTGCACTAGGGTGGTTCCCAACTTCGCTCTCTTTTTGGATGAAAGAGCACTAAAAAGGAGATGAGAGGATCAAAAAGTCAGGCTCTTATGTCTTGTTTTATTCAGTGTCATGATGGTTTTTCCCCTCAGCTTTCATCCTTGGTGGTAGCATGCCCTCAGACTGTATGTTGCTGTAAAAGAACAAATATTTTTCTCTTCCCATCTCTATACCAGCACTCCAGTGTACATCCCCTCAGTCTACTCAGAGGCCTGGGCTGGTCATGGCATGTGCCCAACCTTTGCTGAAGCAAAGTCACTGTGCTGAAAATTGTTAGTAGAGCAAACACAGTTATACTGTGTTTCTGCTTCACCTTCCAATAGCAATCATCTTCTGCTTTACAATAAACACTGAGAGGAAACTAGTCATGTTTTAAAAAAACACTTCTATAACATACTGCAAGTGTAAGCTTGCTGTAGATGCATAAATGAAAGTGGGAGTTAATTTCCTTCATCGCTTCTGAATGAACTTCAAAGAAGCTTACTATAGCTCTTGTCTTATTGCTGACCAGTACCTTGTAAAGGAATTACTTTTGAAAGAGCATGGAGAAAGAATGCAAATAATGCTGTAAAATAAAGCCAACATTACTTGCCTTCTGAATACTTTTTTGAACAGAAAAAAAAAAAGAAAGGAAACTATCTATTTTCTTGTAGAACTGTGAAGCCTTTGCTTGAATACTTTACAGATCATTCAAATTTTTTTCCATTTGAATCTGAATGAACAAGCTTTCTTCTTTACAGAAACACTGTAATGTGCTTGTACCTTGTACAAGGCAAGGAAAAGCCTTTAAAAGTGAAGACATTTGTATAGCTTCAGTATAACTGAAGAATAATTAGTATGTAGGTAAATACTAATTGTAAAGAATGAGCTAATGTGATATAAACTTCTGATATCTGCGTTTTGTGGTACAGATTTCATGTCAATGTCAAAGAAAGAATAATGCCTAACAATTAGAGTTTGTAATGCTGTCACTAGGAGGAAAGGATTTCATTGCATGTCTACAGGGATTGTCTTATGAAGCCATTTGGATGTAAGATTGTGATGGCAAAACTATTCCACTATGTGGCTAGACTCTATGACTATTGCATTTCAGTGCTGGTGGTGGGGCATAAAGATTTTACTACAATCATTCTGAAGCTCACATGTCCAAATAGAATGATCTCTGTATTGTTTTCCCAATAAATTTACAGGAAAAAAAAAAAATTGAAAATCCAAACAGAACATTGAAGGTGGTTTAGATTTGAGAAGAGCACTCAAACTTAGCACTGCTCATAAGCTCAGACTCTTTTGTATTATTATAGTACCAATGTGTTCATGGGACTATAGGATATGATGCATAGCTTTGGAGTGGATTATCCTCATTTGTGAGATAGCTTAAATCCATCTTTGAGATGTTTCATCATTTGAACTTATGTAGCTTTACTATTCCTACAGCTCCTGGAGAGAGTACCATGCATATTCTCAAAATCGTCCTCAGATGTCAAATGCTAATAATTTCTATTAGCTGCTCTAATGCTCTATTTATATATAGGGTTAAAAATTATTATTAAGGTATTTATATATAGGGTTAAAGTTGACCGATGGGTCCCATACATTTTCAGTATATCCAATACATCTGTATTTACATTTTTAAGGATAAAAAATGTGAAGATAAAGTATCTCTCATTCCTGCCTTAAAGTCTTAACTCTGGCCCCAGACCTAAGAGCAGTACAGCTAATGGGAATGTGTATATGTGCTGCAACCACGGCACATGTCTGACATACCATCCCCTTGGCAACCCCCTGTCTCATTTATCTTCTTGAATGCTCAGCTAACCTTCTCTGTGTTATAGGCAGCTGCTCTGATTGGCACAGATGTTAATTAAACTAGGTAGTAACAGTGCACACACTGAAAAGGCAGCCCTTGGAGCTAAGAGAGATCCTAGTCCCCACCACCACCCCACTGCTGCACTTAGTGATGTGCACTGCACAAAGAGTGAAGGGAAAGAATCTTACCCCTGTTCCTGAGATTTGTAACAGTCTACAACACGTATGTTGTAGAGGTGGGAGACACAGGGACAGAGCAAGTGTCAGCTGCTGGCAAACAGAGGTTTGCAGGTAGCAAACAGAGGGTACTGGGAAGCCGAAGACACTGATGAAACTTTGGTAATCTGGTGGTCACTAATTCTGGACTAAGTTCAATTTGTTTTCTCTGCCCATGGTTATTATATTTTTCCTCATCTGTGCACTGTGTTCTGTGCTGTTGTGTGTTGTCAAGCTGGCTGAGAATTTTTCAGACTGAAATATGGCATGATGATAGAGACAGGATTAAAACCACAAGAAATAGGTTAATAGGTGCTTCAACTCTATTAGGTTTTTAAAGTTTTGCAACTGATATTCTGGAAGGATTTAAAGTATTTCTCTCCTAGAACTTTTCAAGAGTAATTTTCCTTTTATTAAAGAAAATCAGAGATATAAAGCAGGTCATAACTGTGAGAAAGTTGAAACAGGAGGAAGTTTCCTCTGAAAACCCCATTGCCATTCTACTATAATAGCCATTCAGAGAATACTGCAAAGAGCAGGATGAACTCCCAGAACAGTGCTGGTGTGTCAGCCCAGTTGTATACCATACTTTCAAAAGCCATATGCTTACTTCAACATCAGTAAGTGCCCGCCTAAGGCTCTGATCCACACTAGAACACCACTCTTACTGCACTTATCCAAATGTCTCTCCCTGCTGGGCCACCTTGCATCCAGTCATCTTGCCGATACCACCTGAACCTTGAATTTTGAAAATTCTGGCTGCCACAGAAAGTAACGAAGATTATTTATTGGATAAGAGTGATCAAAACCAGATATATTAATGTGTGACTGGATCCATCACTGAATTTTGAACATTCATGGCAAAGAGAGAGAAAAAAATAATTCTTGGGTGTCATAATATCTTTGAGGATGCCATGAGAATTCCTTCCTCAAATGGTTCAGAACACCATTATTACTTCAGATCTGAATAAGCACAAAGGTTTTTCAGAACTTATAAAATATGTGGACTCTGCATTTCAACACAAATGATTTGATATGAGAGAAAATATTTGATATAATTTTGACTAGCTGCTTTAGATTCACTGCATTGCAGATAAGGTTTCAAGTGAGATCAGAAACCAGCCTATTGTAAACGTTTGAAAAGATACTCCAAGTTTGAGAGTGCCCAAACCAGACCCTCCTGCAATCAAGGCTGCACACTGCTTTGTGAGCAATGAGAAAAGATTTTCTGCACTGATAGGTAAGAAATTCCCTGCTGGTGACTCTGCATCCACATTCAGCCTTCCTTCACATCAGTCCTCTCACAGTTCTGTGGGGCACCACACCTCCAAAAGTGCTCTTTTTCCCATGTTGTGCAACCTGAATATTTAAAGCTGTTAAAGGTCTCCAGGGATGTTACTGGGCTTAAGTCATTACTCCTCTCTCCAGCCAACATGCTGCTTAAGAACTTTATGCTCTGTTTGCCTTAATCCTCCTTGCTGGTGCAGTTAGACGTGGTGAGATTCCCTCTTCCTTCTCCTACCAGCTGTAATTTCAAAAATTATCAGAATATGACTCAGTTTCATTATAACTGTCTACTGTTTGCTGCACACAGAGGTAGGAAACTCCTTGAAGCTCCCTGTCTTTTTGAATCATAGGAATCATATGGTGAGTCTCACACATTCTGTGCCAAGCTCATCTGAACTGCACTTCTGTAGAGAAACACTAGTGCCATTACAGTTTTTCAAATAAATTCTTTGGCTTTGTGTGCCATTTGGAGAACCTTATCTTGAAATGCAAACATTATATAAGTAAACATGAAAATTAGAGTCTTCTATGTCAAAAAATTTATTAATAAAAAAACTCTTCTATCCACCAGGAGCACTGCTTTGCCAATACATTTCTGATCAATAAATATTCCTACATGATTACTCTGTTTAGTGTTATCACCATACACTTTCTGTAGCTAGTTAAACTGTTCAGTTTAATTTCATGGTTTCAAACAGAAACAAACCATCTCATGATCTGCAAACACAACACAGGAAAGAAATATAGAAGACGCTATCTAGAGGGTGAAGCAGACACTGAAGCCCAGTTAGTGCATATCAGAACTTCACAACTAATAACGTTTCAGGTCTACTTGTTAAGTACTTAAATCACTCCTAATTAGTAGCCAGAAAAATCTCAATGTTCTTGTATTAGGTATAATGTATATACAAATACATATTATTTTACTTTCCTGAGTGTGTTCCAAAACCAGACCATTGGCACTAAGACATATTCCTTAATAGCTCCATTGTATGACAGCACTGGCTTGAAATATTTGCGTGCCATATAGTTCATAGTACCTTCTTCTTTTCCAGGCAGCAGCAAAAAATTTTACTACAGTATTAAGAAGTTTTAATCATTGTTAAAAGGTACCCTAATGACCATAATAAAGGACAATATTTCATTTATGTCAGCAACTAGCAGTTGACTTATGCGGTATTACTTTTTAATCTTCTGATTTGCTGTGTTCTTCCTAACAACCTGGTCAAGTGGAAGGTATCTGTGTCCATGCAAGGGGGGTTGGAACTAAATGATCTCTAAGGTCCCTTCCAATAAAAGCCAATCTATGAATCTGTGATGATTCTTACATATGTTTGCTTCAATTCTCAGAGAAAACCTGATGCATCTTGTTGTGACTTGATAGGTTTCTCCAAGTCATCAGCAGAAGGTTCAAAATCTGATTGTCAGATAAAGAAGACATTCCAGGTTTAGAGGCCCAATCGATCTGATCATCATCCTCTTTTGTAACAAAGCATCACTTTGTTACCAACTGATGCTCTTTCATTAATGTCTGTAGAAGTGCTTATGATGATCTATCAGAACATTTTGGAAGACTGCAAGGAGAAAGGTAGAAAGTCTTTGAAAAACTGCAAGAAGATAGAATCAAGTAAGCTATTTTTCCCTGAGTACACCCACACCATACAAAAATGAGATATGACGGGGGTTCTGTATATTTACATTTCTGATTTACTGTATGACCTTGGGCAAGACACTCATCCTTTTTGTGTCTTTGTTTCTGCATCTACATTACAGAAATAATAATTACATTTTTCTGCTTCACATGTTTCTTCTGAGGCTTATTTAGTGTTATCAATACACTATGCTTCACAAAATAGTGCAATTATTATGACAAATATGGCAATCTAGAGTGACCATTGAGAATAAAAAATTCAGAACCAGTTGTTACATTAGTTATTTCTGCCCTCACAATCCCAGCCATCTATCTGATAGAAAAAGCTGTTAAAGAGTTGTATTGTCAGTGAAAGGCAGTAGTACCAAAGCTCCAGGGTTGCTCTGGCCTCTAAATGCTATTGCAAGAACATAGAGGTGAAACTGATGCATGGCTGAAGCAACCCTCATTAACTGTGCAAGAGGGAATTAACAGTTAGGGACAAAGTGTAATGCATTCCCTGCCTCCTGTGGCAGGGTTGGTTGTTGCAGAGCAGAGCCCCTGTAAAATTACACTGCCCTCTCAGGTTACTCCTTGCAGACTGCTGAAATCCTGTTAGTTTTGATGACTTCATAGCTTCCCCTGCTGAAATCACATTTGAAGCCATGTCTTGTGCATGGAAATTGAAAGATGGAAAGGACTTAGGCATGAAAATTTCCTACACAGATGCCCAGTGGTTCCTTTCAGCTTATTAGGGGTCCTCCCATGTCCTCGCAGAGACGAAGAGACCACAAATTAACGGGAGTGATTAAGTAGTCACATGCAAGCTGCTGGACTCAGTCTGGGGGATCAGAGAGGATGACAATCCACCAGGTCAGAATCGAGCCTTAATGAGCCTTTCTGGCCCCAAACCCTGTGACTATTCAATTAGGCACGAGACCTTGCCGTGTGCCAAGAGGCCTTTAGCCCCAGCCTCCAGTGCCACGGCTCGGCACTGCTCCATGCAGCACTTTGTGCCAAGCCACAGCCCTTGCCTCAGAAGTCCCTGGGCCTTGGTTAAATGCTGGGCAGTTGGGCAGCTCTGGATCTCAGCCCTATAATGAGGGCAAGAAAGCAACGACTTAAATGCTGTAATGTTCCACCAAAGGGTGAGAGAACTGTGTTGTAAAAAAACTGGCTATTTTTTTTTAATATCCATTTTCTCTTTAGCCCACCTCTCTACTCTCCTTCAAAATGATCCCTTTTTAAGTGATTAATTTTCCATGCAGAGTTTCTAACACCAGGACGGTGCAAAATAAATATCAGAAAAGAGCAAGCAAAAGAGAATGTGTCACATACTGACTACAGGGAAACAGTGCAAAACATCTAATCACGGCAGTGCCAGGAAACTTGAACCTGTCCAAAAGGATCCAGTGCTCTCAATGTTTAATTGCTGTTGATGGCTGCTGGTCAGTCATGCATGACAATGTGTGTGTCACGCTGCTTCCTGCCTATGTTCATTCCTGTCAGCCTTCACTCCAGGTGATGAGTACTGCTCCTCTGACCAGGGGAGAGAGAGAGAGGAAAAAAAAAAAAATGGGAAAAAAAGAGCCCTCACAAACACAAGGCAACATGTACCCAAATAACCTGAGCCATAGGAACGAGAACCAAAAATGGACAGCAAAAAGCCAGCTTCTAGCAACCTCTCTACCTCTCTTCATTTATGCTAGGGGAAAAAAAAAAAAAAAAAAAAAAAAAAAAGCATAGCATCTGTGACCAACAGTATTCCAACTGGCAAGACACAAGTCTCCTGTTTGCTTGATTATATATCTGAACACATGCTTGGGGCTGCATGGAGCAATTTGAATTGCAATTTGGTAGAGATGAACATTATCATTTTTGGTGAACTGGAGCTTTAAAAACCTCCTCCTTGAGCTAGTAAGGAAGAGATAGTGGGAAATGTAGGAGATATGACTTAAAAGGTCTAGAAATTGTATAACAGCTTTCCACTGTTTTCTTAAAATGACTGTTTAATGGTTTATGTATCTGGGCTGAGATTCAGCAAAGCACTTAAACATGCATTTAACTTTAAGTATGTGAATGATCTCATCCTTATTCAGCAAAAGTCTTACATAAATGCTTAATTTTAAGCCTATGCTTAGCTGCTTTGCTATAGCGAGGCCTCTTCACACTCCTCTGTGTCCTGTTATGTCTGTAATATAATTAGAAGTGCTTCTCTTTTACCTCCACCATCACTGCCTTCTTTTCAAAACCAAGATTGTTATTCCACCATTGTTTAACTTCATTCTGCTTTGGGCAAAACTGACGCCTGGAAGTCAATAGATTTCCTAAACATCCAGGACATACCTGCTCATTCCTGCTCCACTTCAGATCCATCTGTGGTCAAAGTCAGGTGGAGTCCTGCCTCTGGCTTCAGTGGGAGCCAGGTTGGGCTCTTGGTCCATACTGCACTCTGAATCTGTTGCAGTGATACCTAAACTGAGATGTGTAAGAATGGGAAAGACAAGGCAGGGGGAAGAACTGTCTGCAACAAAAGCACCAGTAACAAGGCTTTAGATGTGTCAAAATTGATCTGACTTTAGCTGCAGCCAGGAAGGATACTTTGAGGAAGGAACTAAAGCATAATTTCTGGACCACCACATTTTAAGGAATTAGGACATAGAATATGATGTTAATGTCGATGATGTAATGGTTTTATGGCCATTTTGTTATCCTGTCTGTGTATTGCCTTTGTTCATCTCTCCAATAAGTTGGAAATGAAAGTAGAATACAAAACAGGGAAAAGAGGTGGTTTCACACAATATTTCTGGCTCATTTGAAGATGTTCCTCTTGCAGTTACCACACTTTCCCCTTTTTATATTCAGCCACATCCCAGCGAGAGTCAGGAAGGCAATTCAATTTCATTCATGTTAAAGGTGATGATGAGACTCATGTTTAAGTGATAACACAGATACACATTGAGAAATGTTGTTTGGGGACTCAGTCTACTTAGCTTTCCAGAATTAGCTTTTGCTAGCTTTAATATTTGGAACTCTTACATCACTTAGAAGAGTTTGGTTTTTTAAATTATTACTGCTACTGCTAATACTACTGAAGAGATAATATATACTAAGAGAGTAATAGGTGCAGAAGGAAGAATAACTCTACTCAATTTACCTTATTTAACATATGTGATCATTCCTTTTTACCAAAGATTGAAAAGCTGTAGCAAAATATAAAGAAGTCCTGAGGTAAATTCAAGTCACATTATCCACATCCAGGAGTGGCATGGAAGGAAAATAAAACCATAAATAAATACTTTTGCAAGAACAGAACTAATGAAGCTCTGTTTCCTGCTGCTTTGTGTCTCATAATTAATTGTGAACTACAGTTGAAGCTTTTCCCATGGGGGGGGCACATATGGTCCATCTCTCGCACTCTGAGAAATATATAGATACATGTACTGTGTGGATTCTTCATGGTTAATAATGCATGAACTCACTCTGCAATCTTTATGTTAGGCATGGTCCTTATTTGGGGTCTCTTTTTCACCATCCTCCTCCATCCATCTATCCATCCATCCTTCACTCCAAGAAAAGCAGAGGATCCTTTTTTTTTTTTTTCTTTAAAGATTTCTGTTCTTTCAAATTTGTCTGAAACCACCAAAGAGATTAAAACCTTATTAGGTTAATATACATACATGCATATACACAGAAATGCAAACTGTGTGATTGAATAAACCTTACCTGTTTATGAAAGGTGGCTTCAAACTGTATACGATGCCTCATCTTCTTTTACTAACATTTAAAAACAAAGAGAAAATATTATTATTGGATACGTTGGCCTTTTTATGCATCTACTGTAACAAAAAAGAAGTTACCAAAACTCATGAAAACTACAATATAGCTAGCCCAAATGTGCTCACAAATGGCTGCCAACCTCACTGCCAGTGTGGAAATACATAATGAAATTCAGTTTTGAATACTGAATTCTGAAGAAAAGCTCAGACAGCGGCTGGCACTGAAGAACTTAGTCATACCTGTGTCTTTTGTTTTTATCTTCCACAGGAATATGAATTATTTAAAGCATTATAAGGCATTCTTCCTACCTGTGGTGATTTTTAGAAAATGAGAACTGGATTATAATAGCATTGGAAACTTAGAACCAGTACTGAAGTTCATGGTGTATATAGACTGTGTGTAGAGAAGGATGCAGACAATCACTTGGAACTTGGCCCCAAATAAGATAACTAAAAAAGCTCATGCAAAATTAATAAGATGCCTTTCTTTTAATTTTAAATGCATCCAAAGCCCAAACGCTGGAATAAATACATTCAGTATACAGACAGAATTTTCATAAATCAGCCATGCTTATCCATATCCTTTGTACTTCGTAACTATTAGCCATACACTCTATTGAACATAATGTTTCCTAAGATCCCTGGTGGCTTCAGTATTAATCAGAATTCTGTGATTCTACTGTCAAGTTTAAATTACAGATCTGACCATAAACTCATTAGAAAATGTACTGCTCTATTCTGTGCTTTGCCTTTCTTGATTTCATAATTTTACAGAAAATTTGCTGTTTGCTGTAGCAAAAGACTGTTACCTGTGATGTGGCAAAGTGCCAAATTTATTTTAGGAAGTGATGGAAAACACCAAATATCTTCACCTAATCCATAACTCTAACTTAAATCAGATGTTTGATGTTATAAATTTATAACAACTACATCCTACAAATATTTCTTTAATTATATTTTATTTTATGTGAAGGATGAAAGCTTAATTCTCTTAAATACCAGGGGGCAAGTATAATCTGTCCAGAGGAAAGCAGAGTACAGCCAGACAAAATGATAGCTCTCTCACACTGCTCTGTCATTGCAGCTAAGCCCTGACATGAAAACCTTAGGGGTGTGGTAAAAAGGACTGCCCTCCAGTGAGCCGAAAGGAAACTTCAGCATCCTTGCTCATTCGTTTTTTGTATAAAAAGTGACAGATGTGTCAAAGGTGCGATAGTTTCATGAATAAGTAATAAGTCCTGACAAGTTGGACCTTATCATTCCCTTCAGCCTAAGGTGAGGAAGGAGCCTGGGGTAATAGTGGGGGCAACTGAAAAGCCCTGGATGGGACTTGTGGGATGGTTTGCCTCGTTCATTTGTGCTTCTGCTGGTACAAAATGGATCTGATGACAAATCTGATCAAATTCATCCCTGGTGTAATTTCAGAGAGGTCAGTGGTGTTACACCAGGGAAAGCATCAGTCCATTGTGTTTATTTAGGGAAGACCACAGAGGTTTTGGAATAGGAGCAGCACACTGAGCCATTAGCTTTCTTACCCTGAGCAGAGTGGTATGGATACTTTACATGAAAGGCGTTGGCTATCAGAATAATGTATAAGTGTTTTGTCAAAACCTGTGTTTCAGTGGGGCTCACAGAGGCAGAAAGGTCCAATTAGTACACTCAGCCACAGTGACCCTTAGATGCCTTGCCCAACACTGCTGAATCCACCTGAAATCTCTTTCCAAACAAAACCAAACCAGGATTTTTCTCTTTGCAAAGGGATGTGGGGGTCATATTACAGGAGATTTGCATTCAAGTGGAAGAAAGAAAAAGAGAAAAGCTTGTAAAAAATCTGCGGGATGTGAAAGGTTTGCCTTTCTGCAGAGATAGCAAAGCTTAAATTTAAAATACACTTGCAAAGATCACCACTGCAATGAGAAACATGGATAAGGTAGAAAACATTCCACACAGAAGGGAGGATATCCAAATGGGAACACAGACATATTTTTACATTTGTACCAATAAATACTTATGCCCTCAGTATATGATTCTCATAAAAATATTTCATCAGAAGGAAATAAAGCAGTAAAGAAATTAAACCATCTCTCAAACTTGAAAAAATGTTTGGGAAATTATAATGCTACTTATCAGATTCATTTGTTTTAGGTTTTTCTCCTCAGATATGCAGTGAACCAGGAAAATCTAATATAACATTGCAGATAATGGGAAAAAAAGAAGATCAGGTTGACATATTATTGTTACACTTGCAACCTATGTAAGCCATATAGACAAAGGGTGAGAGAAAGGGATATGATGCAAGCCATGTGCTGTGCAATGGCAAGCCAATGGCATTGACTTTGCAGGTCATGTATTGAAGAAAGACACACATCTTTAGGGACAGGAAAGCTAGGATATGTGGAAAACAAAAAAAAGCAGAAGTATGAGGGAGGACTGCAGGAATGGCACTGCAGTGAAGGACATCTGCAGCAGAAGTCAGGAGAAGGTCAGATGCAAGAGCCAGACATCATAGGGGAAAACAGAGCCCATTTTCCTGAGTTTAGGGCAGACGGCAAGGGGGCCTGGAAAGGGAGTGGGGGTACCGAAGACATGTGATAGGACACAGAGATCTGAAATACCCCTCAGAGAGTCCAGGCAAGAACTGATACACAGGTGTGGGCTGAGAGCAAGAGTCTGTTCCACATTTCCCACACTTGTTCTGACTACTGGACCTCTCTTTATTTTTTAAATCAATTCAGTGCTGTCTTCCCTCGTTTTCTTCTCCTAGGGCCTGAAATGTGATGCCTGCTATGAACATTGTCTTCTTTTGACATTTTCACTCCCTGATAGTGCTGCAAGCTAGGCTTGAATTTTAAAGAGTGGCATGCATGCACACACTCAAGCACTCCCACTTCGAGACTGTCATTTTCATCAAACATCTGGGAGTCTGTTTGCCAGTGTTGCCGCCAAATGCTACTGCCTCGTCCAGGCAGAATTTTGCTTCCCCTACAGGGTAAGCAAGACGAGCCCAAGAGCAGATTTACAGCTGTTGATGTGGCAGCACTGAAGTCTTGTTCTGCAGCTCAGAGCTCCTTATTTATGATTTTAGCCCTCAGAGGAGTTTGGTTAGAGAACGAATTGGATGTGGACATACAAAGCCTTCTTGCAGCCGGAAGAATCCTTCCTTTTCCTTTTATTTCTAACTTATTTACTATCCAGCCCTTCATAACTCTGGCCAAACACAGATGGCTGTAATTCCCTGAGACTCATCAGCATCAGTCCTCGTAGTGAGACCTTGCAACATGAAGTGCCACAAGATTTCATCTTTCCAGGCCAGGGGAAGAAGAGATAGAGAATCAGACTTGGAGGCTTCTAGGTGCCTAAATCCCCATCCCCTCTCTAAAGAACTCCCTGACTTGAAGGAAATCCCGAGTACTTCAGCCAGGAGACATGTAACACAATAAATATTCTCATCTTAGTTCAGGTCATAAAAATAAGTGATTCCTCTGTCCTGTTCCCCTGTCCTATTGCTCCCACCAAATGGATGAAATGAGGGTGGGTAGTAAGGGGAAGGTATTAAAGCTCTCATGTAAAAGAATGATGAATGATGTGTGTGGAGAAGAGAGAGAAATGCACTGAACACAAAAAGAGGGTTCTATTCAGTTCTAGATAGTGAGTGGAAGCAGAGAGGAAGAGGAGTGGGAAATGAAGAGAATGAAAGTGAGATAAAGCCAAACCACCTGCAGAGGCAGCAAAAAACTGTAAACAAAACAAACAAACAAACAAAGCCTTTCATGAACTTCCCACAACATAAGGGTTACCATCTGGGAATCCCAATTCAAAACCAAGTCACAGTTTTACCTGCCTAGCCTAAACAACTTAAGAGAAAATTTACAGCCTGACTAATACATGCAGCATACTGGTGTGTAAATGCATATCAGAAATACCTGATTTCTAAAGGATTTTCCCCAGAAGGAGCAAAGCTCTTGCACACCAGGACACAGGGAGGCATTTAACAGCACAGCACATAAGAGGGAACTGACTGTTTTGTTCCTATTAGGACAGCTGGAAGCTACAGTAAATGGGCTATTGAGAACAATGGTTGGAGCCAATGGAAAGGAAACTTTCAAACATTTCAATTTAAAGGTCTCTCAGCTATAGAAAACGATTGCCATGGGGCTTTGTTTTAGGTCATGGCACTAGGGAGAGAGCATTTAGAAACCATGACAGTCCATTTAGCAAGCATACCTCAGCCATAGGCACAGATTCTTTCAACAAATGCTCTGTTGTGTGTGCACGTAAACTTCATCCAACATGTAGGAAAAACACTTCTAGAGGGTGAGGACTTTTTCAGTGATGTTTGGTTGGAAAAGCTCCACATAGGCATCTTCTGGTGAGATAAAAAGTTCAGAATAAGGAGGAGCTTTTGGTGTCTGATGTTCTGTTTTATGGCTGGGAGGTCAGCTTTTCAGGACTGACTACTGAGAACTACAGTACTTTCAGCTTTGATGATAGAAGAAATGAAACATGGTACATTAACATTATTATCTCAATTGCAGAACACCTAGAATAAAATGAAGGTATTTAGACCTTTTTTTCTTGAAACCCTTATAAACTGCCTTAGTACTCCAGTTATGCTTCTCACTAAAAAACCCCAACAAAAACAGCCACCCAAATCACTATAAAGCAGTTGAAAAATCACAGAACCTGTCAATATCTTATTTGAATTTGGACAATCTCATGGTCTGCCCTAGGAATCAATAACTAAACAGACATAAGCTAAAGCTGTAGTTTTTGTAAGGCCCAAGAAAAAAAGGAGTCTTTATTATTGTTGACTGTGGTTCATGTGAATGAAGGCATCATTTCAAGGAAGGCTGTGTAACTCATTTCAGCCATAGAGAACCATTGGCAGGGAGGAAAGGTACCTCTTCTTGTGACATACTTCATGTATTGGAAAGGATCAAAAGTAAAACTCGAAAAAAAAGAGGTGAAGGGAGATGTTATGGTTTGCTTTTTCAACTTTATCTCTCACTGATTGTCTTGCGCCCTTACAAAGAAAAGTCAGGTCAAAAAATATTCAACTGAGTTAATCATCTGACTTAGCACTTGTTAAGTTTACATTTGTTTTCCTGCATCATCCTGCATTCAATATCTTGCTTTCTAATACCACACATATCCCATCACATATGTACTGACTCAAATTTTGCACAGGCACTTTTGTGTCATAGCTGCCCAAGTGTCAAAATGCCACTGCTTTTTAAGCTTTGGAATGAATCACTTTGGATGCTTGATTACTCAAGAGCAGAGAGGCTTCAATGGGAATTAGTTGCCCCCAGCAGATGATTGGCTTATCCTAAAGGTCTTATAATTTCATTCTGCTTGGGAAGAATAAGGTTTAGGGGGAATTAGAGTCATTCTAATAGAACACATAATTATGCCTGTTTTATAATTGTGAGACTAGTGTTGTTATATTCATTAATTAGCTCAGTTGGCAGAAGCACCATTTATAAAAATGTTTGAAGACTACCTGAGGCATCTTAGACTTTTGAACACAAAAGAAAAGCAGTTTTGAAGTACTAAAGAAATGGTGGTTTATTTCCCAGTCTCCTTCCCATGTGTCAAGTGTGTCCTACTGTTGTGTGTGGATGTAGAAAGTATGAACTATAGGTCTCCTGGGAAGATAAGCAATGAAAACTTACCAGCACACTGGTTCAGAGGTACACCTGACAGGGATGTAGAGTTGGAAAGATGAAAGTTTGGTCAGGAGTTAAAAATCAAATCTGCAAATAAATGAAAGAGACAACAGAGTTTTAAAGCAAAAGTTATTACTCCTGCCCCCAGATTAGTTTTGCAGAGTAAAGAAAATAGGACTATGAATGCCTTCATTCCTAAAATAAAATGGAAATGTATTAACCCACCTTTTAGACATTCCTTAAAAGCAGAGGTCTACTGGGAATAAAGACATGAATAGTAGATGAGAAAGATCTTCATTTGCATCTTCTAGTGGTTCTATTCTATACTATTTTATTGTTCCTCTGTTACCTGGAGAATGTAACAGTCTGAGGAAATGAAAAGCATTTCACACAGTGCAGATACAATGGTGATTTGGGTCTACTGCATAGTGCATGGGTGGCTACCAGCTACTTTTTGTTTAGGGATCCTCCCATATGATCCTAAAATGATTCATGTGTCAAAACTTAATCTTCATCAGGACCAGGGTGCAGCTTTCCCACTTGCAGGCTAGAATACTGTGCCCCTCTTCTCTTTTACAATTGGTTTTCCTAGAATGACATTTTAAGAGGGCTCTACTATTTGTCATCTCTACTTCTTTCCAGTCTAGCCAACCTCATTATTTTTATGTGCTTATGTGCTAAGGTGGTGACAGCTGATCTGCTTTTTATTGTATTTGCTTTTCTTATGTTGCACACTCTTCCCCTACTTTGACAGAAGTAAGATGTCATGGAGAAAAAAATCAAACTAGTAACAAAAAGGAGGAAAAGATTGAAGGCAAAAAAAGTTACTTTTAATCAACTTTGTTCTGATTTCAGCTTGCATAATAGTTTTTGCTATCCAAAGAAGTGTCCACATTGATTTAATGAAAACGGTCATTTTGCTTAGGATGTGCATATGTATCATGCATTCAAGATTTTAATACACCCAGATGAGATTTTTTTTTTTTAGATCAGTACACCCTCTGGTTTGTTTCCTGCCATTTAAAAATTATAGCAGCTAAATCTGGTGCTTTTGCCAATTCAAATGTTACTAATTTTTTTTCTCATAGCCAAGCCACTTGTTTCAGCTTTAAGTTGCTTCTCTTAAAGAGTTTCTTGGAAGGTATTTCTTTTTCTCTCTCTTCTACCTACCCACACCTGTTCATCCAATTTATCATACCCACTGGTCTGCTTTGAACCTCCCCTTTTGTCAGCTGCAGTGCTATAGAAGGGAATGATTTGTAGGCTTGGAGCAACAGGAACAATAGATGCCTGGGTCACTAGTAATTAAGGAATGTCAGTAGTTGAGAGGAAAATTCAGCTCAAGCCAAAATGAAGCATTTAGATATTTTACTGCTGCATCCTTTTAGGCCTCTCTCAGCTTATAAATATTAATTTAAAGACTACCAACAAGGACAGTAAACGGATTTAGGCATAAAACTTCCCGTCAGCAGTGATTTGTGACCAATAAAAGGAGAGTTGGATAGAGAAAGCCTCCTTCACTAAGTTTATGATAGACAGTGAAAGACTGCCATCAAAACAAAAAAGCTTTCCCTATAGTCTGTGTGATCTTCTGTCCTAACAAGCACCACACTGGTGATGTATCTCTTTCTTTCACAAGCACATTTGACTCACTAAGGGGAAGGCCTGGGGCAGGAACAAGACTGGCTATGGGCTCTGCACAGTCAGCATCATAGGAAGGGAACTTTTACACCACTGACATCTTGTGCTGAACCTTGTGGTGAAAAAAAGATAACAAAAGGTTACCTGTTTCCCTCCTAATGACCAATCTGAAAGTAGAAAAGAAGTCCACAGGCCTCTATAGTCTATGAGAGTATGTCATTAAAATGCGAATACAATTAATAGTCTTCTTGTGGTCTTTTTTTCTGAAGCAGTGAATGATACATTCACACTAAGTTATAATTTGTTTCATTCTTCAATAGAAAATAACAAATTTTGATTCCTCATTTATTGAAAAGCCTAGTTTCTTTTTCTTTGACTGGTAAGTGATGCTGTTAATAACTGGTATGATCACAAAAAGCTGAACAATAGATAAATATCAATTAAATGTGAAATTTTAAATGAAGTCAACTTAAGACTTTATCCACACTTTAGCAATCAACTCAGATATAGTTCATGCTCTCCACAAGTTTAGCCTTGGTCTGTGCAACACACACATGGCTCACAATGTGTCTCTGTAGCTCATGTGGAGTGTACATGACCTCAGAACCAACATTTGTATATCATGATTGTCAACATTTTACCCCCACACTCCATTTACTGCTAGAACTGCATTGGATGTAGTTACAGGGTGGCAGCACCATATCCTTCTTTTTTGCCTTGTTTAGCTCATGTTTCCAGCTCTAATAGTTTAGGAAGGCCAATTGAAGGATATCAAATTTTCCATGAATTTGTAAATCTCTAGCATTCTCAGTAAGCCATGATGATTATTTCCTTTCCTGGAGATTGTGGGCAGAAGTTGTGCAAAAAACGGCTGGCTCCATTTTGGAAAAATGGTCTTTCTCCTACAAAAGCTGTGGTTCTTCAGTTGATCTTCAAGGCTGGATCCATGGAGGATCACTGGGGACAAAGCATCACTTGTGTAAATCTTCCAAGTGGAGGGCAGTGGGAGGAGGAAAAGAGAACATAGATGAGAGGAAATACCCTTATGAAAAAATGCTGAAAGACAGAGCGCTGCTTTGTCGGTGGAATTAACATGAAGCAGGGGCCCTTAGAGAGGATCATTCTGAAAAGAAATGAAAAATACATAAAACTTTGTTTAATTTATGGAATTTATAGGCTGCTGACCAGTAAGTATAAAGTTCTGTTCCCCTGGTCCTCACTATCAGTCATGTATTACTTGTCAGTAAATGTGGTGCACTCAGAACATAACAGCTACAGTAATATTTCTGTTCCCACTGCAGCTTTACTACACCCATGAAACTCTGTAATCTTTAAATTCCCTCACTGTTAACATCTGCTGAAACATTATTGGTCCCAGCATAGCCAAGCTGCTCTGAAATTACATTTAGCAGAGTAGTTAATGCTAACAGTATAATTCTAGAAGCAACCATGTTTTAAAAAGGCTTTATAACTGGCGCAGTAGCTTTCATTCCTTCCCCACTTCTCTGCTTTTTTGTCATTATCTCACCTGAAGGCCAGAATTCATCCTTAAACAGCATTTTGGTTTTGTATTTTTTTTTTCTTGGCCTAGACTGCCAAAACAAACTTCTGACAACACTTTTTATTGATCTAAGAAAGATCTAGTTGCACCAAATTTTAAGAGTCCAGCAGGTTGAAGTTAAAAAATGCTGAAGACGTAATAAAATGAATGTAATCTATTACCCAGATAGGATGCCTTTCATGACATAACATGTAAGCAAAATAAACTGGTTGCCATTATTAATGACGATACCTGGATGCACTCATCTGCAGTTCATAAACAGCTCATTTGTGCAGAGCTTTGCTTTTACACAGAAATGCTGAGCTGAGTGCCTTCAATTTAATCACTGAATGTTGTAAGCATGTAAATATTACTGCAAAAATTAAAATGCAAACACATTAGATTATCTGAAAATCTGGTATCTATTTTTATATAATATATAATGTAATATATTTTAAAATACATATGTATGGCTACATAATGCCTTATAAATATTTATTCACACTCAGCAAAATAGCCAGATTTTTTAGAAAAAATAATTTACATGCTTTTGCAAAAGTCTAAGCTGAAAAATCCCATTTTTATTCCAGTGAATGAAAAAAAAAAAACACCATTCAGCATTTAACACTTTTGTTAACAATTCTGTTAGCTCTCTTTCAAAAAGCAGCCTTACAATACACACATTTGAGAGCTGAAAGATTACTATTGTTAAATGCTTATGTTGCTATTAGATTCTGAACTTAGAATATTACCTTGAACCTAAAATCTATGCTAATTAAAAAAATTATCAGGAATTTCAGTTCACAGAATAATCAACAGTATCGTTTGTGACTTTGAAGAATAATTATTGTATTATTGAGCACTGCACAAGGATAGATAGACTGCTAAATCTGTAAAATTTAACTGGTTCCTGATTCATGAACAGCAGTAAATGACATCTGTGCCAGATGGCAGTCAGCATTTGTGCATTGATACTCTGATTTTCTCCTCTCCCATCCCATCTATCTCCTCTAGTATTTGCTGCTTAAGTGGCAGTGTCCGTCATGAGATCATTTAGTGTAGGTTAAAGCCACACCAGTGAATGAAGGAGGTTCTTAGGAACACCTTGCAAGTTTTTAAATGCTGTTCCAGGAAAAACAGTACTTTATTAAAGAGAATTTATTAAATATTCTCCACTCTGGTTTTATAATTCTTCCCACAGGTCTCTCCTAGAGACCCGATTTCAAGAAACGTATTTTTTGTTATTGTCTTCTTGTTTAAAATGTGATAGCATGTCCTTTCAGTAAAGGAGTAAATGAATTATTTCTTCACAGCTATTAAACTAAGTATATCTAAGTATTATGCTATCTGAAGCAATGTGAAATAATTCATTTTGAAATTTTGTATCAAAGTGATACCCAGGGCAATCTTGTCTGAGGTGTGGGTCCCTTCCCTTCTGTCTTTCATGACCATGTCTGAAGTAGCTGCTACTCCTTGTCAGGAGGGACTCCAAATTATATCAATGACAGTTTCCCCAGTAAGACCAAATTGCAGAACCATTGAAAGAAAAAGTTAGGAGCTGTTTTATACATCATTATCATTGCACATCAATCTCAGAGGACACCATGGGGCAGTATTTTAGAAACTTTTTAATGGGACTCCTTAGAATTAGAATTTGAATGCATTTTTTTATCCCAGTATTCCCTTACAATTACAAAAGCTGACACAAAAATGGGTAGAAAAAGCCATTTTAATGCAGCCATTTGGTAACTTTCATCTCCTTCATCTAGAAACCCGTAAAGCTGCTGAATTTTTTAAATTTTTGACCAGTGTAGACTAATTAACTTCTAAAATTCTTTCTTTAATTGAAGACCAAACCATGTAGTCTGCAAAGTGGATTTAGGAAAACAAATTAAAATTCAGATAACATTCATTTGTGTTTGGTTAACGCAAGCTCTGAGTAGGAATCTGGATATTTCTGAATTGCAATCATATAACAAAGCCTAATTTTGAACAATAACATATTTTAAATCTTACTACTTTTGTTGATTTGAGATACTTGCCAAAACCAAGGTTCAACCAATATAGGACCTATTTAGAGGAGTCTGTATGGTTCATAGGTCAAATATAAGCTGTATTGGGAGCAAGCAATAGATAGGTAGGTAGGTAGATAGAGTAGTAATAACTGCTGTACTATATAATTTCTCTTTTCTGATATACTTTAAAAAAGCTACAGAAGTAATTCTTAAACAGCTTTAGAGATTGGCACTTGTTGAGCAATGTCAGTCCTGCATCATTTATCATATGACTAAACCCAATATTTACCTGTACAGAGCACTTTCATGATTCTTGCAATATTTTTTAAAATGCTGTGCAAACATTTGTTAATTCAATTACTGATTATAATAATTACGACCTGACTTTAATGATCAATACATAAACAATATTCCTCTCATAACTTTTATTTAGAACTCCCAATATCTTGAGAGCCAACATTCCCAAGAGCTGCCTTTCAGAAGGGAAACAGCAGTCTCCTTTTGTCCTAAAAGTGACTCAACTTTTGGCCACCTTCCCCAACAGGCAGATCACGTCAGATGTGTCATTCTCTCTTGTTGCACTGCTCCATCATGGCATGGCCTGTGCAGGAGACAGACAGTTCCCCAGCTCATAATTATGACTGTCTAGACTGCATAGTTCCCAAGCTAAATCTAACTAGCATATATATTGGAAGCATTGTAACAGTGCTAGTGATGGTAAAACCACCTTGTGTCTTCTTTTCAGGCTGCAAGGATTGAATTAAGGTTGTATAAGCTATAAATCACAGATATATCTTGGAGTCCTGACTGTAAATAGTAATAGCCCTCTTTTAAGTAATGCATGAGACTAAAATAATAACAGAATATAAAAATATACAATAAATACATAATCCAGTATATAACAAATAAATAATATGTAAAACATAGAAGGAAAAGCTAAAAATCCAGGCTTCTATGGGCAGGCAAGGAATGCATGCAGTAAATGGAACTGTACTTTTACTTTTTCCCACCAAGCTTGGCTGTCTCAGCCTCTCCCCTCTTCTTTTCCCTATCCTGATCTCCTCTGCCTTTGATATTTTCTCTCAGTCTCATTCTCATGATCCAGTAGTACATCCTAGTCCTTCTTTCACACCCCTGAAGAGCCCTGAAGCAAATGTGTCACAAATTGAGAGATAGCTCTTTGCTTCCTGATTAGATCTACTGAATTTCCCACTCACTTTTTGGATAACACTTTTGGAGTGTATGACCTTTTACCTAAACTGTAGGGGAAGATGAGGCATTTAATGCTGAATTAGATTAAAATCTGGCAGCCACAGGCTTGAAAGTTAAACGCTGCAGTGCCTAACTAGCATTCTGTCTAGTTCCTGGTCCAAACCATATGTTTTCCTCTAATTGGATTAAATTATTTTAAGTCATTTGGATATTATATGTATATATAATTTCAACCTCAAAGGAAATAAGTGACATGGTTCATTTCAGCACATGTGTAATTTTGAGAGATTTCTTTACAACTGGAAAATCTAATTACAAGGAAGGCTACAAGCTCATCCTGGAAGGCAAGTCAACAGCACTGCCATATGTACTGAACAACACCAAAAGATAGCACCAACAGTATCAGCCTTGATAAGACCTAAATCATCATCACTGGCTTCTGAATTTACATGCTGTATTCATGAGTAGAGATATTAATAATAGCTTCCTTTCTTTGTATTTGCAAACATAGAAACTTAGTGCTCCATCCAGTCAAATCCCTCTACACATCCAATACCAAGTCCCCCCTAAAGTCATCTTCCTCCTTGCAAAAAAGCTTCTTAAAAAAAAATCCCCACAGCTGAAATCAGCATGGGGAAGGAAGGAAAAAAGCTCTCAAATCAAGCCAGTCATTATAATGGTCTAGATTATCATACTATTCCCATTGGGCAGATCCAAGGCTGGTAAGGACCAAAGCTCTCATATGAACAAGGCAGGAAGAGTCCCAGGTCTGCATAATGTCTCACCAGTGGATTCAGCTGTGTGTCCTTCTGGATTTTTTGCCCCCACTGCAGATCTGCTGATCAGCACTGGCACTGAGGGTTTGCAGCTGATGAGCTGAGGCTCTGAGGTGGGGATGCTGCACTTACACCTGGTATTATCCTGATGCTCCTCCTGCAGTGCTGCAAATGAAAAGTGCAGCTCAAGCAGCGCTGGTATTTACAAATTACAGCTCACCCTGCTTATATACACTTCAGAGGAGGAGTAATATGTAATAACAGTGTAATGCTATTATTATGATAATGATGATTAATACACAGCCTTAAGCGATCCTAGGCTGAATGTTAAACTCCACTGTAGATTTTTCTGTCAGAAAACTAATTCAGAAAGAGGCAAAGAATTTCCTGAAATAGTTTTAGAAAGAAACATGGGAAACAGTGCTTTGATACCTTACTGCAATATTTTCTGAATAGCACGTTGCAGTGCTCCGTTTCAAAATGATGCCTGGCTTCAGCTATGCAATGGCATGTAGTAATAAATAGGTAAACAAATAAAGGCAAAACCCAAATGAAATTTTTAAATTAACCATAGTCAATATTTTATCTTGGGCCAGATGCTAAATTTTTTGAAGGGTGACTTTCTTTGAAAGCACTGTTCTTAAAGAAATCTTCTCTAGCCAGGCAGTCCCCTCCAACCCCTAACATTCTGTGATGCTCTGTGTGTGTGTCAAATGCTTCCAGGCTCTTTATGCTGCTTTTGACTTTGAAACAAGAGGGTGACATGGGAAGATGAAGTTTTTTCCACAGTTTGCAGTATGTGCTCACACAGGATTTAATATGAAATCATGGATGATTTTTTCTGTACTAGCATAATAAAAATAACAATTTCTGTATTATTGGTATACAACAGTAATAAAATAAAAGTACTGAATGATAACATTATTTTACAGAGTTAATTGAATTGAGATTTAGCTGTGAAAACCATGTAGTCAGTAATACCATTTTACTGAGGCTATGAACAGTCTGACCACCTGCCTGACCCAGTTTTCCCTTTCCGAGCTATAGTTTTCTACTACAAAACTTATTTGGGAAACTGCTTGGATTCTGAGTTTCACTTCTTCAACACAAGTCCAAAGCTGCTTAAGAGTCTTTCTCACCTAGAAACCTAGAAATGTCTATTGAAATTAGCAACCAAGCTAAGTAGTCTGGGGAAGTGATTTACATTTATGGCACTTTAAGACTCCTTTACCCTTCCTGAGCACTGGAAAGGTAGGTCAGCAAAAATGAGAATCAGACCTTAGGACTATGCTATTTATAAAATCAAAGGTGAATGTATTGAAATGGTAGGAAAAAAATGGTATTTATGTCACAAAACTCCTTTCTTTACTGAATAGGGGAGATTTCACAGTATAGTAAAAACTGTATTTCTGAGAAAAATTGTTTCATACAGAAGTTGAACTAAAATTTGCAGAACCATACTGTAATAAAATTAAGACACTCTTAGGTATGTTTTAATGGTCCATTAATACAAGCCTCCAGTGGCTGGATGTATGAGGCTGCACATCTACAGCATGTATTAATGGGCCTCTGAAACATGCCCTGTCATGTGTTAATATTATATTACAATTGTAATATAATATTATTACTGGGAAGACTGAGAGGTAGCTTCCAAAAAAACCTAGGAAAATCTTTTTGATCTTTGGAAAATATTATGATAAATTGTCTGTCTCTATCTATTGTATTGCTCAGATATGCAACAAATATAAAAATGGTATTAAAGAAAATAAACTCTGTAATACCCATAGACAACAATCTGGTTGGTGCAGCATGGAATGACTGACACTCAGGGGTCCTTTTTGAGCATCAGTACTTTATTCACCAAACACTTCTATTTTTATATTTGTCATATAGTTTGTGTTACTTTATAATTGATTATTATGGGCTGATCATGCACACTTGTTGCAAGCTGCTAGGTTCTGACTAATTGTTCAGGTGAAGCA
Organism: Phaethornis superciliosus; assembly: GCA_023637945.1. Taxonomy (NCBI): domain Eukaryota; kingdom Metazoa; phylum Chordata; class Aves; order Apodiformes; family Trochilidae; genus Phaethornis; species Phaethornis superciliosus. The sequence continues at coordinate 24,413,097 of JAJQWJ010000003.1, forward strand.
GAGCCTCCTCTAACTAGTTAATGCAATCTTTCCTAAAAAGCAAAACATGAGCAACTCTATTCTTTTACCAAGGTCTTGTTATGTCTGTAATCTACATTCTTCTTGCCCAAAGTCACCAATTGCTTTTGCTTCAAGGGTAAAGTGTTAGTACATCTAGTCCAAGGTTTTCAAATCTTAAAACACTATCTGCTATATCTGGTTTTAAATAATAAAGTATATGCTGAGCAACATTAGACCTCTTGTATACATGCAGAATGTTTCCTTAAAAAGGTAAATATGGTATAGCTTAAGAAAGGTTATAAAGAAGTTCGATAAGAAACACCTATATTATTCTGTGCTACAATTTTCCTTCTCCATTTTCATTTTTCATTCTAAACCATGCTTATTTTATCTAATGTAACCCTTTTTTATTCTTTCATAATAAGGATTTTGAAATATGAGAAGTCATGAGCCTTGATTGCCTTGAGCAGAGTGCTATAGATCCTCATTAGAAAGAACTTCAGGTATTTTTAGCTCAGAAGGGCCTTTCAAGAAGTCTTACGTATGGTGAGCCTCTTGAGAAAAATACTTGCGCATAGTAAAATGTGATCCCACTTAGCAAAGCATTAAAATTTCTACTTGATTTTAAATGCTATTGAGCTGCAGTAGAAGATACACACATATAAAGATATACACACATGTAAGCTTCTTGCTGGAAAGAGATGAACTGATGATACAGAGCCAGAGCTGTCTGTAATGCTCCCTTTTATATGATGCCACATAATACTACACATTAAAGTGCTAGGAAAAACAATTTGCTCACAAGTAAGGAAGGATGTTTTTAAAATACAGTTTACTTACCTAAATAAGAGCAAAAGATGGAAGTATTCCATACACTTACAAGTTGTTTCTTCGTTTGGCTTCTCTTGTTGCTTTGACAACTAGAAATACAATTGAGGATAAAATGATCAATTACTGTGCAGATTTACATTCTTCCTCTCCTGCATTTTGTGACTATGGTACTTTATAGTAGTTCACTGAGAGGCCTCTTAAAAAAGACATATTAAACAACTGGATCAAATTAATTGTTTATTTAGAAATAAATATGGTACACCTTGCAAGAGCTATGAGTAACTACTTAGACTTCCTTAGTTCTTTATTGGCAGATGGTACATTTCCAGTGTCCCTGTGAGTTGCCACTGAGTGAAGGTTTCTATGTCTCTTCTGGAGTTGTCCTAATCTAGTTCTGTATGTTCAGCTGGAAAGTACCTGAAAGGCTTATACGTACAGAAAATGTGACAAATCAAGATTGGGTTACTTTGGGAAGTTTTGCAATAGTCAAATCGAGCTCATCACAGTGATGCAGAGGAAATATAAAGCAGTGTGATATACAGAAGGTCTAGTGCAGTCTGCTGGCAATAAATTGTCTTCCTGATCAGTAAGCATTTTTTTTTCTTTCAGTTCAGCAAAGAAACAAGCTGCAGTGCTTTGCTACTAACAGTGCTCAGCTTATTTGATAGATATTTGCCTGCCACTTCTTCAGGTGTGAGAATAGCCCCACAAAAGAAGAGGAACCCAGCCTGTGTTCAGAGATTCATCAGGCTGGGCCATGAAACATTTCATGTTTCTGCTCAGTGCTACTTGGAAAATCACTGCCTATTGGGGTTTCAGAGGCTTTGAGACACCTGTTTGTCCAAGCACAATTAATCATCTGCAAAACATGCATTTCACCTAGATTCCAAATGTTAACAAAAAAGAGATAAAGACAAAAGTTCCAGGATCCATGTTCTAGCATTTATCACACAGTAAATTAGACATACTGAAATCTGGACTGAGTTTTAATTTTTCAGTCCCTCTGATATGTCACAATCTGGACAGCATTTCCTCAGTCACTGTGCCCAGGAGGGAGATGTGTTCACAAGGACCATGTCAGAAAACCTTCACTGCTCCTGCCAGTGGTTCATGGATAGGCTCCAACTCACAAGCAAATTCCTCAGCCCTATGAAATAGCCCTCAGTTCTTTGTTGTGATCCCAATCTGTGAGCTGGTGTACACCTGAAAAACTAGTTTTTCCTAGTGAAAAACTAGGAGTGCTGGTAGCTTTTCTGATCTCCTCTGTGGGTGCATGCTATGTATGATATAGGTCTTAGAAGAGGTTCACATATTTGTGCTGCTGATTAAAACAAATTTCCATTTCTCTTTCAATGCAAATGCTCTCAAGCTCTTCAGGTTACTTGCTCATTTCTGCATAAGGGGCCTTCATTTGTTTTCTTCTGAAAAAAAAATCTCCCCATTGTTTTTAGACCACTCTGAGTTGTTGGACAGTTTTGCTCTCCATGTTTTCTTTCTCTGTCTGCTTGTAATTTTTCTCTTTGGAAGCACTTTCCTGTTTCTGGAACCAGTGTTGGCCCCTTACCAAAAATAGCAGATGTCAGGGTCTCGTGATCTGATTACCCGTTAAAATAAAAGAACAGTGATATTGAGTCTGGTGATACTATAACCTCTCTTGCTGTAAATAGGATGCAAACATTAAGGAAATGTTGCTATAAATTAAGGTGTAAGCCAAGAATGAAAAAGAAATATGTAGCTGGAATTTATATTGCAGTTTTGAAATGGTGATACGGAACAATGACACAGATGCCTCCCAAACAGCACTGATAAGAAAATTCAAAGGAACGTAAGAAATTACAGGGAGATCCCAAGACCGATAGGAAGAAATACAGACAGAGAAAATTAAAGTTGCCAAGAAAAACTTCCTGACATTGAGATGCACTAAGCTTTCAGCCCATCTCTCATGGGAACAGAAAGGCCCATCACTTGAAATGTTTAACACTAGACTGGAGGAATCACTAGAAAAATATACTATAGGGAACAACTTGTTATTGGCAGAAAGGTGGACTGAATGCTTTAAAAGGGATTTTCTATCACTAATGTTTACTTTTTATGATAGTCATTTATATTTTTCCTTCATTACAGGTAGAGAAAAATCTATAAAAGTTATTGGTTCTGCCACAGCATATTTAATTTCTATATAGCAATGTATTTGGTGCACACTAGCAAGCTTTAATTCTACTTCTTGGTTTTCCTCATGCATTTTCTCACATATGTTTTGAGATTCTTTTCCATCAGAAAGGTAAAATCTTCATCCTAGATGAATATTCCCTTCTCCTTTCTGGAGAATTCTTAGCACATATGCTAAACATCAAGAAAAAAATGCATCTGAACATCCCAGATGTGGAGTTAATTTAGGGGAGGGAGAACATTATGTCAGAGGTTTAAAGAGAGAACTAAAGCAGTAAAAGTGTAAGTGAAACATTCAGAAAATGAGAAAGGGAAGGACAAAGACATTTAGATTTGGAAAGTGGGAACTGCACACACCCATGAGAGGAGGTGGCCTGTAGGTCTTTGGAAATCACTTAAAACCAAGCAGGCTGGGAGGTGCTGGGTGATGTGAATCTCTGCTTCAGCAATTCCAGTGTTTAAAGGACATAATTTCCCATATCCCTAAGTGATGAGATGCTGCTGGGATGGAAACAGTATTGTTAAGAGTACAGAAGAATTCAAAGAGGGAAAAAGTAAGGGTATACCCGGTGATACCATCACTATACCTGGTGATGGCTCCTCATTGCCCTGGTGTAGTATTGCTGGTTAGAGTTAAAAAGATTGGTGTTATCAAATGAAAGAAAGCAAACAAAAATCCTTCCATTTTTGTGCATAAAACCCAGGCCCATTCATTACAGCCAATCTCTATTCCTTAGAGCAGCAAAAGCAAAATACCAGCTTCAAATTTTAAACAATATAGTGACAATGAAGATGCTAAAGGTTATTTGTCCCTGCCACCTCCTGCCCCCTCACTCTCCTCACTGCAGACCACCAAGAGCCGATCGCAGCAGCGATACCGGAGGGATGTGCAGAGGACAGAGGTGATGCTGTGTTACCCCTCTGGGGACACTGCAACAACCCAGCCAAAAGGCATCTATTTTACTGTGGAGAGAAGTGGGATGAGGAATGGTTTCCAAAGACACAGGCCTCTCAGTTTTGCTGAGCAGCTTGAGTCTCCCTGCCTGGTTGCTGAGCAAAGGGTATGATTAATGAAAAGACATCAGAATGATAATCCTTAATATCAGGAAATAGTGGACAGGATTTTTTTTTTTTTTTTTTCCTTAGTGAACTGGGAGGTGGTAGAAAGGGTGAGATGAGAATAAGAGGGCAAAAAAGAAACATGGAAAAGGAAAGGTTTTGAAGACAGGGAACAGTAATAATATATATATATATAATACAAGCTCCCCTCTGCCCACCCTCTTTAATGTTTCTCTGGTGGAGTAATAAGATACCACCAGCGTTATAAATAGCAGCACAGATGTTGACAGAAAAATGCTCCCTTAATTACCATACAAACTGCTTTACTTGAGTGAACCGTTTAAAGCGGCCTCCAAAGGAAGTTCACTCAAGCAATTCCACAGATTACAGCTAATGAACAGTATTTCCTCGCTCCTATTTAGTGCTCATTAAAATGTAAAAGCCTTTCATTTTCAACAGGCACACAATAAATAATTCCTCTCTCCTTCTCCCCGCTGCCTGGGAGCAGCCAGTATGGGAGCAGGGAGTGGTAGAGATCAGGGGTGGGGGGTGGGCTGCAGGGGGTGGATAAGTGGGTTGGAGAACAACGACCAATTCATTAAAATCCCTGGAAGTGAGATGCTTCTTGTGAAAGGTGATGTCTGTGTTGGGAGCTCAGGAGGCAGGTTGGGAGCTGAGCAGACAGCTCGCACCCGCCCTGACCCAGCAGCAGCCACCGCGCTCCTCCGAGACAGCTCCAGCAAAGCCACTGCCACAGCCAGGAGAGGCACAATACACTCCTATGCTCATGCTAAAGCAACCCTGATAACTGAGAGAGGACAAAAGATGAAAATACCGTGACAAAACCTGACAGTTTGTTTAGACCCCGCTTAAAATTTCTCACCAGCTTCAACCTTTCCACTACCCATTGCGGAGTATCCCTTTTCTGCTCTCTTGTAGTCCTGCCAAGTTGAGCAGGATATTTGTAGCATCAGAGGTTTTATACTATTCCTGAGATGGAGCATTGTACATGGCCAGTCACATAAATAGTACCTTGCTGTACAAACAAGGAACTGGGAGGCTGATGACTAGAGGGGTCTGTGTACCAGGTGCACAGAGGGAGTCTGTGCACCATTCAGGTGCCATGAGATGAAAGTGCCCATCTCTCCCGTCCACCTCCATGGACCAAGGTTTTAGCTTGATTTGCAAACTAAAAATTTTACAAGTCAACCAAATAATGAAATAGAGCCATAGAAAGAAAAAAAATATCAAAGTTCACTAATCCTAAATTATTATTTTAAGCAGAGTTCATATGATAAGTGGATGGATGAGAAAAATAGAGGTACTGGATTAAAGTAAATCACTACACTCACCTGCTCACAGATATACAGCACGTAGAGGCAATCTCCATTGGTTTACATTGAAATTTTTCTTTTGAGGGAAAAGAAGCAAGAGCAGAAACAAAAAGTTAGCAAGCCACTGAGATGGTATGTAGGCACCAATCTGAATACTGCAGGAAAGAGTCTATCTTCACCCTTTCTTAAGACGAACAGGTAAAACAGCAAGCTAATGAAACACAACGCTGCATTAGGCCGGGGTACACAGCAGAACATAGCTGAAAAGATACAGAAATAGACTTTAACAGGCTGTAATTATAGATGGTAACATGACTTTTGCTTCCCACCTTCCCAATGTTTTGGTTCACTTCTATGGAATTTTAAACTTTATTTTAAAATTATTTTACACTCTGTTGCTCCACACTTCTAAGTGACAGTAAAGCTTCACAGCCCCTTCTTGCAGCCTGTCTTCTTCTTACCTCCACTGCTGCAATCGTGGTCCCCTCTGCCCCTTTGAGACAGCTGCCCCCTCTGCATCTCTGCATAGGGAAGCAACTTTGCAGCAGAGGTGGTTGTTCTATTGAAAGTGATTTATTATAGGGGCCAAGGGAGTTGGGGTTGGGGACTGTGTCTCAACCTTGGCAGGATTACCCAAAGAATATCCCTTGTCTTAGCCTCCTTGAATGGAGGGAACAATCTGAGTAGGATAAAAACTATCAGAGCTTTCTCCTATCTCTAATTTCAAGGCTTAAAAAATTGACAAGTGTATTTCCTGCAGTGATGCTGGCATGCCCTATAGTAGTGGTCTTCAGTCATCAGAAAAGAAAAAAGAAAGGGGAGAGCTAAGATATCATATTAACCTAAGCCTCAGACTTAGATAAACTTGTCAGGAATATCACTTTGTGGTGACTTAATCTTTGTTATACTTGTTAGTGAGGAAGAGTGATTCTCGGCTTGTGGGGGCTGCTGTGACCGGAGGAAACCCACGTGCTGCATTGCCACAATGCCCCATCCCACTCTTGTAGTAAAATAAAACCTCGGCTCGTGGATGCCATGACACTTGTATGTCAGAATAATAATGACAATAAAGTATTTCCTTTGAGAAAAATATTTGCAATTAATAACTGCAAAAGGAGTGCAGAGGAACTATAAACCAGCTCCCGGGCCTGCTGCCCACGTCCTCAGTGCTTTCACGAGGTGATGCCACTCTTACTGGGGTCTCACCAATCAAAATGTGTGAGGCTTGGTGCAGTTGTGAATGGTGCAACTTAATACCTTGCCCTCACATGCGTTCTTCAAGCAGGCAGCTCTAGTAGAAAAGTAAGTTTACTAGCAGTTCAATATTATCGATGCTTTCAATACCCTGTACTTGGCTTTTAACTAAGGTCATTTGAAAACAGTCTTTAACACCCATCTCATTTGCTTTTTTTATGCTTGCCAATTTAGTGTTGTATTCACAGAGATTAATTAGTTTGTGGTGAAGGTTTATTAGGTAATCTTTCTGTCAATCAAAAATCAAGGAGGTTTTTGAGCAAAGAACACCCAGAGATTTTATGAAGATAAAGAACTGATATTGTTACCTTTGCATATGAAAAGTAGGACCTTAGCCTAAACATGTGTCCATGTACAAAAGACTGTAAAGCATGTTTTTTATTCATGTTCAGCCACAATAGCAGATGGAGTCTCTCAGATTTTGTTTATGTTTATTAACAAGAATCTAGCAATTGCTTTACCTCCTACATCCACAGCCTGCATTTGATGTTTGATGAACTTGTAGGGGCAATTTTAAAAGACCAAGCACTAAGGTATGGTGTCAGACTTCAACAAAGAAAAAGTGTATTTGGGGAAATTTCTATGTATTTCACAAATCTCAGTATGACCCAAACTGAGATAATATTTCATGAATTTAAAATTACCTTCACTTGAAAAGTCTTTCAAGTCCTCATATGTGGGAATAAAATTTTATTTAACTCCTCTCTAAATAATTATAAAAATATATTTCTGTTTTCTATCCCTTTCTTATGTGTTGAAAGATAATTAAGACTCCTTTTAGGGAGGGATGAAAGATTACATTATATTTACTGTTCCTAAAAATGAAGAACCAGAAGCGTATTGCATAAGGAACACAGACAATCATCATCCTGACTTCTTTGTGCATGTTTTAAGTGAACATTATATTGTTTGTAGCATTGTGTGGAAATTTACTGCAATCTGCAATCAACAACCTGTAGTGTGCTATTTACAAGCTTTCTTATTGATGCACATACCTCAAGCACCCCCCCAACAAACCAAACAAACCAAAACCAGAAAAAAGGAAGAAAATAGATTTTTCTTTAGTTTTTAGTCATTTCACTAATTTACATGAAGTTTTTTTTTTCTTTTCTTTTTTTCTCAGAAGATCTTGAACCTTACTGTGAAAAAAATAGTGAAGGCAAATGGCTTTCTTGACCAGAAAAGTTATTACATTGAAGTGGTTGGGAAGAAGGCTTGAAGATCTTAGCTGATTGAATTACATATTATGTGAATATACATCACATTATGATTTTTACAGTATTAAGGTAACATGTAAAAATATATAGATTAACACTAAGAATTTGACCATCTTACTACTTTTTCAGAGCCATTAATGTTTTAAATTACACTGATGTCAGTCTAAAAATGTAATATGTTACATACTACTGTGATAATAAGTAGTAATTTAGCTGGACTCCTTCCTCCATCACCTCCTTGAGAAAGCTGTGGGTTATTTCTGTCACTCAGAGGTGATGAATAGGCAGCAGCAAAATCAGATGATAAATAATCAGAGTATTTAAAAGCAGTTTTTCCAAATTAAAAAAGAAAAAAGAAATAGGAAAGTATGTATGTCTGTAATAAAGTAACTACAGCACATGTTCTACAGCATTAATAAACAACCCCTGCCCCCCATCCACTCTTACAGAAAAATTCAGCATAGGTTGACTCCAGCCAATTCATGTCAATGAAATGTAGCTGAATGTTGTAGCTGAAGATTCCCTCATGGGCTGAGCTTGACTATGTGAATGAAATAGTGCTGCAGTTTATAATTTTAGTGGTACAAATATAGCTACTGTATGAAAACACACTCAAAACCATTCTGGAAGCCAGAACAATGTAATTTCAGAATATATTTATTCAACATATTTTTTTTTTTTATTTATTTCTGTTTTAGTTAGGCTGCATTTTATTGAATTGACTTTTGGAAAAGCTTTCATGGCTTTATATGTAAAGTGGTAAGGCTCCATTCAGAGGGTTCCTTTCATGCCTAAGACTTGAAATTGGAGTAACCAAGAATTTGCACACATAATCCCAGTGTACCAAATGAGAAAACAAAGAGAGAGGCAAAAAATTGATTCTGCTGCCTTTCTGGCTTTATTGCAGAGGACTACTGGAAAAAAAAGGAAAAAAAAAAAAAAAAAAAAAAAAAAAGAAGAGAAAGAGCTGTTTTCCTGCAATTCCCCCGGAAAGCTGGATCACCAGCATTTTGTCTATGGGTATGCAGGAGACGCTGGTACGCCTCGCATGCCTGTGGTAGATGGATGATACTGATGGCAATCTAACTGGAACATCCTGCCTGAATATGAACAACAGATTTGTCAGTGTGTGACAGGCTGACAGCCCAGCTCCCAGCTGCTTGTCCACTGTTGTTAAATCAGTACCTTGTCTAAGTGTTCAGCAAAGAGGCAATCTGCTTCCTCCATTCGTACAGGCAGGTTGCCAGTTAAAAAACAAGTATTGGCTTTAGGCTGCAGTGCCATAATGCATTGAAAATATGCAATCTAAACCTTTGTATACTCCTAAGGCAACAAAGAGCAGGACTTGGAAGTACAGGCTCAGACTCGAGAATATCCTTTTCAAAACAACAAGACTAACTCCACAGGGGGATCATGAAAGGAATGCACGAGGATTTGAAAGCTGTGGATGACTTAAAAGAACTTATTTAAGGAAGAAAATATGGTTTATTTTTGGTAGCAGGGAAGCAAGTTTCTGTTCCTATATTCTCCAATGTGTTAGAATTTCCTTTGTAAGCCTGCTTTTAAGCAGTTTATAATTCCACAGTAACAATTAGCTCTAGGCTGAAATTTCATATGCAAAGATGAAATCCAGAAATACTTTAGGGGGGGAAAAAAAAAAACAAAACAACAAAAGAAGAGAAAAATGGGAAAGAAAAATACCCCACTAATGTACACAGCGACATTTAAGTTACAGAACACAAAGAAACAGCTTACTGATTTCAGGAGCTGGTGGGTTTTTTTGTTTGTTTGGGTTTTTTTTGTTGTTTGTTTTTTGGTTTTGTTGGTTTGGTTTGGTTTGGTTTTGATTTTCTGTTACAAAAAGTGTCCATTTGGTTTCTGTTTTTTAATTTGCTTGCTACTGGCTCACCACATGAAACAGAGGTTTAAAAACTGTGGTGATAATCAAATGAACTAAGGAAATCACAAATCCTAGCACTCCTACTAAGGTTTTCAGTGTTTAGGTATAGTACACATGCAAGGCAGCCTCTGAGGTGATGCTTGGTTACCTAGTGAGTGAGTAGGAATTACACCACCAACTGCAACATCTCTATTGAAGAAGTTCTGGTCTGTGGAGTGATTCACAAGGTATATATGAGTCTCTAAATACAGGTCTGTATGTCAGTCCTTTATGGTCTGACAAAGAGCTGTTTTAGTGTATTGGATCACTAATCATCACAGTCATATTTATGTCCCCCATGTGAACAAGGCTCCCCAGCAGTGTGACCAAACATCCTTTTCCTAGGTCAACACACAGTCAAAGAGGTTCTTCCAAAGCCCAACTTTTTGCTCCCACTCTTGGCTGGGAGCCTTGTCCAGCTTTTCTACCCCCTGCTCCTCCCTCAGGCAGAAATTTCACTGGTTGGTTGCTGCACCATGGGGAGGCAGCTGCACCTTCCCCCCACTGCTGCCCTTTCCATGCTGCTTACCTTGGGCCCATCAATCACACTCCACTCCTAAGTATGCAGCTGCATTAACATACAAGGTTCTTTATGCATCTGTATCATCTTAAGCATCCCTTCTACCTCGTCCTAGGTCAGGTAAGTATTCTTGTTCAGAGCAATGTTCATAAGCATCCATTTCATCTGAAGTCACTGAGATTTAGACATGTGCTTGTCATAGTCTTTCCCAGTGGCAGCCCAGCTCCATTTAAAAATTTCTCTCAAAATAAGAATAAGAAGAATTTGTATGCATGTGCGCATTTACATATATTCTTTAAAATTACCTTTTTCCAAAGTAACCATGCAGACTTTTAAAATACATTAGTTATCAATTCATCTAATTCAAAGCCCATATTATGGCCTGTAGAAAATAACACAAACTGGAGACATGTTAAAAAAAAAATGCCCCTGCAATAGAATAATTTACTGGCAGAATAATATTTTGCAACCTGTGTGGCCTACGTGGAATACATAATGGTTCAGAATAAAAGACATAGTTGGCAGGTTAAGTCTGAATTCTCCTCTTAGTAAGAAAACCATATCTAATGAATGCTGCAACTTTAGGTCACATCACACCATCAAGCATGCTGATAGCTAATAAAACAACTACATCCTATGAATAAAAGGAGAAAAAAATTAAGCCAATACTCTGTTATCATGCCCTCCTCCAATTTATTCATAATTACCAAGTATCCAATCAGTCTGTATGACAATGTCTCTCCTTTTCCTAGTAGATGTATAAGGTTAAGCTTAACAATAAGGAACTCACACTAGGGGGTTTAAAGTCAGAGCCTAATCATTTTGTGGTTTCTGAGTGTACTGTAGCTGGAGTAATTTTTGCTGTTTGCCACAATCTAAAAGGGAAAAGGGGCAAACTATTTATGTAAGAAATGCCTGATCTGCATCTCATGTCACTGTTGTTAGGATGTGTCATAAAATGCAAACATAATTCTGTGACAATTAGCTTCATAATAATATATTCAGAAATACAACACTGTACCCTATGCCAGAAACTATTTTCTGCTTCAGTGTTTTACTATGGCTGTACTTTTTAAAAGAGACAACTATTTTAAACCAAAGCTGCTTTATTTTTTTTTTCTCCATGGAAAAGTAGGACATCAATGTACTCACTTGCTACCCACTCGTATTTTCCCATTTGTGGAAAGAGCTGTATTACAAAAAGGAATCACTAAAGCACTGCTAGAAAGTTCAGTCTCTTTATAAACTTCATGTTAGGACATTTATGAAATAATACACTTGTTTGTTTTAAAAGCCTTCTTGATGATTATCTTTAATTAAGTTTGTAATTTAATTATCTATTTTTCTCATTTTGTGCATCTTTGTAACCTGGCTAATGGCAGTGAACATCCAAACAGCACCTTTATTTACAGCTTCCTTCATGTTCGTTTCTCAAGGATAATGAAATGAAGTGCCTTCAGCAGCTTCTCTTGCACAAGAATTTTTAAAGCAGCTGTGTAAAAGACATAATTAACATGATAATTAATGTGGAGGCATTTATCATGAGTCTGATGCTAATGAAAAAGTTACTGAGATGTTACTTGCTTGGCCAAACAACAATAATGGCAAAATTTTATTGAGTGAATATGAATATGATAGATTTACACAAATCAGCAGAAAACTTCTCTTAAATCCAGTGGGTTTGGGTTCTATTTTTAGATAGCACATAGTGAAGAATGCAAAATATATGTCCATTATGTTCTGGTTTTTGCTTTTTGGTTTGTGTTTTTTTTTCTTCTCCAATTGCTAATCACATAATGAAGTATTAATTTCATCTGCCTGAGACCTGGGGGGTAAGGACAGGAAATCCAATGGATCAGATCCATAAAGCCAGTAAGCCTCTGGCTCTGACCCTGGAGTTTCTTCTCTTCACAACATACATCATCAGTAACAGCAACCTACATTCAAAGAAAAGATTCCTCTTTTTAAAATATTGGAGGGAAGAGGCCTTTGTATTGTTGCCTTCATATTCCCTATTTCAAGATGATTTTCACTCAGCACAATATTATGAATTCTATTTAACTATGCTTAAGATCTCTCATTTAGAGTTAAGTGGAAGAAGAAAACGCAAAATTGTCTTTGCAGAAGTTAAGAAGAAATTTATTGCAAGCAATCATCATTTAATATCCAGTGCTGACTTTTTGAACAAGTGCTTTCTCTAAATAATAAATCAAATGAGTTGGCACTAACAATAATACCTTCGAATATGAATGAGGAAAACAAGAATATTGAAACAATAGAAACATTAATATACAAACCCCTGCTATTTATGGGAAGGAATGGCTGAGGACAGTGAAAAATAGCTGCTGCTTTTATTCAGTTTTGGTGTGATCTGTCATCAGCAGTGATGACTACTGTTATGGAAGAAGAACTGGGTGCTTCCAGCCACCAGGTACCCCCTCCCTTAAATCTCAGCCTGAAGCATTTATTCTTAAAGAGTCAGTGATGCTGCTGAGGAAGTGCTCCAGACCAGGCTGTTATCTCCACCCTGTCCCTATCAACAAGTGATCACTCCCATGGCTGGGAGGGCTGACAGGACACCCCCACCAGAAAGATCCTTTCCTGTCTCTTTGTCCTGGGAACCGCACCTTGAGCTCTGCCAGCACTTCCCTCTGGCTGCACTGCAGTGGAGATTAAAATCTGCAACCTGCAGCAGATCTGCGACTGCATATGGACCCCAGGAGTGTTGTACATTATTTTGTCACTAATGCATGCCGATGAGATCACCTGGCAAGCACTGGGACCTCAGAAGGTTTATTTTATCTTTGCCTTCTGTCACTGAAGGGTAGTAGATCTCCTACTAAACAGTAGGTTACCCTATTAACCAAAAGGGACCACCTAAGAAACAGAAGTTGGATGCAGGTTTAGCAAACTAATTCAGGTTATGGATGTGAAGTCCACATCTGGGGAATAAAAATAGCTGGCTCTCTCTATTGAAAGTTGATGATGGTACTTTTCAGGTATTTGCATATTGGCACAAGGTATGCAGGACTTGGGAACTAAACAGCACTTTGATCTAGATGTGTTTTAATAAAATGTCTATTTCTTTTGTCTGTTTTGAATTTAAATGTATTTTAATATATTGCATTCTCGATTAACCACATAACTTAGGAAAAAGGCTTTGCCTAAAAAATGCTGCTGTATAAGTAGCTGAATAAATACCATGTGGTAGGAAATGATGACTGAGTTGGCAAGTTGAAGACACGAGTTCCAACCAAAATGAACAGCAACTTCTCGATTAGCCACCAAGCTCAGAACTGACTGACATATCCATTATGATCAGTGTAGCAAATTATTTTGGACCACCATGATCCTGTAAGCCTTGAGTTTCACAAAGATAAATGTTATGCCTTCTCCTAAGCATCTGGATGCCAACAAGTGCAAAGAAAAATATTCAGGGGTGAATGGTAATCACAATTCACTTAAACCCATTGACTACTGTTGCGTTTGGGCTGGGTTAATGTTACACCTTGAAACGCCTACAGAAAATGAGATAGAAAGGGACTGGAAGACAACTAATACATAGGATTAACCTGGGTTTTCTCTGGGAGAACGTCATCACAGACAGACTGACTTTGCAGAGGTCCCAATAAAAGCCTGATGTGACCTCTAACTAAACCTCTGAAGCAGTCCCTTAAACACAATGCTACCCAAGCAAAAATGTGGTGGCTTTGAGAATGGGAATACAAACCCTTACATGCTGTGAACTTGGCTACTCCTTGGGCAGTAGTGAGAAACTATTCTGCAGATGACTGCCTTGTACCTTTATATACCAACATCTCCCTTCTCTTCTCCAAGTGTGCTGCTGCAGGAAAAGGGCTTGGGGGGCAGACTGGCAGCCCCAGGGAGCAGCAGCATCAGTGCTTCCCAGCTCTGGGCACTGCCCCAGACCTCTCCCTGTGGATGATGGCACAGGAAGCTGACAACTACTTTATTACTAACATGAAGATGGAACAATTTGAATTCCTGTTGATTTAGTGACCATATACCAGTTCCCAGTACAGGAGCAATTTTTTTTTTGTTTGTTTGTTTTTTTTAAATCCACAAGTGATTTTTAAGGACCCTTGAGATACCTGCACTTCACATTAATTAAATATGAAGTACAACCACATCGTTGCTCTGCTTTCAGTTTATTGGAATATGCTGTGGTTTTCTCTTTCCCTCCTGAGGGTACTGCCTGCACAATTCCACCAATTATGGATATGTCTAAAATATAAAAAAAAAGGCTTTTGAGAAAAATGCAACATCCTATATTTGTTCAGAATCAGACAGTAAGGGAAGATGCTTTAGCAGCACATTCCTACAGGCTGATGTTCCAGACCCTACAATCAAACATGAGGCTGTATTTGAAAGCAATTGTACCAGATGGCTGCATATTATGGAAGGTTCAGTGCCACTAAGAAGTTCAAGATGATAATAATAATAATTAAAGAAGGACTTCTTCATAATTTTGCTCATGGCAAAACTATGGTCTTTTTAAAGGTGATGACCAAGTATTACTTATCCAGATTTCAACAGTCATTTTGCATGCTTGCTGAAAGTCAGTATACAGCAGCATGTAGCTACATCTAACACTGCTTGGTATATGTAAAGCAGCAGGAAATCTTCAGTCTGAAAGAGAGGAGGGGAAAAAAAAAGGCAGCAATTCAGCTAAGCTGAAATCTTCACTTTGGTGTATTCTATTCTTCTTCTTAGTGTGCATATATCATCATACTGAGTAACTGCTAGGGGCTGAAATGAAGAACTCTTCTAAATGTCAATCAAGTTAAAATGCTGCTTTTTCAGTATGCACACATGCACACACATAACAGAGAAAACATATCAAGTCCATTTGTGGAACATTTGTGGAATGCATCATTTCAAGGCAAATGGGACAACAATGTTGTTTGGGACAACAATGATAAGAAATCTGCTAAGGAGGCCTGATACAGCAGACAGAGAGAGGAGGGGTCACTTCTCACAGGGCAGATGTGGCCGCAGTCACAGATGTGGACACAAGCAAGTGTGTAGAGGAGAGGGTGGTGGTGGATGGAAATATTATCAAGTAGGCTGCAGACATGCTCTTCCATCTGGGAAACAGAAGGCATTGGCAAAATGATTTCCAAATCTTAACATGTACCTATGAGGGCAAACACGTTTTGTTGAAGACTTGGAAAACTTGCAGAGGATGGATTTCAGTCTGTGGGTAGTTCCTTCAGTGGCAGAGGATTGAATATTATCAGTCTCTACTGTTCAAAAGCACTCTGTCACAATATTCAGAAGGAATTTAGAAGGTAAATTAAGAAAAAATGACACATACTTAATGTTCTGAGATTTACTTTAGTGTTTAAAATTGTAGCAAATGCACTTTCTGTAATGCCTTCAGCCAACTACAGCTATTTATCTTACTGATGTGTCTCACAAGATATGCTTCTTGTAGCTGGTTTGCATATTTGCCACTACTTTACCCTGAAGCATGTTTTAGGAGAAATGTCAATGCTGAAGCGATAAAAAAACTCAGTGAGGGGCAAGGAACTATGAAAACAACTTCATCACAAAAGCATGAAATGAGTATTTTAGACTCTTTTCCAATACACCTGCTGTAAAAACCACAGAATACAATTCATATAATTGTATTCCCTCTGAAATCTTGAACAACCGTTCTTCCCTCCATCACCCCAACTGAAGTCATCACACAACCCACCAACCACCTCCACGCAGGGATGCCTAACAAACTGGAAGTTCATCTTCAATGTCCAAAGTAACAGAGCACCTATAGCTGCCTCCCAGAGATGAGCCATTCTATATATTACTTCTCCCACTACCAAAAACTTTGAACCACCATTAAGTTGCCTTTTGAAATTTGCCATTGGTAACAGTCTTGTTGATAGCAATAGGTAGATGCTGGACTTGTTAAGACGAAAGAGGAGAAAAGTTAAATTATTACAGATACAGTGTAAGACTGAGGAAAAGAGCAATATCAGCCATTTAAGTAATATTTACCTGTGATAAAATCAGGCTTATCATAGTCATAAACTGAACAGTAACAACTGATCCCAAACTGTAAACCTTTAAATGATTACATGGTAGACAATTGCAGGCAGATATGATTTAATCAGATGAGACCAGCTCCATCTGAAGACTGGTTGCTCAGATTGCTACCTACATTTATGATGTATTTGAATAAAAGGAGATGAAGAAAAGAAGGCTAGACTTTGCCACAGGTAAACATTTAGTAGGGGCCAAATTATATTCCTTTGTAAGAGATTTTGGATTAACCATTTTGATTAACTCTCTGCTCCATAACACAATGTCCAACACGAAGACTCACCTCGCATCACGTGGCACCATACTTGGACACATCCAAAGCTGAAACTTCCAAATCTTTCTTCCTTTGGAAGCCCATGCAATCTCCAGGGGGCCATTTATGCAAGCAAGCTGGTTTAGCATCCTGTCCTGTGTCTGTCTGAGTTTGGGTCCCTTCAGGGACAGAGACATCTGCTCATCGGGAGGGGGGGCCTCGATGAAAGCTTCCCAGGTGCTCCCTTCTCTGCCATCCCGAATCTTCTTGAGGCAATGGCAAACCCTACCTGAAGCTGAGAAGACATCTTGTGAAGATAATTTTGACACAAGGGTGTAGGAAGCAGACAGCTTTACAGAGCAGTTTCTTTTCACCTCTGTAATGATCAGGAACTAACTGCACAACTTTCTGTAAATATATGCACGTATTTCCATGCCACTCCTTTGCGTGTACCTTAAATCTGAGGAAAATGGAACTTCCCATATTTTAGTCGATGATTCAGCCAAAATTATTGCCAAAACTGCAGCTACCTGGTGTTTTGTCAGAACTTGCTTTTTAAGTTTATTCTTTGCCCTGAAACTTTCTTTAAAACTTTTAAGGTGTAACAGTTGCAATTCACAGTATATAAGCAAAACTGACCATCTTTTGCTTTGGTGCACCAGATGTCCAATAAGCAAAGCTGCTTCTGTTTGTTATAAATATGTATCTTGCAATAGGGTACACTGTGAGGTATCTTTCTTAGCAATATTGATGTCTTTTTACAAACAAGTACTTCAGAAAAGACTTAGCTGAACAGACCTAAATGATTATATTTAAAAATTAGAAATTATTGAAGTATATTTACTTCACATATTTTTATGGAAAGCCTGCTTATTTAAATACCCTGCACACACTGAATTTCCCGGTTATGAAAAAAAAGTGAAGAAAAATACTATTTGCTTTTAGGTAATCGGATTCTGTGGGATCTAATCCTATATCCTATTTATGGCTGCGCTCGCTATTCAAAATTAAAATGAACCTTTCATCCATGTGTATCATAAATGGGCATTTATCAGGATTATATGATTTTGCAATCCATCTGAATATATAACCAGAATTTGTTTTCTTTCTGTTTCACTATGTAATTACCATGCAACAATAACAAAAGTGACATGTTTGAAGAACAGATAAAATGCTGTAAATTGGCCAGTAATGGTGATATTTCCTCATCTTCTGAAAAACCCATTTATTCTCTCTCTCAACAAATCAAGGCATTGTCAGCCCATACTCATCTTGTGGCCAGAGGGGCCCTACCAATTTCTAGATGTAAGTGAATACTGGAATGCAGATGAGGGCTACTAACTAAGGCTTTCAACCCAGGCAGCTGGTCTTAGCTTGCCTCAATTTCTAAATCATCCATAATGGGGCCAAGACCTCCGAAGCACTAAAAAGAGCGAGCTGACATGCTGGACAAACTGTTAATTTTTTCCTGAAGAAGCTGCTATATTGCACATCTGTCACTGCTGTGCAGACAATTACTCACGGAGTGGAAAAAAATCTGCTGCTTGTTTCTACTGTAGTTGTTAAGGGGCGTAATGGAGAAACACAAGAGTGTGAGAGCAGTGACAGGAAGGCTTCTCAGCCTTCTCCCCCCTTTTGGAAAGTTGCATTTAGAAATGAAAATGTTTGAAAGCATCCACGTGGTGTGCAGTCAGAGCCGCTGCAATTAAACCCGTATCTTAAGTCATTTGGTTTTCTAAAGCTGTATTACAGGTGCAAGTTGCAAAAATTTTTGTACTTCAGCTACTAACTGCCCTGAAAATCTGCCTCTCTGTATTGTTGTGTTGCTTTGTGAGGAAGATTTTCAGACACCATCATTGCAAGATGACAAAAAACCATGCAAGACAAATGAGAATAGACCTGCTGAAAGTGTTATTTTTTGTGTTACATTTTTTAAAGTATCTATTAAATTAACATGAAAAAACACTTAATTGTAAAAAATCCACAAATTCTAGCCTGAGAGGTCCTCAGACTATCATTAATATTTATTCTGAGTCAAGTGGGGAAAACTGTCACAGTTCCAAAGCTGGGGCAGCCAACCAGCCTGGGCTCCATCCAGGGGAGTAGAGCATGGGACCACTCAGTGGGTATTAAAACTACCCAGGTAGAGGATCATAATAATATTCATAAAAGCTGACAATAGAATACATAAAAATCACAACCTTCAGCCATGACAGCCTCACTGGTTATTAAACATTGAGTGTAAATTTGTACAAAATACTGACCAAACCTAAACTGACCTATGAGATGGGTTTAACATTTCAATTATTAAATCAGCATTCAGAATGAGGAAAACATCAGAAAGTATTGTACCAAACCTTCCTGACAGCAGGGAAACCTTGGCATATCAATCTGCTGCTGTTCTACAAGCTTCTCCCCCCTGGTTTAATCAGTTTTGTGACTCACGTGCTGACCAAAGAAAACACCTGGGTTGAGGCCCAATTCTGCCAACCACAAACTTTTGGAAGTCTTTACTCAAAATTTCCATCAATAAAAATTTTCAATTTAAAATAACTAAATGAATTTAAAAATAAAATATTACCTTCCTGGTTCC
The DNA here is from genome assembly GCA_023637945.1 of Phaethornis superciliosus. Taxonomy (NCBI): domain Eukaryota; kingdom Metazoa; phylum Chordata; class Aves; order Apodiformes; family Trochilidae; genus Phaethornis; species Phaethornis superciliosus. Next base: position 24,432,332 of record JAJQWJ010000003.1, read on the forward strand.
TTTTCCTTTCCTATGGCACAGGAACATCTGAGAAAATTGGGTGATGTTTTCTATGTAAAACTTTGCAAGATAATTGATAAACAGAAGCAAGGGCTTTCAGCAAAATACACAGTATTATTGAAGACTCCAATAAGACTATGTGGGACATAATCACAAGGCCTCATCTGAGGTCAAAACCAACAAAAAAAATCAAATCCATTTCTGAGGAAGATGGGTTTGATATCAGATTGCAGGCTACTTCAGCAGTGAAAAAGGATTGGTGGACAGTCCTGGAGGAGAGGTCCTCAGCTGGGGAGAAGAGGCAGCCAAGAGTGGCAGGACAACAAATACCCTCACTCTGCTGGAAAATTAAAGAACCATCAAAGAATGCTCTTCTGCAAGGCTGCAAACCAGACAATCATCTATACTGTCTGAAAACCCCAAGGCAAAAGACAACTCTAATGTACAGCTAAAACCAAAAGTGGCAAGAGTAGATCATACCCTTGGCAGCCTGTGGCACTGTCTTGTTGGAGCGAAACAGGAATCAATTTAAAAAGTGAGGGGTATAATGTAATGTGCCTGTGGAGGAGATTCTGTGATTCACTTGCTAGTTGATTACATATTATGATAAACCTGCTAAATAAAATAGGATTTATTACCAGTTAAAAAGAAAACAACAAACAACCAAAAACCCCAATGCTTGCAGAACAACTTTTGATAAAAAGAAAATTAATGTGAGATTAAAACAAAACAATGTGACATTAAACTGACATCTTCAAATACAACGGAAGTTACAAAGTTAGGTTAAAAATCAAGAGTAAGAGCATATTTAATTTACTCTTATTTCATAAAAGTGAGGAAAAAATAACAGCCTGTGTCACTGCAGAGCAGATTTTACTATGTATTGAGACTGGTTGTGAAAAATGGGTTAAAATGGGTGAAAAATGCTACAGAATAGAACAAAAAATCCACATGCACCTGCAGCAGGAAATGCACGTGGCATCCGCCTGGCCACTTCAAAGGACACCACCAAGATAATGCTTCCTCTGAAAATTCCTGCTTCAAGTAATATCTGAAGTAACAATATCTGGAAACAAAAAAGAAAAAAAAAAAAAAGAAAAAACAAAAAAAAAAAAAGAAAAAACAACATCTTGATTTCTGGGGGACTGAGACATCAGGTTCCTCCACACAAAGTCAGATTTCCAGTTTTCTTTATTGTTTGTGTGGTTTAATTGCATTCATCTACCATGTATATAATCTAAAAATACATTTTGTGAATTCTGTGTTCATATCCTGGTAGCATCTTTTCTCTTTAAGAATCCAAACAATCTCAACCCACCAGGGCTGCATTTGTAATACTTACAGTAACAAAAAAGAATGACTGACTTGGAGCAGCCAGGAAATTTTGGTCAAGATCCCAAGTAATTTTCCTTCCACCTACCTTCCCAAACCTTAGTTTTTCCTTCTCTTCATCCGTGTTTACCATGAGAAATAGCTGCCTATCACGGCCCCACATGAACAAAAGGAGAGATCGTATTCACTGTGTGCTCCAGAAATTGCCTTTTGTCCAGGGAAATTTCTTCAGACTATTTCTCTCTAAAGATATTTTTCAGAAACAATTAGGATCACAAAGGTAGCATATAAAGTGTCACAGAATTTTTCTATGGCTTGAAAAATAATTATCAGCTTATTTGCATTGTTAAACATTAATTAGCTATGAATGGTAATTTTTTTAAACACTGCAATACTTCAATTTCTCATTACAAAATAATTTAAGCTCTATTAATTAGTTCTAACAGTAACTCATAGTAATGGATGACACCTTAAGTGAGCCATTAAATGCATTTTACCACTGATTAGGAAGAAGACAACTAAAAAAACCTGGCTAGGTTTACATAAAGACAGAATATGAAACAACACACTGCAATTTATTAACTTTCGTATAAGCAACTCACCCTTTAAAGAAATGTGGGCTTAGCAGAACCAAAGGCTTTGTCACATTTTTGTGAAGTATGTGGGGTGACTGTTTAACAAATGGACTAACATTTACCTATTGTTTTCATAATTTTATGTATTATAACATTCTCTGAAGACATCCACATCCATATGCATGTATGTGTGCTTCCTTGTGTGGAGACACACAGGCAAATACTTCTCAGCAGTAAAATGATGGGGTTTTGAAAAGTTATTATTATTTAATTTCAATTTTTATTTATTTGCCAGGTCCAAAGACAGCATAGGGATGTGCTTCTGGCCAGAATTCTTTAAACAGCCACTATCCTGGATGGTGACAAAATTCACTACAGGATACTTCCCTTGCCATGGCCTTGCAATCTTTCCATCCAGGTGCAGTACGACTGATCTTGTAGCAATTCATTGAGAACAATCTCAAACCACTGCCTAAATATCTGTATTTTTAACTGATCCTGCATTCCAAATGTGAAGCTCCCAGAGGAACCAGATCCTCTGCTCCATAGTGAAATGGCAGCCCATACCCAGAACAGAAATCCATGCTACTGGCTATCAAACTCCATGATCTGTATCTTTGACCCTGAAAGTCCAAGCCTGCAGTTAGCAGGATGCTTTTGACAACGTGTCTCAGAAAATGCTGCTGGTCTTTTCCTATGATCACCTCTAAGCCTGAAGTGATCAGCCCATCAGTCAATTTGCCCCTGGTCTACAGGTTGTGTGGTCCCAGGCCATGCTGCAAAAGAGCAGCTGCAGGGGCTGTGGTGATAAAGAATAACTGACTTTTCATACAAAAGACAACTGAGATTTTTATCTTTCAGTAACAGGTAATATGGTTATTACTGGGACTGTACAAGTTGCCTTAGACACTGTCCTTAACGGGATATTTCAATAATTATAAAAGAAGTTTTGGAGCAGGAATGTGTTTTTCTGAATGTATTTTGTTGAGCTGTTACTCCAGGAACTTGCTGCATACCTGGAGTTCCCAGACCTGCCCTTGTTGCAGCTCCTTGGCAGGCAGCTTGGGTAGTCCTGTCTCCCCAGCCTCCTGACATGTGTCCTGGATGTTCACAAGGGAACCCAGCTATGGCAGGCTCCCTTCTCAATGTTTAACATGCAAATACCAAGTTCCAAGACAAATTGCAGGAGTCTGAACTCCTACACCTTTTTTACATAAAGCTTCATCATGGAAAACCATATGCTTACTGGGAAAATTGCAGGTAGATATAATGTAGAGGTTGAAAGGTGAGAGGACTCTCTAGATGGTGAATTCTCTGTTCCAACACTTCTACAAGTGGCAGCATTCCTGCCTGGATTTCTTGTTTTACTGACTCCCTGGCCAAGAGCTGCTATTTAGCAGCTCACTTATCTTTGTGGTTAACAGGTAGAAATTGCCTAAACTAATTTAGCAAGAACTGTAATTCACTATCATTCTTATGTTCACTGCCAAAAATAAATGAACTTTCACACTACAGATAGTGTAAAGGCAGCCTGGGAATTGTGCTTCTTATCATTTACATTACATTAAGAAAACTCTTAAAACTATCATTGGTTCACTCTCACTATATCTGATTTCACAGTGTATGAATACCATGGTACACAAAAAAGAAATATGTAATAGATTATGAAACTTTTCTCTCAGATAGTGGAAACACCTGAGTTTAACCCAAATGAACATACTGAGTATCACTGGAATTCATGTTCAAGAAATATTTACATCTTGTATTAGCTATACTTACATATGTATGGATTATGTTGTAGATCACATCTATTAGTACCTGAAATGAGGGTCAGCATTACATACACTAAAAATTTGGCATTTGCAATATTTTAGATAAATATTCCATGTTTTTCACAAACGGCAGAACATCTAGACACCTGAGATAACCTGGAACTTTTTGAAGTTTAATACAACATACATGAAATTTAAACTGAATTCCTAAGACTTGAATCCAAAAGTAGAGAATTAAAATTCTGCATATTTGTAAATGAGGAACTGAGGAAATTCTTGTGCCAGTTATTTTCTGTATTTATGTACTTTTTTACAATATTCTGTAAGAAAGTAGCCAACTTTGTCCAAGAGAGAAACCAGTGGGAGTATGGTGAACAGTACTGAGGGTCTTCAAAGAAATCAAGGAGCTGAATGCAGAAACATTTTATGGGAGGAAAAAACAAAACCCATTAGTCCTGATTCTTCAAAGAATCTCCTTGTACCCTTTAAATCTACCTTATATGATAACACGTTGAAACCACACTACAGGCAACTTCTAAGAAAGTTAAATGAAAAAGATTCACAGCTTATTAAAGCAGAAAACAAAACTCCTGGAAATGAACAACCAGGGATCAGTCTGAGTTCCAGCACCAACAGTAAGAGATACTTCAGATGATGGAGGTAGTTTGAGAATGTACAAATGTATAAAAAGCTGATAAAACTGACCCACTGAGAAAGTTTGAAGGAGTCAAAGTGGTAGATGCAGAAGTTTAACTTACCTCATGTACTAAACTGGCAGTATCCTTGAAATGTATGTCAAAATGTTTAGTCTGTTTTGCCAAAAACTTTGACTCAGTACCTTGTGACACAGCTTCCTGTTTCATGCGTTTCTTAATTGCTTATAATAGTAGTTTTAAAGAAAATGTAATTACTTATTTTTTATTGTATCACATGACACTTTTGCTTTTGTACACTGGAGAAAATATTACTGGGGATACTTCTATTTTCCTTTAGCATACTTCCAGAAGATGTTTTCCCTTTGCTCATCAGTCTGCAAATTTGAGATTTCAGATTTCTCACTGTATCACAGCCTCAGAAGTGATTTTGATCCCTTCCATAGTCTACAATCTTTACTTTTTTACTGTAACCTTCTTGATTGAAAACATTTCGCATTTTTTTTTCTACTTTTTCTTCTCCTTTTTTCTTCTGGCTTTACCGGAATGAAAGACTGCTTAAAATATAGAATCAAACACCTGGTACTGACTGCCTGATGGTGTTGACTGTGTCCCAGACAGGGCTGGTGTGAGCAGCTCATTGTTTGTTATATTGAGCTGTGCAGAATGGAAATTTCATCATGACATGGGACCCTAACTACCTGCACTGCTGGGATGTATTGCATTTGGTACCGAAAGGAGAGATAGAGCAGACAGACCAACATTAACCACAAGCCAACCTGTATGTCACAGCAGCCAAAGAGATGCTCCAGAGAAACTTAAAGCTGAAGATAGGTCAGCAGGTTCCAGCAAAGGTGCAGCTAACTCCAGGGGTCCATAGGAACTCTCATGGTATGGAAAATTTAGGATCCGTATCTTTTATGCGGATGGAATTCAAGGCCCCAATCTGCAAATACTTGAACACATCCTTATTTTTAGATCTATATAGTACTTCAAATCTTGAAGTCAAGTGAGATATTTATGTGCAGGAAGCATTCCAGTCTTCATCAGCTTGGGGACACAAGAAAGAGAGGGGCCAACAGCCTGCCCAGGATAAAGAAATTTGAAGTTTCCAATGTCAAAATCTCTTAAACCAACTGACAAGGGCAACAATAGGGCATTCAGAAAAGTGGCCTAGGGAGGTACTGAAAACAACTTCACAAGATGTATAGAAATGATAGAAAATCTTGAGTGATGCCACTCTTAGCACATACATGAGATTACACTTCAAGAGAGAAAACATTGAGTATAATCACTTAAAACATACACAGGGCTACAGTTATTCAGAAAAACAGACAAACACTACCAAGGAAAGACAATGCCACGAACAAGGTATAATTAAACTCAGCATATTTATGATAAAATATCCTGAAAGATAATATAATTTCAATAAGCTTCCACATTTAATCAGTGTAAATATATTGCATGAAAACATACACTTCTCAGACTAATGACTTATACTCAGTTTCAGAAGTCAGATTGCCCAGTACTTTAATTCATCATAGCAATATGCCATGACCAGTCAGGCCAAAATCATAATTTTCTATAGATAGAATACCTGATAGTAATTGAAACCACTTCTCATAGCTGTTAGTAACCATGGTTCTTAGGGATACGAGAGATGAGGTTTACAGAATTTCAGTGATTTTCAACCTTTTATTTAAAGACTGAATATTGAAATTCAAGCAATATATCATCATGGTCAAAATATTGCCAATATTTGTTTAGTTGCAGGACAAGAGAAGAGAATCAGAGGAAGTCCAAATGATTCCACTAGTTACCTACTACCAGGTAATCATGAAACTTTTGCTCCTTTCTAAAGCTTTCTAAAATAACTTTGAAAACTTTAAAATAACTTTTAAAAAGTGACTCAACTTTAACCACACTTATATTAAATGTTTGTTGATAGTTTTAATGGACAAGCTCTCATATAGCTTAGTAGACAGCAGATACAGCCTATATCAATCTACGTTAGTAAAGTTTTTACTTTTTTTTTTTTTCTTCAGTAAAATCCCCACATGAAGCAAGCAGAACATCTGTCCTGAAATTGCTGCTCCTCTAAGACCCTTTCTGTTACAGACATATCATTAAAATATTAATAAATCCCAGTTTTAAATACTGCACCTGTAATAAAACTCCACTGACCAGAATAAAACCTTTTCTAGAGAGAATTCAAAGCAAAAACATTTCACAATCTTTATAAATGCCATTTTCTGTTTTAACAGTTTACATTAACTTAACAGCTGGACTAGAGGTCAATAAAAAATAATTAAAATTTTATTTTTTTCAGACTGGACACATACACTACCCTTATGCATAGCACTCTATTGTGGCTAATCTGGTCTGGCAACTGGTGTGTGCTAACTATGCCACTGCTCCTGAAAACCCTGATAGGGATGAACATCTAACTGCAAACCTCTTTACTTTAGAGTAAGAGGGACAGGATTCCCATTTCTGAAATGGCTTTCCTGAAACTTCCCTGGGAGTGTGGGTAAAGGGAAAACAAAACAAAGGTTGTCTGAGTTCTTCTTGGAGAAACAGTTTTGGAGAACTCTTTGAAGAGAAAGTACAAGGTCCTATCACAGTTATCAAAGTACAGATATGCTTGAAGAATGAAAAGAACCTGTGTTTAAACATCTAAGAACAATATGATAACAGAAGTACTGCAAACATCTCAAACGAGGTGTTTCCTGATGTTGTGGTGTAGCCTTTACAGCTGGACAGTTATAACCTAGAAAAAAGGTGATAATAAAAAGGTACATACAGGGTAGAACAATAGTTTTAGCATAATATGTATCTGATTGGTACAAGATATTAGCAACCTTAATTATATTTTCAGAAACAGCATGGTTTTGTACTCACCTGTGCACTAACAATGTCATTGAACAGAGCAGTTTAAAGAAAGGAACATACAAAAGCCATCAATAATGGAGTCTATTTTAATTTTATTTCATCTTGCACTTTGTTTTGTTAAAGCAAAGCATTCTATACATATTATTTAGCAATTTACTGCCATTCTACACCCATTATTGACCTAACTGCAGAAAGACAAATGCAGGGACAAACTTGTTAAAATGAACATATTGAAAATTTTTCTCTGACTTCCACAAATATGCATTTAAAATTAGATACTGCTTATGGGTTCCTTTTATTAACAGTTAATAGCTCAATTCACAAAACTTGAAGACACTATGGAACACAGCAAAATGTAATGCTGATAATACTTAATGTCTCTTCACTAAACATTGTGCAAAGGAAGAACATAATGGCAACAGCTGAGCTACTGATTAATCAAACACTTAAATGGAAAGAATCTGGCAAGTGATTAACAGTAACTTTTAGATACAAGATGATACCATATTTATTTATGTAGGGAAAAAATAAATTAAAACCAGAAGTATTTAAAATAGTCTGAGCTGACTTTATAGCAGGTCTCATGGTATGATTGTAAGTTAGGCATGGGGAAGACCTAAAGAAAAAATATTGAAGTACTCTGATTTGTTTCAAAGCCAACTAACATTGCAACAACTTAAAAAAGAAAATAAAAAGTACAGAATATCTTAGTTTTGTTAACACTAGTTTTAACAGTACAAATCAACACTACTGGAATATCTTTAAAACCACTCCTGGGAGATGTGAAAAAACTGAAATGAAATGATAGTGTGAGACAGAATGGGAATTTTACTGCAGCATAAAAATGCTTCAAAACACTACATAAAAATATTTTAATAGACCACTTTGTTCTAGAGCTTCTAAGATATAAAGTTGACGGTCAGCTGTGGCATTGATGGTAATACCTGCTGGAAAACAGATGAAGTCTCTGTATCAAAATCAGTTTTACTAGCCTTAATATCTAGCAGTTTCTCATTTATACATTGACTTAAAAGAAAAAGTTGTAAGATTTCCAGCCAGAATAAATAGTTCTTCCATTATGATTGTTCACTAGGTTGGCTGCTTCATGGTATCTGTATGGATAAAGAACTGAATGGGCTCTTGTTTGAGGCTTTCCCTCAACATATATCAATTATTTTCCCCTTAACTTTTTAAAACGGGAAATATTTTCAAGTATAGAAACAACAGATTTTCAAGAAAGAATTAATATTCCTTCACAGTTTTGCAAATACAGCCAGAACAATCAGAATTTAAGAATTCAATTTCTCGATTCATATGTTGAAAATTTTTTAAAGGAAATTTTGATTGTGTTGGACAATATAAATTCACCTGCCCTCAGCAGTGTATTGTATTGAAAGAATGAAGGCATGCCACATAAACTCATTATTGTAAGCACACTTGTACTAGTGGGCACCTCTGCAAGCTGCAGAATTCCAGGCTCTCTGCCCTGTGCAATTACGTGGCCCCAAAATTCTTTGGATATGGAATGTCTTTAATTCAGTTCAGTTGTGCAAGATATATTGAAGTTGCAAACTTGAATTATGTTATGCCCCAAAACCTTCCAATAAAAAGTATATGTGTTAATTATAAATCCCAAGTCTGTTTAAAATTTCTTATAACTTCAAAAAGCAAAATCACACACTCATATCAAGTATTTAAACAACAATGAATAGTTCCCCTGAAAGGAGTTCATTCAGCTTTCATTAAAAACAGCATTAGGTTTTAACCTTTTACCCCACACTATGTGCATGGTGAAACAATGTTCCCAAACCAACAGAACTCAAGGTGGAAAGCACAAATATTTCTTTTAAGCAAATTAAATGCCATAGTGCTGCTATTTGCTCTTTTCCTAGTATTATTTCTCAAGAATAATGGGTGAAGTTGTGAGGAAAAAAAAGTAATAAAACCACTTCTTAAAATTCACTGTATTTCAGTCACATAAAGAAAGCTGTGCTTTTTTAATTCTAGTAAAATCTCCTTGCAAGCATCTGGAAACAAGTGTTTTTCTCTGCAGTTTGAGATTAGGGGAAAGCAGATTGTCTTGAAAAAAAGACTGAAGAATCAAATCTTGTTCCCTTGGCAGTCAGAGTAAATATTGCCAGCTACCACGGGGGTGGTGAGGGGCAGGATTTTCTGCTTAGTCCATCTGAACAACAGTTTCCTTCAGCCCTAGCATTTCATTTTAAAATGGAACTTGTTTTATACTGCAGACCAATAAGTACCCTAGGAGCTTGATTGGTTGGTGCTTAATGAAATTGCTTCTGCTGACATTAGATACATCAGGATACTGATTAAAACACTTAATGATCCCTCTTGATTTTAAATTGGCAGCTTACATTTGCGAGATGCCATCAAAGTATCTTTTCCCTTCCTTTCCTCCACCCTAATCCTGCTTCTCCTTGCCCTTTTTCTGTTCATGATCCTTTAAGGTTCTGGCTCATTGGCATGATCACAAACCAAATGATAACACAATGTTGAACACCGCATTGTTTAAAATATGCCCAAACCCAGAATATTAACACTTTAAAGTCACCTTTAAAATTTAATACAATTTCCTGGTTCAAAGCTCAAGCTGTTCTTAAATATGGAAACACCGAGGATTATTAATAAAAAGGGAAATTCAAAGTCAGAAAAAAATTCACATTTTTAAAGTATTTGCTGAAAAAAGATAAACTTGTAAATGTAAAAACAAGTACAAAAGCTTTGCTTTTGAATTTGAATGTGGAATGTAATATATTGCCAGATAATGGTGTTATAATGACACCACAAAAACAACAAAGAAGTTTTTCATGCTCTGTTACAAAATTGCATACCATATCACCTCCTATTGGGGAATCTGTAAATCTTATGGGCAAAATGTCAGCTTAACCCCAAATACTGTTGAAGACTAGAAATACCAGGTTTGGAAACTTTGTGTGAAAAGAGATAAAACAGTAACTGTAGAAACTCAATTTTTCTTGACAAATCTTATCAGGATGCTTGAAATGAACTTACACTTTCAAAAACAAAACAAAACAAAACATCTGCTTATATATTAGAACCTGCTATGTTGGAAGCTTCTATGAAAAAAAGTGAATATACTGAATTTTATGTTTAATACAAACTTTAAGAACACAGAAAATAAAAAAGTAGAAGTTTTTGTACATTTTAGCACCATTGTAAAGTTAGATTCAAATGCCAGTTCTGTCACTGTGGCTGTACCTTGCAGCTGGTGTGGCTAATGTGAAGCACACTGATTTCAGAGATCTTTGAGAGAAGAATAACTGGATTTGCCGACCACAAGAAATAACAACAGTTTGCAATTTTTCTTTTTTTGGGTCTTTTTTAAAATTAATTTTGAACTTTATTTTTATCACGCAGCCAGACTGCATTTCTGTCAGCTAAATCCAAGTCCAAGTCCTTTTGGTCTCTGAAGGGCTCGTATTGGCTCTGCTATCCCTTTGCCGTCTGGTCCAAGGCCTGTGCCCGGGGTCCAGCCCATACTCTGAAGCATTCTGTTTCCAATGTTGTTTTCTGGGATTGGTTGCGTGTTTTCACCTACAAACCCTGAGATTAAAGAAACACACAGCATTAATCAGCACTGCCTGCCATGTGGAGAAGAGCAGGATAATCTCCTTTAAAGCTTTAAACCTTCTTGTTCTCCTAATTCATCTAATAGGTTGCTAGAACAGACTATCTTTGCACATGTTGACCTCCTGACTGCATATGATTCTAAATAACACATTCTTACACTTTGCTTTCTTTTTAGTGTTTTTAAAGACTCAGTTTTTAAGTACGACAAATATTGTCACAGATCCTTTGTATTCCAGTACAGCAGATTTTGCATCAGTCTCAAAGAACACACATCACCTGTACAAGTCTACTAATACCTTGGCAAGATTACATTTTTTTTGTCCTATACAGTTACTAACCTGAGGCACATCATAGTATCACAACCATCATTCCATTCTTAGCGATATTTATCAATACCCAAAATCTCTTTCAACAAAACACAATAAATAATTTCTCATTAAACAATTACAACTGCTACTGAAACAGTGCAGATAAGCAACTACAATTCTGAAATACAGCTCTGTTTTCACTTGGTTTCTCTTTTACTGAATGTTAGAGGTTTGATACATTGAAGTTTACTGCTGGTACTTTCAATGCCATTAAGCATTGCTTGCACTTTTCTCTCTGTACCACAGAGAACTCTGAGAAAATCTGCACACATACTGCAGAAAAGATCATCAGGGTTGCAAGTGTTAGCATAACACTTCTTGTTTTAATAGAAGCTTTTTTTTTTCTTTTTCATGAATACATAAAAAGAGCTAACAAACAAACAAAAGAAAAAAGAAAGTCAAGTAACAAAACTGGTTTTACCCCTGAACCAAAATCCTCAAGCTAGAGTTTGGAGATGATGCAAGGATAAGTCTTCCTATGTACAGCTAGGGATACAGATGATATTTATTTCAAGAATCTAGAGTAAAACTTACCAAGTTACCTTATACAAACTATTTTTCAAAAGTGCTGAAGTTTTTGAGCTAACACAAAGATTTGCATGTAGGAAGCTGGATTCTGTTTTCATCTTTGCTCACTATCTCCCTTGCCTCTGACAACAGCACAAAAAGAATCCCACCACATGCCCAGCTTTAGGCATTATCTGTTTAGGTCTCTATGTATTTATTATTATTTATGCAGACAAAAATTCAAAATGAGAAGTCCACATTAAAAATCTCATGGTGATTGTGATGAAGAATTCACAACACTCCAGCATTATCCATCATAGATCTGCTCAAGCTCAGTAAAATGCTGGCTACATAAAAGGTAGACAGCTTCCCCGCATCTCAGTTCCTGAGTCAAAGAAAAAGGGAAATGCACTGAGAGAAGGAATCCTTTAATACTGGTTTGAAGCTATGCTTAATGCTAGGCTTAAAATAAAAGCTTTCAAGTGAGCAGTCTCCAGTCCCCGAGAGGGTTCCTCTTGAACTGACCAGCGCAAAATTCAGTGTCCAAGACTTCCTTTCTTTTCAGGCCCCCACAGGCAGAGGCAATTTTCATACAGACAAGTCCCTGACACTGTCTGGCATAGACAACACAGACTTTGCAACCTTCTTAGTTAAACTTCCTAGCTAAAGAAAAAAAAAAAGTACTGTGCCACAAAAGTTCTGGTAAACCTCACAAGTAAAATTCCAGCAGTGTGTTTTGGTCCACTTTTAACAGCAAATGATAGTAAGAAATAGAGTATCATTTCAATGAATATCTGAAAGAATTAAGGGGGAAACCTAAAAAAGAAGAAAGACCCAAGAGATCCACCAAGCAGGAAGGCGCAAGGGTAAGAGTATATTTTATGACATCTAAGATTTTGAAATATTAAACCATTCATAGTGATGCTTAGGCAAAGACACCAATGCTGTTGGAAAAGTATGCAAGGCATAGCCTGAGACAACATAACCAGTTTTTTTTTTAGTCTTTTTCTGGAAGAAAACCCACAGACTTTGTCCTGTAACAAATGGCCTATCACAGCCTTTCTACATGAATTTCAATTGTCAAGAGTCAGAGTAACCTCACAAAAAGATATATGAAAGAACAAACTATAAACTGATGTGTTATTTAATAAACTGGTGTTTCTATTTTTGGTATTTTTTGTAGTTCAGTGTTTATTTTTCTGTTACTGATGGTATAATCAGTATACTTTTTGGTTTTGAAGACATGTAAGAAGTTCTAGAATATATACACTTCTAGAATATATACTAATAACTATTTTTACCTCCACTACACTTTTTAATCTCCTGTTAGAAGACTGAAACCTCTCCTGAAGATTTCTGTTTTATTCTTATGTCACCAGATTTAAAAAAAGAAACCAAACCAAAACAGAACAAAACAAAACAAAAAAACCCATACACTCTCAAGAGGATAATGTGTTTGGAGGCTTTGTATTGCAGCCAGCATAAGGCAAAACAAAAAGCCCACCCAACTTGACTACAATACTAATTAACTAATTACTCCTTGCAAATGAGGTGAATATGGATAGCTTTTATTTTAATAGTGAAAAACATTTACTCTTTGCAGGCCATTCTTTTGAAGCATAGTCAGTTTTTATAAAAAAACCTATCTCCATCTGTCTTTAATATTCCTGCAATTTTTACCCTATTAATCTGTAATGCAACACCATTTACTTGAAAGGAAGAATATGGATTGTGTTATTGCCCTCTTCTTCCATTCCATGACCAATCAGCAATTGGGAAAAAAAATAAATATCTGCATTGCTGATTGACTGCATGATGGGAGAGAGCTCTTAAAAATCATGCTACAATGTGTGCTATTCCCCTGACCCCCATTCCTGTGCTGTGGGCTTTTATTTCCTAATTAAAAGCAGTAATTGTCCTTGCAATATTAATCTTCAAGTTCAGTTTTTAATTCATGCCTCTGGCATTTCTTGGACTAGCCAATAGGGCCAGTTAGAGAGAATGGTCCAAGCACATTGGCCTTGAAAATGGCTGTGCTACCTCTTGGACGTGTTCAGTCTTGACCCACTCAGGAGCAAGAGCAAAATCAATCCATTGTGCCATCCCACAGAAAATAGCTATGCAAAATCATATTTAAAAAAAAAAAAAAAAAAAAGGAGGGGAGCAGGGGTAGATTTTTGCAAATTTTTATATTTTTGCTAAATTTATTGCTGTATGAGGTTTTGTGGGGTTCCAGGAGTCATGAGAAAGTCTCTGTACAAATAATTCATAAGAATCTCTTTTGCAGAGCCTTTTCTACAGACTGAAAATGTAGCAGTGGGGTTCCTGATCTACCTGGTGAGTAGTGTGCATGTAGAAGTGCAACGGCTGCCATTACACAAGTGAGGATCAAACTCTGAGGAACAGTAACTTCCTTGAAAAAACAGCATTGTGAAATACCTTCACTTAACTTCCTTCTCTACTGCTACCTGAAATTAATAAAAAACAAGTCCAATTTTTAAACCTCTGTGTGTACGAATAGACACACTTCAAGATCTACAAATATTATGCACATGACCTTACATATACAGAATACAAGAACTATGAGTAGAAAGAGGCAAAACTGGGAAGGAAGAAAACAAAAACCTCAACACATTTGTTTAACTTTGATATGATATTTATGATGGCATCAAAGGCAGGTTTCAATGAAAAATAAAGGTATGTAATTTTTTCTTAACAGCTGTTGAGACAGGTATGTCCTGGTTAAACAGTACACTAGCATTCAGTGCCATACCCTTGATTTTACAGTGATAGCCATGAATTAATTTAATTCCATCTGTAAGCTAAAATCAGATCAGAGGTCTAATGCTGCTGCAGGCTCCACATCTGTTTAATCATTTTTGGATACAACAGCTTGCAAAAGTTCAGGTTTTAAATTTGCTTCATATTTAAGAAACCATGTTACACCAGTGTACAACATCTTCAGCTAGAAGCACATAAGCCAATGCACGATTTTAATCTGACAGGTGCATTTTATTTGCTAAATGTTTCTAAACAAATTAAAAGCTCACCAATTAAGTTACCATTCACTATAGAATAATAAAGGAACTGTGTCCCCATAAAGCACTACTGTGACAATATTTATTCATAAGGTCCAAATGCTGGATAAGACTAACATCAAACATGTTTGGTTTATACTGAGGTGAATAAAATCAGAATACAGCTAGATTCAGTCACCTAAATAACCCTTATTTACGAAAATGGTGGTGTAGTTTTTTTGTTTGGTTGTTTTTTGGTTTTTTTGGTTTGGTGGTTTTTTTTTGGTTTGTTTTTGTTTTTGTTTTTTTTTTTCTTCCCTCAGTTTTAAGAAACGAATGAGGGTATATTGAAGTAATTACATCTCTGGCCACCAAACTATTTTTGATGTTAAGAAAAAGGATTTTTAAGCAGTTCTGAGAAAATGACACTGTACATAAATATAGTCTTGGCCTTTCATCTTTCTTTTATATGATTAAGACTTGGGAGCAGAACAGCAGTGCCTTTGCAGAGCATATCACAACCATTATTTCCTCTTCTATCACTCCCAGCAGCCTTAAATCCTTTAAATCCTTTCCTAGAAGGATCTCTTTTTGCTTGGGTAATTTTTGCAATACATGGCCTGCTAACCCTTACCCCCTACCCAGGATCTCACTTATGTCTATCACAGCAGAATCAGTCTTCCTACCTCAAATCTTCCAAGGAGCATTGAGGATGGTAATTCACTTGCGTAATTGGCTCAAGAGATGAAAATCTTGTATCTGCCTCTCTTAGCCACTAATCTATCCAGCTGACTGCAAGCCTAATTGGCAGCTTGTTTAGTAATTTGGCTCCTAAAGTGTTGTATTGATATTGGATAAACAGCCAATGGAAGGAAAAACACTACATGCTGCTTCACTTTAAAAGCTAGTGCACATTCCCTCTCTTTTTCTCAAAGCATTTAATATTCTGTTATTTTTGTTTTCTGACTCCTCAGCAGACAGATGAGCTCAAAACAGCAGGGACTGATCCTGGTGCACAAGTTAATTTTGGAATGTAATCAGAATAACACATTGCTGGAGTGCATCTTTTTATGCCAGCTCTCTCTAACTAGCAAAATGGGAATCAGACTGCCTGGATGTTTATATTCTTAAAACTGTTTTGGATAATTGTGCAGTCTGCAACATGAGTGTAGCCGACAGCAGTGCTGTGATTTTTAAAATCAGTACCTGCAGTGTATTTCAAAATTCAGTATACTATGGCTATAGTATGAAAAAATGAAACCAAAACAAAAACTAGGTATGAAAATGCCATATTATTTAGCTAAATATTTGAATTTGCATTTTTATACCAGACTTCTATGTATCCCTCACACCAGGTTATATAAGACTGTGTCTAAAGAATAACCTTAGAAGACAGTTCAGGTGAGTCTGCTTGAATTGTATTTTATTCTATCTAGCAGAGAGATAAAAATAGCAGAGGACAGAGCCATAACTTCAGTAGATGCTGGAGACCTCTATATTTACCCTGCATCCGTAACACAGTTTTCTTAATGTCTGCACTCCCATATTTGCATTCCTACTGCCCCATTGCAAAGGGTATCCAAGGAACTGTTGCTCAGTTGTTGCATGGGTAAAAGCATTCTTTCTTGCAGCACATTCCCTATTTTAAACATAATCCACGTACTGAAGAAAAGAGAGACAATGAACTGTAGGTTCACCTGGTCATCCATTATCACAAATCACTAGGAACTGGACTTGCAAGGGCTCTTCTTTCATGATTTAGTAGTCTACACTGTGTGTATAGTGTAACTTCTGAAATTTGTTGCAAAGAATTGGAATTATTAGATTCCCATTTATCCCTCCGTAATGGGAATCGCATGAACACCTAAGACTGTCTATTCATTTGGGTCCAAAGGGGGTCAATTCATGCCTTGTCAATGCTGACACAAAGACAGTCACAGGATGGCATTTTGGAGGAAGTGCCCTTACTGAGGACCATTCCAGAGTTCTACTCAAACCCCTCAAAACTTGACAGAATTGTTCCCTCTTGATAAGCATTCCTTGACTTTTACAGAAAGATCTGTAACCTTACACTGAAATGGATGGGGAAAGGATTTAAATCACAATACTCTCAAAATTGGACAGCGTTGTTAATTTCAGCAAAAACATTGATTATTATGAGGATAAAGTAAGGACTATGCTCATTACAGTAGCTCTATCTGCCCCTGACCCAACTTTGGATGGATTGCCAGGATACTAAAGTTCCACTTCTACTGCTTACTCTCTATTTCTGTGACTGGAGTATTATATTTGATCAAATTATTTTAATTTAAAAACGAAGATTAAGTCATTAAACTTGGCAAATACATCTACAAAGTGTTTACTATGGGCTAAATAACCATTTGCCTATTTAATTACACAAACAATGCTCAGTGCTATGTAATGAAGAACATTAATATTAGAACATAAATCCTAGTAATTACATTAGCACTCGCAGTCTCAATATATAGGTTGAATGGTAAATCTCACTAACAAAAAAAACCAAAACCCAAAGCCAAAAAAACAACAACAAAAAAATTCCTCTCTATGCAGTGGAAATTAAAAGCAAAAGTTCTATTTTTGAAATCCAGAGTATAACAGGTATCTATGACAGCTTTATCAGAAACTTTTCCTCTGATGGCAAAAATTTTATAGGAAGACAGAAAGTACAAATCCAAACTTGCCTGCACTGGAAACCTGATCAATGAATCAATATTTTCACTCCTTATTTAAAAAGTAAATTACATGCAAAAGTATCTTTAAGTGAAGTGATTTTTTGCATGGTCTATATAGCAGGGTCTATATGCATCAGCACTCTCTGTTTCCATGAGAGAAAGAAAAACAAATCACCATCAGCTGAGGGAGTGTTGTGGAAACCTGGGTCAAGAAGTTAGATGGACTGGGAAAAAAGTAAACATATTTCCCCTTGTGTATTTTAATTCCCAAAACTTCTCTGGTAAGAAAAGTCCTTTGGTATTACCAACCTAGAGAAGACCAGAGGAAATATAAGGGATTTCTTATTGGTTGAGTTCTCGGAAGGCTGGACAATGTACCTCTGAATCTGAAAAAGGTGACAGTTCTAACAAACTAAAGTTAAAATGCAGGTAACTCTGCAGAATCCCAAAAAGAATAATGGACTCGTTCAATAAGCCATCTGGATTCTCTTCTCTAAAGGAGAGACCCCCATTTGGGGAACCACCCTGATAAATAGGGCCCTATTCTCACAAGAGCAGCCCCTCCTTTAGTGGCCATCCCGATAAGCTGAACGCTGTCCCTGCAAGGGGAGCTCTGTCTGATGGGCACCCTGACAGGCAGGACACTCTGACAGGCAGGACACTGTCCTTATTCCATAAGGGACAGGGTCAGGCAAGCTGTGCCCTGTGGAGGCAGAGTGACATCTTGTGTGTGCCCCGGGTAAAGAGAGGACACATGCACAGAAATAAGGGTTATTGCTGTGTCATCCCATCCGGAGGGCCTTAAGTGAACACCTGGCTTTGCAAGATATGTCAAAGGCCCCTGCAAAAAGATGGGGTCAGGCAGCATGAAAGAGGCACACTCGAAATGCTGGATGCGCGCCCACCATCCAAGGACCACAACTTCCTACCAAGATCATTGCTGGATCAAGGGTAGAACACTCTCTCTCTCTCTCTCCGTTTCCAATCTTATCTCAGCACATGAGGGTAACATAGTTTCTAACTTTGTTAAATTTTACTACCCATTGCTTTGTTACATTTTTATTAGTTGTTGCCTGTTGCTTTGGCAATTTCCTTAAACAATGCTTAAATTGTAATCCATTGCTTTGAAAGCACCATCATTTCTAATTCTGCTAGTTGTAATCTCACATTGCTTTATAATCTTACCCACTTTTAAATAAAGTTGTGTTTTTATACAAACCGCCTGGGTAATAATCTTACTCCTGAGTACCATGCAGAAAATTCCTGAACTCAACCTCAGCAAATGGGTTGTTAAAAGAGATCAATTAGAGAAGGAGGATTGGGCCCAGCTGCGCCTGGGCTCCTCTCTGAAGGAGTTTAGAAAGCAAGGGGGTCCAGTCCGAATCTCCATGGATTGACCCCCACTCTGGGGAACTCTACCCATGCCCACTCTGTGGGATGTAACACCCACGCCGTACCCACTCTGTGGGAGGTGATATTTGGTTTGGCCCCCACATCTGGGGAGCTGTGCTCACTGTGTGAGATGTGACAGTGCTGCAGCCACCTTCTGGGGTGTGATAGTCCTCCCTGTGGGGAACCACTTTGTTATGGTATCTGCAAGAAGAACTTGCAGAGCTTAAGTGACCTGGAGGATGAGTTTACCTTACCAATACTTCTCAGTTTCATAGAAAACTATTCTCAAGTATGCAACTGTCTTATGAAACATACTTTTAGAACCCGGAAAAAAAAAAAAAAAAAAAAACCCAAACCTGATTTACACTTTTTTTGGAGAAGAAATTTCTCATATATTAAGGATGCCCCCATTGGTGATATTCTTGAAAGTGAAGTCCAAAAAATCCATTGAAACCTACAATATCTAAAATTGGAAAAGATCATAAAGTCCAAATCCCAATAGATGTTGTTTGAATGCTTTCCACAATCATAAGGAACCTTAGGAAAAACACCCAGAATAATTTTGGGAATTCCACATTTCAGAAGATGAAAAGATGGGTATAGTCTTCTTTTACCAACCTGAAAGTTTCTTGACTTTATATTAGCTGAATGCTCAGTCTGAAGAATGTTGTATTCTCTCTAGATCATAAAAATCCATCAGCAAATTCTCAGTATAAGCTTTGTCCTTGATGCATTGTGGATCTTTTCTTCTTAAGTTTATTACTGAACTCTCCTCATTACTCCAGTGTTTATACATAAGGGGCTTCACTTGAACCAATGACCACAAAGCTCAACATGAAAAGTCTTTTGTTCTGAAGGGAGAACAGTTTCTAGTACTGGATGGCACTTTTTGAATCTTTTAATTTTTGAACTGATTTAGTGAGACAATCTGATAGGAGAAATAAATGGATAAAAGAGTCCCTAAAATTTAATCTGCTCTAGAAATAGGGAAAAGTATCCACAGGCCAGGTGATAAAGCAGATATGCTGTGTATGCCACAAAGGACCTTGGCAGACTAAGGATAAGAAATGGTGCAACACAATAGGGTAAAGTGTACACAACACATGCCAGTGTGTTCACAATCCCCCATGAACAGGGATTTCTCTCTATGGAGTTGTATATCTAGTAGATGGAAAAGCAGTAAATCAAGCTAAAAAGAGAGTAGGCATATAACAGTTTGTCTAAAATTTTGGAAATTTACTGCCAGTTCATCCAAGTACACAAAAGTCTACCTTTTCTCTGCAACTATTTCTCTAAGCTGACCTTCACCTCCAACCACCAACTTAGCCTCAGACACCTCTGTTATCACAGTGTAATCGCAATCTTTTTCAAATCATCATTTTGGTACTGCAGATATTCAGGTCTGATTTTTAATCACTGACATATTAAGCATCAGCAAAATAGTTTGCTTAGCTGTTCCGCTGGCAATTTTTAAAAAGGAATGAAAACATGTACCCTTTTGATTACCTTGTTAAAGAGAGTCGTGGTGGCATTATAGCAGTGATCAGTATTTCTGCTGTAATTAAGAATCTGTCATATTTTTCATTAAAACACATTCTTTAAAATGAGACTTTTAACTTGGTCATTTCATCAGCACCAGCCTGATGTGTAGCCTGCAACATGCCACATAGATAAAGAAAATGACAGCTGAAATTTGCTTTAGCAAAATATAAGTATTAAAGTGCCCATAACATGCACAATAATCTATATATTTCATATACACATTCTCTGCATCTCAACTACAAAATAGCCTTCTCTTTTAAAATTAGGTTTTGCAGGTTTTCACCACTGCTCTAAATTGTAAGCCATGCTTTGTAAGCATCAAGAGTGAAAAGATCATTTTCAAATAGGATAAATGGCTATTTACCAGACACACAAGTGCTGTGGGGGTCTAACAGAAGCTGACTGACAAAAAAAAGCTGGTACAGCAGAACACAAAGTCAATAGGAAAGGAACTGGGGTAAATGTATATTCAGTGTTTGAGCACGGCATCTAAAATTTTAGATCTACTGGCTTCGTATGAGACTTAGGTAATCTAAGACTTCAATGACTGTAAACATTCCAATGAATGCATTTCAAATAGTAAAAATACTTTGCAGACAATGCCCTTTCTCTTGCACACAAGTTCGTTTTTTTCTTTTTTTTTTTTTTGTTGTTTTCTTACAATTTTCATTAATATCAGAGCCATTTTTGGTAGAGCCATTTCCATGATAGGGTATTAGTTTGACTAACAGGATTTTATACAAACTTGAAGGCACTGTATTGCTTCAGTGAAATAGGTTAAGAGTGTCATATGAAATACTTCTACCACTCACAGGTAGTCAGAGATGGCATAAAGTAATTGACAATGACCTGATCCCAAGCCTGATTAGAATCATTGAAATAATAGCGATGTCATGGAAGAAGCTCTGCAAAAAAGATATTTAAGACGTACAACACCTTATTCTTAAAAGAAATACTAGGAAGTAAACAATTTCTATTAGTATCTTTTTCAGTTAATGAACTAATTAACTGCCTAGCTTCAACAACACACAGATGGCTGTAGCAAGCATCCACAAAAAAGAAAATGTATCTTAGTAGAGAAAGGCAGAATACGACACTCCTGTCTCAGTACTGTCACCTCCTGACAATCCATATCTATAGTATCTCCCATTTTCTTCATTGCTTTTCAACACAGCTTTTCTTCACCTTTAAAATGACATTTTTGAAACTATAAAATGCTTTGTGCTGCTCAAACTTTCTTGCTTCAATAGTTTCTCATTGCTGTACAAGTAAATCTACATCCTTTGTTACTAATATACACAAACCTACTGGTATGTGACTTTGACTCCAGGCTGAGAACAGGCTATAAATTTAGAAATCAATATCTAGCTCTATCAATATTCATTTTACTTTTTCAACACAAAATACAAAGGTGAAAGAGCAGTAAATAAGCTGGAGTACTGAAATAAATTGGGTGTTCTTGTCACAATTAATAAATGTTTAACCAATAACACTGCTTGCTACAGAAGTCTATGGCTTTGTAAGATGTCTGAAAGGAGCAGGTGATACCCTTGGTGAGACTCAAAACCAGAGAACATGTTTTCATTCTTCTTTTAGATCACCATTCTCTTCAATACTACTGAACCTAAATATACAAAAGACCATTTTCAACACAGTGCAGAATGCCATGAGAATTAATTTAGCAATGCAATTTATTCCAAAATGCAGATTTTTCAACGGATTGGCTCATATTACGTGAAACTCTGCTAATTTGTAGCACATATAACTCAAGAAAATGTTTGCAGTTAAATATTCTTTTGCAGTCAACCTTTTAGGTTTCATTAGGATGCTGAATATGGACAATCATTAGCAGAATGTTCCCCTTAATTTCCAACTCCTGTTCATGTAAATACACAACTGTTGTCCTTTCCTTCAAGTAAAAAAATTTACAAATTCTTCTATATAAAATCTAGTTCTTCTTTTCCTTTATCTTAGCTAACCAAAACTACTAAATGGAAAATAATCAAATAGTGATTTTTCATTTTAATCCGAATTTGTAAATGTATTTCTGTTCTAAAGAAATCCTCTTTCATTTATAAAATGGTTTGAAATACTGACAAAGAGAAACAAACAAGGTCTATGATGGATAAACAATAGTTTATGTGTGGGAGGGTTAGCCTTTGAGAAAACAGTAGTAATTTATAACATGTTACACATTATCTACACATATTCTATTTAATAAAATTCACAGTGGTGAAATGCTGAAGAAAAAAATGTATAAGACCACAGAAAAAATTCTCAGTCCTCTTGCCTAGAATAAGATGGAAAACATCACCCTGAACTTGAACAGAAAAACCCCGCACATCAGTGAAAAAGTTCCTCTCATATGATACCTTTAACCACCACTATTTTCCGTTGTTCTCCAAATAAAGGCAATTTTTGTGGGCAAAACAATCTCTAACATTGTTACTATATAGATGCAAAACATTGAGTGATCATATATTTGCCTTAGTATCAAAATATCAGCTTTGCAAAGTTACACCAAGGAACCAGATTGTAAAATAAAATACTGAATGGTGAAATACCAAGGTAAAATTAATAATAAAATTAATTTCATGATACTTCATACACTCTCAGTACAAAATGACACCCTCTAGTACTTGAAAGTTGTGAAGTAAAAATCAACTTGTAGAAATAATTATATTATTCTCTTTCCATTAAGTGTTTTTCTTTCTCTCTTCACATATGTTCTAAGTCTTAGAAGCTGACCCATACATTCTCTTTTCTGTTCTGCTGCCACTAAGGTGCTTTAATAACATTTTTATTATTATTCTTGGTCTGTTTCTGCCACTGAGGTTTGAAAAACAGAAGTTTCAGGAGGGGAAGTTCAGTTGGAATACAAATATTAGGCTTCTCTAAGGTCAGCTACTTAGAATATATTTGAAGAACTGTATGTGTTGGATATGTTGCTATAGTAATTGATCATCTGACCAAGACATGCAATCCACATTTCCACATTAGCAATATATAAAAGCAAAATGCACCCAATGGTTGTGACCTTGTATCTGACAAAATCTTTCAGAAATGTGTTCACAAGTGCTTCCTATTTAATGTACAACACTAATTTTAAAGCTGTGTTTCGTAATGTTATGTCTACATTTTCAACTGTTTGCTCAAGAATTCACATTCTATATTTATTTTGCAGGATATTTTTAGTACTCATATTATTCCTCACAGAAAAAAGATACCTCATGTCTTCTACCTTGTAATGCTTGAACAGATATGAGCAGTAATCTTCACTGTCTATCATTCTCAGTATATGAAAAAAGATCTATTCCCTTTAAAGAAGTGTTGTGTTAAAAAGGACTACATGTTCAAAATGTTTGAGGGAGAATGAAGAGAGCTTATTTATTTTTTAATATCTATTAATAAATAAGGATAGCACGTATCTGAAGTTACACAGAAAGTTACTGAATTTATCAAGCATTTCCCCAGGTCACTGACCTACTGCTTTGAATTTACAGATTTAACATCTTGTGTTTTGTCTTCTGTCCCAGGGAAATTGGTTACCTGTGGGCCCTGGCAGGGGAGCAGCTTTCCTTCTCCGTTTGATGTCTCCCATGCACAACGATCCTAAATGTACACTGGTTTGCCTGCAAGTAATTATAGGAGAAAACTATTAACCAAGGAAGAAAACCATCACATAAATACACAGCTTGTATAATCTGAAACTATATCAAAACATTCTCAACCAAGATGAAGCTGCACAGTCAAGTCACCAATCTTGTTTATATTGAAGCATAATTATGTTTGTTGACAAGCGCTCAGTATCTAAATGCAGCATCATAAATTGTTACTGGAATGAATAATATAAAGTGAATGCTTTTTAATTTTCAAAACTGGCAATCTTTCTAGCTCAACATAAAACAAAAACACTGTTGCTCCTGACAGGAAAATAGCTAAGATTAATTATCTAAAGAGACCACAATATTGTTGGTAGGTTATCAATTGGCTAGTAACGCCTGACTGTCAGAACAAAATTTATTACATGAAAAGTATCATCAATTTTTTTTTAAAAGGTAAGATGAAGAATGAATGAAAACCATGGAACAGTAAACTCTTCAAAGGTACATGAAATAAAATTGTAGTACCAATTGGTACTCTTCTAATTAACTGATTGCATTAAAGTTAGCTGTTAGAAGTCAGGTACCATAGAAAAGGGTAAATCTGGAATTTCCAAATACTGAATTTTGAAATATATTCTTGAACGAAAATCATATTTATTATGTTTCTTAAAGTAATATTCTTAAAGTAATAAAGCTGTGGAATGGAACAGATGTAGCTGACATTTTTGTGACCAGAACTAGAATAGAAGGGTGGAAATTGCAGTAATTTCAAAATGCCAAAATTTAAAAATTCTTCCATAAATGTTGCTGAGATTCTTACCATAGAAGTGTACTGAATTTTGATAAAACGAGCTGAGAATTGCATTGGATGGTCTACTATAGCACAGTAACACTGTCACTCATAGGATCTGGTTTAAGTGTGGATGTGTGACTAAATCTTTACTGTATTTATAAACTTTTTAAAGCTGAACTACTTCTAAATGAATAACAAATGGTCATATAATGTTGAAGACATTAGATCTACTCAATAATATAAGTTTGACAACACTTTGGTGAAAAAGACTACAATGTAAAATCCTCTACATACTTCTTTTAAAAAGATAAAAGTAAATTAACTACTACAGTGCTTTTATTTAAATAGTAAAATATTAAAAAAAAATTAAGTGTCACACTGAAGTGCACTCTAGATTCACCTAGTGAACACTATTTCAACACTTATTTAATTTTATTTGTTATAAAACAGATTATTTCCTTCCAGTTCTTCTAATTTCAAATTGCATCCTATTTTATTACCCAGAAACTGAACACAGTTGAATTAGTATATTAACATGGTGATAAATTTCAGTTCTAAATTTAGAAAGATACCAAGAAGTAACACTTTCATAATTGACTATACAATAAAGAACATTCATATTTAAATATAATAGGAGGAAACAATTATGGAAAATTATTTAAGAGATGTATATGACATTGATATTAAACACATAGAATAAACTGTGCAGAAAATTCTATGTTAAATAGTGTGCAAATCCCCACTTCCTCTTCTGAAAGAAAAAGGGATAAAGTCACCAGAAACACATATAGGATGAAAGATAAAAATTAATAAAGTCAGGCAATTGAACCTGAAGACCTGAGCCCCAGCAGTAGCAGCTAGCAGCTTTTGAGTTATTTTACCCAGAATTGATTATCTGTTACACTACATTGAGATATCTGGATTATTGATCTGTAAGATTATGGTACTGGGGGTCTCCCCACTTTTCCTCCAGGCAAACCAAACAGAGTTGCAAGGAATAACACTAAGTAAGGACTACTTTGTTATTGTTGTCACCCTTCATGTAGAACACAGCAGTTACTTTTTAATTTAAAATCAATGAACGTCTGAAAGGGAGCTGTGTTCCTTCAGCATAAATGAATCATTCGCCTTTGCTGAGCACAACAACCCAATCACCAGCCAAGGTGAAAGTGGATATTTCTTTGTTGTTGTTGAAACTCTGTATGCCACAAAAAAATAGCAATATACTAGAGCACCAACTGAGCTTTGTCAAACCCAGTTTTATGTTGACTCACACCAAACATTAAGCTTTCTTGTGATTCTGAAGAGGCATTTGCTTTTGCCACATCTTAACATTTGATAGGAATTGTCAATGTAGATCACAGAAAAAAAAAAAAAAAGCTTTAAAATTTTTTTTAAGAGGAACAGACAAGACCTATCACTGCTGTGGAACTGGCAGATTAGACAAAATGAAGCAGTATTCTGAAGCTGTACAGTATATTTTGAGATGCTTGTAATGGGAGTATTATAAAGTAGGGAGAACTCTGACCCTCTATCAGGCTAAGTTCAGCATTATGTTTCTTAGCATTAAATCAGAAGAGCACGGATTACAGAAGGGAAGAAAGCTATTTGCCTGACTTCTCTCTACTTACCCCTAGCTTGCTTCCAGCTATCATTTATAAATAGTGCTCTGGTAGGAAGCTAGGCAAAAAAATAAAACTTGTTAAGACCACCTTGCCTGAAAACTTGGCTTTTGACCTGCTGGTGACAGGGACTGGAGCAAGCAGTGTCAAATGGAATAATTTTTAAGGAAAGACAACAGGAACTTGTCGCCTCATTGTATGCATTTACAAATAGAGGCTTTTCAGAGTATTAGGCCTAGTTAAAGCTGCCCTCTGGATAAAAAGTGTTCCCAAGCAGCCTCAGATGAGCTTGGGAGACAAACAGATGTGACTATGGTCCCTGGCGTTTGGCAAGAACACTCACTGTCAGTAAGAAAAATATGAGCATGGACAGGGCATCAGCTGCACCACGGTGGAGCAGGCCTGCAAGTGTCATAGCAGTGGCAAAGTTGTGGCAGAGGGAAATAAGAGGGCTGAAAAAGCCAGGCTGGTGTGAACTTACACTAGCATGCCAAGAATTTTGTTGTTGTCATGTCATGCCTCAATGCATTAAACAAAAACACTGGAAAAGCCACTGTCAATTTTTATTCATTTTTTAATCTTGTGCACAGTTGTTTTGATTCTCTTTTCTGTGTGGCTAATAAGTGCCTCAGAGATGAAGACTGACTTGGAAGACAGCACGAGCAAAACGCTATTGAAATAGTAGGCACAATAAAAGTAGTTTTGATGCAGCAAATAATTCTGTAATAGCAATTACATGTAAAGAATTCACAATTATCTATGCATTCTTGTGACAGACATTCACTCTGACATAAATGTTGTCAACTTCTTAAACAGCTGCAGTCTCCCCACCATTTATTTTTGCAAGGCAATTGCCTTTACTATGGTAACTCTCCTAGAATTATATCTTTAAGCTCCCCAAGCATTACTGTCTATGCCTACACAATACAATGTTTTTCTGTAATTTTCATAGCTCAATAAGCAAATATTTTTGGAGTTTGTTCTGCAGTTACACATGTTCCCCTCTCCAAGACTTCTATAATAGTCTATGTCAGATTTTTATCTACCCTGACCTCTGCAGTCAGTGAACCATTTGGTTACATGCCCCAAATAAAGGTCTGTTTTGTGGGGCAACCTCCAGCTGCACTGATCTAATTGCACTTCACCTAAGCACTTAAAGTAGTTTTTAACTCTTTCACTTGAGTTAAACACCTTGCTGCTCTTGGAGTTCTAAGTTCACAAAGTCCGGTCACCAAGAAGGGTAATATGGTAAAATGGGTGTATGACAGCAGATAGTCTTGAACATGAATTCTAGCCCTCTGGGATAAATTCAAAAGAATCTCTCTCCCCCAAATGAAAAAAAATCTACTCAAATTACATAACAGTTCCACAGTTTCTTCAGAAAGATGCAATGAAGTGTCTGTAGCAGGTAGATTCACATGCACTGGTACCATGGCCTAAAGATGTGAGATTTTCATCTCACGTGGGGGAATTCTGGGTACTACTGTATTGAATACAAAATGTTTTAATGTGTATTTTATGTCTCATTGTAAGAACATGTCTGTTGAGTAATTTGTCTATCTGCTGCTAGCAGCTATGACTTTCCTTGCAAACTCTTAATGCTTTCTTTGGTATCAGTGTACTTGCTTTTGTTGGTGCACTCTAATTGTGCCCAATGGCCGCAACACCACTGTAGACAAAAAAACTTCATTTTGTCCCTTAGTATATTTATTTTCAAACAAGGGCAGATGTGGAAGAGTACTTTTTGTTTAACAATATCTATAAACTATCTGTAGTTAGGAAAATCCTGTGCTGACACTATTATGATGCAATAATATTTCCAAGAAGTCCAATTTCTGTACCACAATTAGATGAATTAGTAACGATCAAAATTTGCCTACCCATTATATTCCCATGAACATCTATCTCACCTGAGGAACACAGTAAATAGTGCCATACTTTCAGCCACAGTATCAATACATTCCTGCAGATGGCTGTAGAACTCTGCAAGTTTATCATTAATGGAGAGGTTCACTAAAATTTTGTAAAGGAACTTCTTCCACAAGAGATTACAAGAAAGCAAGAGTTGACTGGTTTTAAGAGACTCAAGGGAATTATCTAAGGAAATCTAGCTGAAAATGTGTAGATCCAAAATAGTTAAAAAAATGGACATGACTGAAGAGAGGATGCAGTGAGCATGAGCATCAGGACCATGACTCAATTTAGGCTTGAAATGACTAGGCAATTTCTTATAAAACAAAATGTAATAGGGAGTGTGTGAAGCAATGCTCACAGCAGCAGTTTAAAACAAACAAACAAACAAACCAGAGCTCATAGCTGTGTAAAAGATAAGTAAGCAAATAGAGGATGAAAAAAATTGGAATGTACAGAACAGCTCAGTGTTAAAAAATCAACTTGTAATCAGAGGAAACCTCCCACTATTCAAGAACGTTTTACACAAAAATATCACAGAAATAGTTCTCCTATCCTTACCTGGAATGGACCTGTGGTAGAGATTATTTGGCCTCCCACATGGCTTAAAATGCACACACTGCTGCCTGTGGTGGCCAATAGAAGTGCAACCCTTAGTGCTGCTTCTGTAAGAGCTTGGATGAACTTGAACTTAATGTACCTTCCTAAATTTCTACAAGTTGCAGACAAAATGCTTCAAGAGCATCCATGAAACATTTCAGAGAGTCCATGGCACAGTTTACAATCAGCTCAGATGTAAATGACTTTAAAAGCTTATTATAAATGTATTTCTAAATGTCTAATTAGCTAATTAGACAAGATGAACACAAAATTCTACACTTCTATTTGACTCAAATGGCAATATAATCATGAAATACAACGCATATGCACGATATCTGTTAATTTTAAATGCTTATGAAAACAAATATATATGTCTTCTTGGTATCACTTTTCTGACACCATTCAGATGAAATCAATTCCACACTTGATTCCTCTACATCCCTTACAAACAGTAGTTTTTATTCTAACTTGTTTAAAGAATGACATGATCTATATAACAGATCACTTCATCTGCCTCCATGAGTGTGAAAAATATTTCACTAACCACAGTCCTAAACAGATTTCATAAAACCATGCAACTCTATCACATTCCTTTCATATGGTGCCAATATGATCACAACATAACTTAAGGGTGACATTTCTGTATTATTGAAAGTCTTGCTGCAATCCTATTATGAGAAGAAAACGATCTTCCCTTGGCCCCATCAGATTAACTCATAATTTAATACTATATCCTAATATGTTCCTTAATGTTACCTTTTTCAGCACTTCTAAATGTTATTCAGACATAGAAGTAAACTGATTTTTTCCTTAATTTCCTGAATCTACACAATCAACTCTACACTGGCATAATTTTGGCAAACACAATGGAAAATAAAAACAACTTGCAAATGTTTTGACAGCCAATCTGAAATCACTTATGTACTCTATTTGTGAATTGAGTCTCTAAAATTTTTTTTTTAGTATTAGAATTCTGAGGGCAACCTACTGCCCTCAAAAAGGATAATGCATTGTTTTTTCTTGTTTCTAATTAGTAATTTAAGCATATGTTCAGCATTTAACTCTAAATGTTTGCCTTTTCCCCAAGCTCTAAGACAGCTGTCCAAGATGTGAATGCCAGAAAACATTTAAATATCAACATCTGTTGAATTATGTTAATTTAGTGTAATATAATTGGGCATGAGTTGGAATTGATCAAAAGTATATGAGTTACACAAAGACAAATCCAAACCAATATCTTGCTGTATGAACAAGACACCAAGGAACACTGAGGGAATAAAACAAAAAGATCCACTTCTGTTAAAAATTAAATAGCTAAACTCTGCAGTTTTCTTCCACAAATGACATGATTTCACATTTTCAAGATATGAAATGAATATTCATACTCAGAACATAAATTTTATATTAATTCAGAATATTTCTAGATATTTTTGGCAGCAAGTTCCATTATTGTTTTCTGTCAAACAACACTTGATAAAAAAGAATTATGTTTATATTAATGTAATGATGAACTGGAGCTAGAAAACAGGTTGCAGGAACTGAATACAATAGTGTTTTGTGAATTCTAAAGCAAACAATCTCGTGACAAAATTGTTGATATCCATGAGATACAGGCTCTGATTCAACTCTGAAGTGATTTGGAAAATATCTTTTTGATTTGAGCAGTAAATATGGGCCTGAACAGACACTTCAACAGAAGGACTTGATAGCTTACTCAGCTAGACTACTTCTTCCAGATATTTCTGGATACATATTTGTTTACTAGGTATGACATTCACTAACTCAGTGCAGGACAAACATGTATTGTTGAAAAGTCTTTAAAAAAATCATCTTAAAGTTCTGGATTATATTCATACAGAGTTAGGTTAAATTATTGGAAACAATAGCATTATATTAAAAACCCTTTACTTGTAAAACAAGAAGGAACACTAAAATCAAAATATCTAATCAGGTTATATATAATATTTTATCAGGTTGGAAGCACTAAATACTTAATATATATGCCAGCTTCTTCCTTCTGACATGTGAAGGTGAGCAAGTGTCTCCAACTGGATTGAATTGGATTCAATTACTGTAGGTAAACAGACAGCACAATGAAGTTTGTTTTAATCAGCCATTCAGACCAAGATCTAGACCAGTGATCCAGTAGTTTTTTTCATACTGCAACCATTTCTGTCAGTCCATACCCTACTGCCTCACTATTGGTTCCAATAAAAAAACCAGCCCTCCAGCTAGGCCCCAACATAATTTCTTCTCCTTAGTTAATTTCCCTACTTTTAATTTTGAATACTTGCAAAACAACTCTTTAAAAAATCCTATTGTCTGGTCAAGATAGCACAATTATAATTCAGTCAATAATCTGATTAAAAAAAAAACATTTTATGCAAATTGGGATGAGAAAAAAAACCAATCACTAAAGCTGCACCCTAACTTTATGCTTCCTAACACTGCACCCATTGCCCTCAGTACTGTCATCCAACTCCACTGAGTACAAGGAGCCTGTGTGTGTAGGAGTGAATGCAAATTTTTACCTCATAATAACAAAGAAAACCAGGTAAGAGAAGGTTAAAAGAAACACTGAGTTTTTTCTTTTTCCTTTATAGTTTCTGACGTTCACTTATGTCCCTTCTGCTCTATATTATTAATTAGCAATACCAACACTTTTAAAAACATGTATATAAAGTAACAGGAGAATGGCACAGCTCATTCTGAAATACAAGGACAGTTAAGTGACAATTAGTTTCCAGATAGTCTGAAATGTATTACAATAAATGATCGCCATTTCAAAATACCCACAAATAAAATATATTTGGAATTTCTGTAATTTGAAACAAACTACTCAAATTTCCTTCAAAATTCTTTCTCTCCTTACACAAAACTACAGTCTGAATAGATGTCAGTGTGCCATTGTCTCAGAATTTTGGTGAATATGAACCAGTGGATGTTGCATTATTTATATGAGATTCAGGGATCCCTCCAAGATTAGTAAGAACTCGATGTAAAAATTATAGTTTTGTTTAAGTTAGTACAGAAAGAGGCAAATCCACCCTTCCTTCATGCATGGATATTCATGTTCATGGTACTCAGTTTGCATGTTTCTGCTGTGTGCTGAACCAGATCCAAATCTCTTTATGGCAGGAAGATGCTGGGAGAAATGAGGGGTTGGAACAACAAGACTGCAAACCAATCCCTTTTGATTTCAATGTTTCTTAACAACAGGTTAAACAGCCTGTGGAACTGCAGTGAAAATTACTGTGTATAGCTCTTGCTCAAACCTTAAAAAGCAAGAAGGGTCTTCACGCCTCTGAAGCCCAAAATTAACTTTACTCTTATGCCATTAGCATTTTAACAGGTAAGCTGAGACAAGCAAAGCTTGACCTCTGGGGCACATATTTGAGTGAAAAAAGGGAGTCTAATGCAGCTGAGTGTTAGAAACAATCACTGTGTGCTAACATTCAGGTACCTGAAAGGGAGAAACTGGCTATCAATTCATCCAGTCCAGACGGTACACCAGGAGGATCCAGAAGTACTTGAGTTTTAAGGGTTATCTGATTTTTTTCTTATATATTATTTAAAAAAATCAGGACTAATTGACTTCCTGATGGTTAATATACATACTCATGTGTACGTGGAATTCAATTTTATATGAGAAATTTACAGTGGTATTTAGCAGCTTATTTGTGTACAATAATATAAATTAGATTTTAGTTCAATAACAAAATTTGGTTTGTGGTTTTGTAATTAAATAGTTTCTAATTAAAGATGTAATGTAACAGTTCAGATGATACAGAAAAATATAATTTCAAAACCAAGCATAGTATCCAAAATATCAGCTACTTTTGCAAACGTTCTAATTATGGAACTTGAGTTTAAATATGATACTTTAAAGGCACTTCGTGAGTAAAGTTCATTTAATCAATGGATACTTTAAATCTATCCATGAAACAATACTGAGACAATAAGGTGTCTATAAAATTAAAGAGCCACATACTGGCTACATTTTGAAAAGAACTTCTTTTACCTTAAAAATAGGTCATAGCATAGAAAACTCAATCAGGAATTGCTCTCTTCCAAAATGGCACCCTCTTTCATTCTTTCCAGAGAAGAAAAATCCCCAGCTGATGGAATAATGCTGTCCCTGAGGGTGACAGCAAGGGAGGAAAGCAATGTGTCCTCAAACATTCACATAATTTAATCTGGAACTGCAAATATTATTAAGCACCAATCATAACAGTACACTGCTTCATGGCACTCCAAAGAGGAGATAAAACTGCTTAGTTGTTAATTTCTAAAGATGTAAACACATTTGGATTTTAATGTTATGTCTGAATTTCCTGCACTATTAGCTCTGGGGTTGCAAGGTATTAATTTACTACCTTTAATAATTTTACACTTGAATTAGAAGGTGTGTTTAAATATTATTTCATTTTAAAGTATTTTTGTGGGGACGTGTTGATGTGATGGCTGAAGCGAATAGCCTAGTAAAATAGGAAGCTATTACTTAGCTTGTGTAACTTAGCTATTACTTTGCAGTGTAAGTATGTGTCCAATTTAAGGTATAATTTTCAAAAACTGGCTGAATTTACCTCCTCTGGTATTGTAATCTCATCCCGCAAAAGCCACATTTAACAATTACAGTTCTTGTAATTAACCAGTAGTCTAATGTACAGTTTTCTTATCCCAATCCATTAACAGCTGCTCAAAAAATGTAGTAATTAATGGTTTCATTTATTTTTGGCAAACCTGCAACTCTACAAATAGTTTTGTATCTACTGCAAATTAGGACTCTTTCCCAAACAACAGATGACGCGGTGGGAAAGAGGGAGCAGGCAGAATCCTTGCACATCTTTGTCTCTTTAGAAGACCAAATAAAAAGTAGCTGTAATGCTATTTTTACATATGTGTAAAAAAGTACCATGATCCATATTATCGCATGAAAATGAACAAGTTCTGTACAAATGTACAAATAGGGGATAGAAAGTTGTATTGCTAACTGAAGCAATAATACACTTTTGAAAATTTCTCATCAGGTTTAGTATAATTTTTCTCCTAGGAGCTTCTTTTAAATACTATTTCATAGAGAATACTGTGAGTTATAACAAGTGAAAAGACCTGATAGCCATCGTCTTGTACCTATACAAAGTGCATATTTAAACCAGATTAACAACAATGAGGAAAAGGACGGAAAGAGTGTTGCAGAAAATGGGGAAGTTATGATTAATATTTGGGGGTTTTACTTAAGTTTATCACCATTTAGTAGCATCTGACATGCTTCTTTTACATAGCCCTCCTGGTACTACTTTCAGAATCTGCTTTCCTGCAAGTTTCCTCCATGTGTGTAAAGAACCTTATTTTAGTCTCTGCTGTTGCCCATGGCAGGAGACTTCAAAGACTTCTTGCCATCTGAAAACATCTGCAACAGGTAATCACTGCACAGCTAGCACACAGTCCTCCTGCCACATTGCAGTAATGCCTGAGTAGGTGTCTCCTGCTTATTTTTAAAGAAATATCAAGGTATACTACCACTACCTAAAGCTGTGATCTACTTTGCAGACACAAGAAGTGGCTAACCAGTTTATACAAAGCTGCTGCTGCATTGTATAGATTGTTAACACAGCATCAGTTAGCTAGTTGAAACTTAACTTGTATAATTCTATTCCAACTTGAAATCACTTTTATGGGTATGATTTAGCCTAGTTTCAAGCTAGGATTGAGCTGCTTAAGAATTAGAAACAGTTTTTTCTTCATATAAAGATCTCTGGGGGAGCATTTGAGCGTGGAAAGCCAACACAGAATTATCAAGATATATTTAAAAAACAGTAATAGATTGGTAAAGAGTGAAAACTTGGGTACTATTTTATTTTCAGTTTCTCAATTCATGCATGTGTCGTAACTTCTACGTACAGTACAGTAAGAAAAAGTAAGTGTGTAGATAACATGAATAACGATACTTCATAGGAACACACTGTAAAAGAAACATGACAAAAGATCATTATGTATAGTAAAGGAAATAATTACAGAAGTTGCATTGACTCTACGGCAGCATACTAAGTTGCTTAAAGATTCTGATTATTCTGTCAAATGAGGACAAAGGTACTTTCTAAAGTCATAAGGGTATTGTGAAGCTAGATGTGTTAAATACTAAGAGACACGAAGAGAGTTCTGTGATGGAGGTCCCCCATATATTTAACATAATAACACGTTTAAAATCATGTTATCACAGCTGGGCAAAATACCATTTAACACCATCTCCACTGCTGACCAAATGAATCTTTCAGCCCTGGGGAATCTTCTTCAAGCAGAAGTAATTTTTTCAAAATTTTACAAAGGTGATTTAAGCAAATGTGTTTTACCTCATGATGGGGGTAGGCAACCAATGAGCACACGATCAGCTCTGGCAGTTAAGCTGCCAAGCAGCAACTTGTTAACTCACCATAACTCAATCATCTTCAATTGTTTGCCCACAGCCTCGGGCTACAGACAGACATTTGGTCTCCTAACAACTGCACCAGATGAAGACATTACTATCCCAAGCTATTTGTTATCATACATCTGCTTGAGATTATCATCTCCACAGCTCTGCCGGAGGAAGAAATCATGTGAGCACTCCCTAATATGGTTTGTACAAAACCAGCCAATTTAATAAGAATAGGTGATGTGAGCTAACCAGGCTAGTTTTGCCTGAAGCATCTTTAAAAATGTAGGTAAAAAACTTCTTTACTAGCATTAGAGTGGAGGATGAAAACATGTAGCTGGAAGAATTATCACCTTTAAGCAATATAGCTGGACTGGGGAGGGGACTGTACTGTTTGTATCCTAATGAAGAGAGATAATGTAAACAGAACTTTCTGAAGCTATACAAGAGCAATAAATGCAGCTTCTAAAATGGTATTACTTAGTAGTGTTTATAGAATTTAAATCTTTAATGTTTGTTTAAACTACAAACTGTAGTTTACAAACTACATGTTTGTAAACTGAAGTTTATCTGTAAAGGTAGCATAAACAGATATATATATATATATATATATATTTAAAAGTGTCAGATACAGAAGATCACCTGTAGATCAGACTGTATCAGCACAATATAATCTATCCAGGTTTGAAGTTTCCTGGTGCAGGACTGTTCCCCTATTTAACATCTCATGAATAGCTGTATCAACAATTCTTAACAACCCAATTATTTGTCACTAGTAGAAGGTCATGTTAGTTAATGTAGAATTGGCCCATTACTATTTTGACAGAAGAAACTTAGAATACAAGCCAGCCAATACAGTAAAGCTCACTCAGAAAGTATCAGTATTATTCTACCTTGAAGAGGCAGCTGCAGCCTACTGCTGTGCTTAGAGCTCCACACCTTTCTGATGTATTAACAAAAGTAAATTATTCCACCAGTCACTGATCTAATGTAATATGGGTATTTGCATACTGTCTACACGCTGAGACAAGAACAGTGTTCAGTCATCCAAAAGGGGTAAGAAAAGTCAAAGCAAGCATAGAAAAATATGTCTGTGTATACATCTCACATACACACAAAAACCAAAGACTTCTAGAACAGCAAACAACAAAGATAGAGTTGTGTGAATGCTACATGAAGAAAGACCCAGAGAAATTCAGTCTTGCTATAAAAGCAGATTAAACTGTGTTCTGGATAAAAAAACAATATTTTTAAAGAATGCCCAGTAGTTACCACTGCTGCTATCACAACATTTAGCAACAAACAGTAAGGCAATATAAGGTCATAGTCACTACTTTTTGTATGCTTCTTTTCAAAGGGGGTTACTTATCTGAATAAACTTCATACATCAATTGTAATAATGCAAAACATGCAAGCACTGATTTAGAGCAACGTTAGAAAGCTTCAGACTTTCAGGTCTTGCATTCAATAGAAGATTCATCTGCTTGTAGCACTCTGAAATAATAAAAGATCTAGTACAACGTTGCTTAATTCTGTATCTTAACCTTGTGACTTGGGTATCATTGCAGTTTAGTGGTTTTTAAATATTTGGGTATATGCAAAAATCTAAATGACAGATTTCCATTTTAAGTCTTTATGCACAATGATTAATGAAGATGCGCATTTCCAACTAAGGTCACATTCAACATTTTATTAACTGTTTATTTGCATCTAAAGAAGTACTTTGCTTCTAAAGAAGTAATTTCTACAGCTACCTTCTCAAGCAGAAACATTTTCCTTCTCCATATTTTCTGGTGAAACAAAGATTAACCTTGTTGGTTGGAATGATAATTTAAAATTAAGTCATAACAAAATCAGCTGTTTAAAAGTGTTACAGTATGATAACACACTGTGTGATAACACACTGTGGCTTTATGTGTATCATAGCCA
This sequence comes from Phaethornis superciliosus, assembly GCA_023637945.1. NCBI lineage: Eukaryota > Metazoa > Chordata > Aves > Apodiformes > Trochilidae > Phaethornis > Phaethornis superciliosus. The sequence goes on from JAJQWJ010000003.1 coordinate 24,469,562, forward strand.
TGCTTTAGGTAAGTCTTTCATAGTATAGAAATTTTACAGAAAATGTCAGTCTTTGATTTGCCACTCAATGCATTTATAGAATCCTACTAGATGTTTACTAGAATATCAGTCTACTAATGTACTGCTGATTGGACATGAAGAGAGGTTGAAAAACACTTCAGGCATTTAATGTTGTTCTAAAAATCTCTAACTGCTTGTGTACGTAGCAATGACTTCACAAGACCTTCACTGGTCAGAATAACAATCACCTAAGTTACGATTCTGAATCCCTCTGACACTTTTTTACATTGCTATAGGATAAAAAAAGATCCTAAAATTACTTTAAGCATGATCTGTTTCTTACTGCTTTCTCTACTTCCACTTTACACTCTCAGTTTCATGTAAGCCTGATGGTAAAAATGCACGCAGAGATAAAATAAGTGAACTCATTCTAAAATTTTGAGTAAAAATATGATTAAGCAAGTAAGTGTACTTGCAAGAAAACTTATCCAGAATACTCAAAATTCTTTTGACTTAATATAGAAGGTTTAATAGACAAAGATAAGAACAATTTCTGAAGATGAATGACCAACACTTGCATAACCAATGTTTCAGAGCATGCAATCAGAACTTGCATGCAATGAAACAGATTCGTCTTTAATATGCATATTTTTGAAAGACGTATTAGTTTCCCTTTCAAGGTGATCAAAAGTAGCATGCAAGAATATTATACACTTATTTCAGGATGACAACATACATACTAAAAGATAAGTGCCTCAAAGATAACTGTCTCGGTCAAAACCACAGTATTACATGACAAATATATTACAACGTTTTCCATATTAATTTGATAGCACTTATTCATCTTTATAAACAATATAAAAATTGTGTGAGGTGTTGTGCATAGCAAAGGAAATATTTCTGTAGTTTCCAGTTTAAAAAATTACCAGAATTAAAATAATTATTTGGCAGAATACATTCAGCAGGTAATGTGTATGTAAAAAAACCCTCCAGGAACATACTCCTAGACCAGTGCTCATCAGTTCACAATTGAATTTTTTTTGTCTACTGAGGGGGAGAAAAGAAACTGGAGGATAGAAGTAGATTTGTTTCTAATACGCCTTCACAATGAAATTTTAATTGTGAAAATATAAGAACAATTTATGCATTCCAGGATTTGAGTTATCTCACTGACTTCAAAACGGTGTGTACATAATGGCAATTTTATACATTTTCAGCACTTACATGGCAGAAGTATAAAGCTTAATACAGCATCCATTTAATTCTGATGATTGTTTAAGACATTAAGTTCAGCTAATATAGTTGGATATAGTCACTACTGAAGTCTAAACCCAATACTTTACGCAAATATTATGCTATACAAAAGAAATTCAGAAGATCTCTGAAAATACCCCAAAAGAATGGTGTCATTTCTTATATAAAAATTTGAGAGCTAAGACACCAGCAAATGACAGCTGCAGCATTAACTCACCTGCTAGCTGTTTTTACAGAGCTGTTCTTCTTGTGTCCTCTCTCCGATCGGTTGTCTCGCAAGAGTTGAAGCTATTAAAAAAAATGTTCAGAATAGTCTCACAAGCAGTGCCTTTATATTTGCTTTTTAGAAATGTTTTCCTGACAATGCCATTCTTTCCTGTCTCATGTAGTCTTTTGGAATTTTTCACCCAGGACTCTAAGAGATGCACATAAAATTTTGTGATAACAGCTAGTATTTCAAGATGTATTCACCAATTTTAAATTCCTAAATAAATGAAAATGTAAAAATTAAATTACTTCCAAAGTATATTAAAACCCCATGTAATTCAGAATTTCACAATTTAATTATGTGTAAAATTTCAATTTTTTCCCTATTTAAAATTTCAAAGCTGTACAATGAAAAGTGCTGGCGAACACTTAAATCATGACAAAACTTCTCAGGTTGGAACTTGTATCTAGGTGGCTATGAAACAGTTATAAACTCTTCTAAGCCCCTGGAGCTTTTCTAATTTGAAAGTTGCAGAATCAACAAAAAAAATTGTATTAAAGCTTCCCATAATAGTGGGGAAGTAGGAATAATGAGGGATTAATTTAACTGAGATGGTGACTCAGCTTCTGGAACAAGCTCTGATTTACTCTGTTTCTTTTAGACAAATAAAGGAAGACTTTTCATTCAGAGTATGTTCAATACTTATTTCCAGCACTATGATATTTGTCATAATGAGTAAAGTGGCAGTAGCAGTAAAATATGACTGTCAAAAAAAAGGTACACTAGAGAAATTAAAACTGGACAGTATAAAAAATATGTGTTTCTTCTAACCACAGATGAAAGAAAGTATAGAATGAAAGACTGGAAACAAATTGCTGTTTTTTTACATCAAACACATTTGAAAGTCCAGTGGAAATTAGGAAATGAGAAACTTTATGACTTGACCAACCACTCCTCAATGTTGTACATGAGCACAGACTCCAAAAATTGCTTCTGTCTATAGAATTACACTTGACTGATTTTTCCTGAACTCTTTGTAGCTTGCTTCTTATATAAGGAATACTCCTCATCATTTCAACTGTGTAGTTGAAATATCTAGCATCTTGTATTTAGTTAGAGCAGTAAAATACTGGAGTCTGGTTTTAAATGGCAAACTTAAGAATACATAAAGGTAAAGCACCTTTTATTCTGATATATTTTTGCAAAATATTTTTTCCATTTTCTTAACTCAAACAAATCAGAGCACTAACAATTCATATTTAAATGTAGCCACAATTTTTAATCAGCATGCCATTCATACAGTGTGTATCTATTTCATGATCCAGTTAAGGAGAACAGTTACCAATATTCTCTGGATGATAAGTCAATTGTAGGTATTGCATGTACAAATCCAGATGACTTGCCACAAATTAGTTAAAAGAATGAGCAGTGAACTCATGCAACAAATAGTTTACACACTATGGATCTTCACCAATTCAGTGAGAATTTTACAGGCTGTCAAAATTTTCACCATTATTTTAATTTCTTTTATTTGTGTAAAAAACCCCAACTCATCTGCCACGAGGACCTATATTATTTGATGACTTTAGCTTTACTTCACAATTCATAAGTAATATGGAAGCTACAAATACGACTTCAGATAAGGTCTTTGGAAATATGAAACAAACATATAAAATTAAAAATTCATTCAAATCTACTATTATCTAATAAAAAAAATAATTAATTTTGAGCACACGTTTCTCACACTTTGCTGAAGGGATATTGCCAGTATGTTCCAATGTAGGAAATCCTGGCATGGAAATTTCCATACCGTTTTAAGCTTAGAAACTTTTAAAGAAGTAAACAGCACATTTACAGCTAATTACTCTGTTATGTGAGACATCAATATATTAAACTCAAAACTAGAAAAAATAAAATCACTCAGACTCATCCTAACCTAGCAAATTTGACTACTTATAGTCATTTCAGGAATAGGATAAAAATAAACTCAAAAGAACTTTTATCATTATTAATTAGGATGAAGCATGCTCATATTTAAAATGTTCTTTTTAATGTGTTTCTTCCACTATGAAATATATTTCAAAATAATGAGAGTTAAATGTGAGTCATATTTAGAAGTCTATTTAGGCTATTTAGATAGGTTAAGTGTCAGACATCTTACAGTAAAATGTTAGAAGTTCACAATTTACAGCTAAAATTGTACTATATTTTACCCATTCTGACAGTTTTAGGCATTTAACATAACTTTAACAGAAGCAGCTTGCCCTGGAGTTCAAAAGAAGGGATAGGAGACAAAAGAGAGTATACACAGATTTAAATGATGACTTATTGGAGCTACAAGTGTTCATGATGGATTATCCTAAGATATCCTAAGATGAACCCTCCAAAGAATCTACAGGTCTCATTTCCTTTGGAATTTTAAAACCTATTTAAATTTGTAAGTGTAGTAGCAAACTTGCACAGATTTAATGAAATGAAACTTGCTATATCAATTTTTGCTGACTTAAAAAATATACAATGGAACTTAAGGCATAAATTTCAATGCATTGACAATATATTCAGCTACTTTTACTGAACAGTTGAAGAAATCAGTATATTTACGAAATAAAAACACTTACTTTCACATTTTATAGTTCTTAGACAAGTTGTTCTGTTTAGACCTTACTACCATCCACAAAAAAAAAGGCTCCCCCATGTCTGAAGACAAGCTAACGAAATAAATGCCATGTTGCTAACCAAATATTAAACATGTCTTCACATTTCCTCAACCACATCTCTTGGCTTGGACCTTCTGGGGAAAACTAGTGAGATATTTTCACTAATGTCTGAACTATGATGTAGATTTAAAAGTTCCTTTTCCTTTTTCTTGTTTTAGTTTTTTTTAATTGCAGTGGTCTTTTTAACCAACGAAATGCAGAAAAATGGAATTGAAAGGTCTTTCTTTAGAAGCCTGCCCACTCTTGTCAGTGTTTGGTATGTCTTGATTTCATAGGTCAAATGCTTTGCTAACCAGCATTTTGAGAAACACAGCATTTAGAGAGATTGTGATTACCAGAATCATTAAAAACAAAAAAACAAAGCAGAGTTTTAATTTAACCTGTGAAAGCTCACAGACGCTTAACTGAAATTAAGTAACTAATTAAAGATTTTTAATTAAGGGACTTTTTGAGATGCACCACTGTTAATATGTTTCCTTACAAGAAAATATGAAATGATACCTGCTTTGTTTAGAATTGCTTAAAATATTAGCTCACTCTGGAAAAGAGGTAGTTAAATTCGTTTATACATCTCAGGTAAACTATTCTTGATCAAAGCAGTTCTTACCTGGCTATGTTCCTTCCTAGCCCCAGGGCTAAACCAGTGGCTGTGGGAGAAAAAGAAGACAAGTTTAACAATATAACTAACAAAGCACATGCTGTCATATGACCAGTCTGTGCGTGCTTTTGGGTATTTTATTGTCTGCCAGGAAAATACAGCCTTTGGCTATGCTTTATTTTAATGGGATATTTTTATTGAACTCTCCCAGTCTGTAACAGTTTTGAAAGAATGTACCACAGATTTCACTTCTAAGTAGCTACTGGCTTTATAGGTAATTATATTTTTTCAAACAAGCTATAAAAATATATAAATTATAGTATTTTAATATATTCTAATCTATGCACTATACAGAAAATTAATACCATATTTGGTACTGAAGTGTTATTTATTAATGATTATAGCTGAGAAGGTTTTAAAGTACTGTGGACTATCTGATAGTTGTTAATGTTTTATTTTACAAATGGAGGGCTTAGAGTGAATCTACAGTGAAATTCAGTCTTTAAATTCAGTGTCTTCACATCTCCATGCAACTGTATAGTTTTGACTACCAGTGGTCTTATTTCACGGAGATGAAAATTTGAACTAAGACATAGACAGGCAGAGACAAAAAAAGCATATTAATACTGGTTCAGATGCACACTGTTATCACAGAGAAATGGATTAACACCTGAATGTACCTGTAGTAACCATTACACAAACCTAGGGCAAATGTTGACATTTGTAAAACAAAGAGAAGGAAAAAAAAAGTAAAACCAGGGAGATTGGAAAATTACATATATTGAAATTACATATAGTAACTACATAATGTGCATTTAATCAGGCATTAGGCTTGGGCAAAAGGATAAAATTATTCCACCCATTACAATATTGCCCAAAAAGACCATCCCATTATCTGCTATTATTCTTGTGGGTTCCTCTAGAAGTGTAACCAAAGATTATAAGTTTAACCTAGTTAAGCTTTTTCTTAAGTAGATAAATTCAGTAGTTTACTCTCAATTTTCACCCACAGCACCTATGCAATGACACAAAAGAAATTACTGTAATATACTGAGAAGAAGCAGATTCTATAGAATTGTCTGCTCTAAATTATTCTTTTATTGTTTTTAAAGTCACAAGTTTGAAAGTTTGGTGGCTTTTTGCCACTCACTTTCTTTGAATTTGCTGATGAGCAGTCAAGTCTCTCATTCTTGTATACATGACCAGCTGTCACCAAAACCTGCATACTGTTAACTGCTTTTTCTACTTTTAAGGTGATTAAGGGAAAGACATTGGAAATCAAAAAAGAATGACAGCTGTAAAGTTACAAGTATACCTTGGGATAAAAATTATGAGACACTTATATATTTTGGACATAAAATGCTCATCAACTGCACCGAACAGTTCAAAGTCTGACTAAAACAAGGAGATTTGATGTATGTATAACTTTGATGTTGAGAGTTGATGAGAAGGAAAAACAGCACATTTGCAAGTGTCTGTCCCATCAAATAAGGTCACTGGCACCCAGAGGCTGACGAAGATAAGAAACATAATGACTTAGATCTAAATTCCACGTAGATGAATGTCTTGTCTCTGACCAGGTAAAGAGTAAATGCTGAAGGAGGAGCAGCTAACTGGTGTATCTTCCTCTACATAAACTGCTGTTCTGTGGCAAATCAGCGGATTACAAACTACATTATTAGTTAAGCACATTTCTATTGAAAAAATATATCAAAGTAATTAGAATGAGTCTCATATTTAGATATTAAAAACTCTTCATAAAGAATAAGACCTCTTAATGAGAAAGTGATATTCAACTCACACTTTTTTTTACGATTTTGTCCATTCACTTAACTACAGCATTATTTGCTTTCTTGTTTTAATAAAACAAACTGAAGCAAATCCCATAAAATACCAGTTGAATTACTTCAGGGTATAAATAACTTACAAAATCCTTTTAGTTAACACACACATTAGCAAATTATGGGGTGCAACAGAACTGGATTATTAACATAACACATCTGGTACTGAGGATCTGATATTTGTAGTATATGTGCTTTGGTAAGATTTTTTTTTAAACTGCAGATGCCGTATCTAGTAGCAGTTAGCACATATAAGTGAATCCTCAAATACATTATTTCCTAATCATGTGAGTCTGTTTTAGATTTGGAAAACAAAGGAAAATTTAATCTTCCTATTGTAACTATTCAAAAGAGGTAGCCAAGAAATAATGCTGTAAAATGTTTTCAGCTGAACAGAAGAAGAGTTTACACTAATAACACACCAGAGTAACTAAACAAATTGAGTGACGTTCCCTGTTTACATGCATCTAAACAAATGATTCTTTTTGTGGATTTTATGATAACCTTTCTCACATGATACAACATGTTTAAGATGTGATGCTTGTTGCTATTCATACATACAAGTTTAACATTTCTGAATTTCCTTTTAGAGAAAAGTAAAGCAGGTCTTTTTAAAGAACATGTATTTAGTATCTAGCCTTAAAACCTGTTGCATTTTAGGAAAGTCTGTACTTAGCAAGTTAATAAAAAACACATTTACAAAGCACTGAACTTCAGGTTTCATTAAGAAACATAAAAGAAGCAAAAATTATAAAAGCTTATGTCATATTATTACTAAATAAAGATGATTACATAACTGAGCTGAGGCTCTCATCACATTTTTTACTGTAACAATATGTCACTTTGGGACAGAGGTACCAATGTGATGCAGAAAACAGTAAAAGTTATAAATGCTATCACTGATACTCACTCATGAAGAGAATCCTGCGACAAGTGAACTGTTTTCCTGCTACTGCCTGTTCCGGGAGTTATCTAATGGAAAAAAGAAGGGAAAAAAAAGTCTTTAAATAATTGGGCAGCATGCACATGCAGTGACTGTTTATTAAGAAAACCGATCACAAATGCAAAATACAAATAGAGACAGTATATTAGATGTAGTAAATGCTCTAGCAATATTTGCAATTTTAAAGCAAAATCAGAGTGTAGAAAGTGCTATACAAATTTTACCAAAATCCTTTACGTATAATCTTGATTATATGTCAGACATCAGACATTTATAGATGTCAGCTTAAAAAGTTCATGAAGCACTTCAATTCCAAAAAACTTAAGTTAGATGTTTTGAAAATCATATTCAACATACCATCCTTATTTATGGATAATACAGCAATAAAAATCTTTTAAAATGCTACCAAACTTTGTATTCCAACACAAAGCTTTTGAAATTCAAGTTGATGTGAGATGGGAAGGAAAGATAAAGTAACTTTTATTACACTGTACCGTGGTCCTTGTCGAGTGCTTTAGTGCTGAAACTAAAAAATATATGATATGCTCATGTTCAGAATAACCTTAAGAATGCGTGATAGCAAATGCAGACTTTTGAAGATGATGATAATCTGGTATTGCTCAAGAATGTATTCAAACAGTTTTATTTCTGTACTTGCAATGTGCTTAGTTTGTCTACATAGATGGGTAAAAGCAGAAAAATAAGAGATCTCCTGATAAAACTCATGGAAGAATGGAGCACAATGAAAATTAATCCTGTCGGAAAGAATGCAGGAACAAATTTTCATCTCCTTGCAGACAGTTGTATATTCAGTAGATGATCAGAGGTGGGAATGAAGTCAGATATTCTGCTAGTTTTGAAAGGACACCACAAAAACTCAAGATAACATGTTTAGATGGCTCAGACTTGAAACAAAAACATAAGCACGAGATTCACAGATAAAAGCAGACTATCCTCCATTAAAAAAATGATGCGTTCACATTTTGAAGAAAATTACCCTATTCATTTAGAGTCATGATGCAGAAAAGCCAGGGCAGTTGAAGCTCCAAGTCTGGAAAACTTAAAACCAGCACTCCAGGAATAATTTGAAAGCTCCACGCAGATAAAGTATTTGACAAAAATCTGTTTCTTTGACCTGAAGAATAATGTCACTTGGAGCTGAGTTATTAAATCCGTAAGTGGTGACATTTTCCTGACTAATGGTGATTGAAAAGAATTGGTAATACCATATCAGAGAAAGTGATACAAATTCCTAGTAGGAGATACAAAGAGACATACAAATCCCTAGCAGAGGATGAAGACAAGGTTCATGACCATCTGAAGATTCAAAAGTCCATAGGACCTAATGAAATGCATCCCAGAGTCCTGAGGGAATAGGTGGATGCAGTTGCCAAGCTACTCTCTATGATATCTATGAAAAGTCATGGCAGTCAGGTGAAGTCCCTGTTGACTGGAAGAAAGGAAAAATCATGCCCATGTTTAAAAAGTGTAGAAAAAAGGACCCTGGGAACTACCGACCTGTCAGCCTCATCTGTGTGCCTGGGACGACCAGGGAACAGATCCCCCTAGAAGACATGCTAAGGCCCATGGAGGACAGGGAGGTGATCCAAGACAGCCAGCATTGCTTTACCAGGGGCAAATCCTGCCTGGCGAGCCAATGGCTTTCTGCAATAGAGTGACTACATCAATCAACAAGGGAAAAGCAGTGAATGACATCTATCTGGAGTTCTGCAAGGCCTTTGACACAGTCCCCCAAAATATCCTACTCACCAAGTTGGAGAGAGATGGATTTGATGGGTGGACTGTTCAGTGGATAAGGAATTAACTGGATGGTTGTATCCAGTGGGTAGTGGTCAATGGCTCATAGTCCAGATGGAGACCAGTGACAAGTGGTACCCCTCAGGGTTCTGAGCTGGCACCTGTACTGTTTAGTATTTTTATCAATGATAGAGACATCAGGATTGAATGCAAAAGTTTGCAGATAACACCAAGCTGATTGGTGCTGTCAATAATCCAGAAGGAGGAGATGTCATCCAGAAGGGTCTGGACAAACTAGAGGTTTGTGGGTCTCACAAGGTTCAACAAGACCAAGTGCAAGGTCCTGCACCTGGGTCGGAAAAATCCGCACTATCAGTCTTGGGGATGAGGTTTTAGCAAGCAGCCCTGGAGAAAAGGACTTGGGGGTGAAGGTGGATGAAAAGCTGGACATGAGCCAAGAGGGCGTGCTTGCAGCCCAGAAGGCCAAACACATCCTGGGCTGCATTAAAAAAAGAGTGGCCAGCAGATTGAGAAAAGTGATTCTGTCACTTTGCTCTGGTAAGACATCACCTGGAGTATTGAATCCAGCTCTGGAGTCCTCAATACAGGAAGGACATGGATCTGATAGAGTGGAGTCCAGAGGAGGGCTATGGAAATAATCAGGGGGCTAAAATACCTCACTTATGAAGACAGGTGGAGGGAACTGGAGCTGTTCAGCCTGGAGAAAAGAAGGCTTGGGGAGACCTAATAGTGACCTTCCAGTACCTGAAGGAGCTACAGGAAGGCTGGAGAGGGACTGTTTGCAAGGGCTTGTAGTGATAGGACAAGGGAAAAGAGTAGTGGAAAAATGGAACAAGTTGCCTATGGAGGTAGTTGAGGCTTCCTCCCTGGAGATGTTCAAGGTGAGGCTTGGCGAGGCTCTGAACAACCTGATCTACTTGAGGGTGTTCCTGCTTACTACTGAGGGGTTGTATTACATGACCTTTAAAGGTCCCTTCCATCCCAAATTATTCTATGATTCTATATCATGGCACTACATAGGTGAACAGCACCTACTGCTTTACCCACGTTTGAAATTTACCATTTTACTAGACTTACTGAGGCCTTTTATAGGTGCATGAGAATAATATAAATGACCAAATTTTACTTTTGTAATGTCACAGTTCACCTAATGAGAATGTCATTTCACAAAGACAGCCCTAGAATGTGAGGAAGTATTTTAATATGTAATTTCCAAATTTTAAGATTATAACTAAACTGTTACTTTAACATTCTAGGTGAATATGTAGCACAGCTCTTGAGAGTTACATCCTGCATTAATCTCAAAATGAGGTTTTCATGCTATTCCAGTGGGTATCCCTGGAATACAGTAATCCATTTTCTACACTGTGGCTATAAGAAAAGCCGACTGTGCCTATGTCATGCTTTGTTAGAGGTTCATGATCACATTATCTCATGGTGGACCTGACACTTTTATTCAGTTTACAGTATGTTCTGTGTACAGGCAACTTATTTCCTTTGCCAGGGCTGCTGACAACCTTTTCCACACTGTATTAATCTTGTTTACAGACTTTATCTTGGTACAAATATCAGAAAACTGAACTTTTTATCTCAGGGAGAAAATAAACAACATGTTGACAGAAGCAAAAGCTATTTTCTGGACTAAGATTGGTTGTTTACCTGCAGCCATAGTTATGGAAACAAGTTTAAGTTTCCAGCTTACTCAAAATATATAATCTGAAATTGAATAAACACAGAAATTTCAAGAAAAATTGCTTGATAAATTGACTGCTTTACTGTAATATGTAAAACACAGAAGTAAGTTTTTTCCACTAATTTATATGTGAATATGAACTTGCTTGGAATACAGGTACAACTGATCACAAAGTACACTACTCAGGTTTCTCTTGCACACCCCAGGTAGCGTCACTTACCCAGCATCCACAGAACTTTTATAAAACTTAAGTGATAATGCACACATATAGATCTTTGCATAAAACTGAATGCTGATTATTTTAAGTCACAAAACGTTAATGTAAATTAATTCCTACTTGCAAACTATCTAGGGTCCAAAAAGCCACAACAAAACCTATTCACAACTTCATCTATTAACTTCCAATTAGAAAAATCTACTCCAAAGATGTACTGAATGTCCACAGAAGAGTGTCAATTGCTCAATAAACTGGCAGCAGATCCGAGGACACTGAAATAAAAACAAATACCCTCTCAACTCTGCAGATTCTTTATTCATGTGCTATGGTGATGAAATTTAAGGCAGAAGAAATCAGGGGGCAAAGTAAGTATTAAGTTTTCATTGTGTAACTAAGAACAAACAGCACAGGCAGCTTGCACAACTTTATTTTTTATTTTTTTGCAATTGAATGTATGCTAATGTGCATGTCTGAGTGCACACATATCAGGAATAAGAACTGCTGTGATGAGAGTGTTTAGAAGACTGACAGATCAGGTCTTCTAAACTTTAAACAAAGTTCATTCAACACATAACAGTGTAACAGTGAATTCTTACACACTGTTAAGAATTCTCCTTATATACAGAAGTGTTAGTTTTTAACACTTGTATGCTAAATTAACTGTGAGTATACAATATAATAGAGTTTTTAGTAGCACCCATCTGAGTCATGGGCAAGTTACACGCTATCTGAAAACCACATTTTGTTAAAGTCCAGCAAATGCTGTGGACTAGTTTTGCCACATCCTTTTTACAGGAAAATTGTGGCACATCTTTTCCTAACATAAACATGGTAATATTTCCAAATCTTTCGATGGATAAACTTTTGGGAAAAAATGCCAAGGTGCATTGTAAAGTTCCAATACAACATGTGCAGAATTCTGGCTTAAAAAATTCCTTCCTGTGAGACATTAAAATGCCTAGGAAACACCCAGTAAACTCTTTTAAGCTTTTTAGCAGTATAGTGAATAGTCTGTGTTTCTAGAACTTGCATTACTCCATAACTGAACACAATCACACTCATACAGGATCTTAGGTAACTATAACTAATATACAAAATGCAGTAGGGCTAGCTCTTTCCTCTAAGAATTGCAGCTTTCAAAAAACTTGTAACAAATGACTAGAAATTATGTCTTAAGAGGATAAGGAAAATATCAGCCTTCAAAAAGAACAAAAGAAATATCACAGGTCTTCACACAGACTGTGTTGCAATCTGTACGGTGGCTCAGCTGCATTAAATAGCAAAATAAGTAGGAGCATAAAGGGAAACCAGAGAAACCTTTGAGCCTGCTTGCTTGTCATCTTCCTTCTGTGCAGTCTCTCCAGCAACACTGCACAAGAGATACTGCAATCTACAGTTGATATAACTGGTTTAGTATGAATAAAGCTTAGGGTCACCTTTGGAACTCAGAATTTCTTCTGGCTACAAGTCCTTTTACCATTGCATGAATAAGATGAGGTGGTGATGGCTGCATGCTGTTTGCAGCTCCCCTGAAACCCCAGTATTCTGAGACAAAGTTTTGAAATGATTGTTTTGCCTAAGAAATTACAACCTATACTGATGGGGACGGTAAAATGAGAAAGTATTCAAGACTAAGGGGTTTTGCCTCAAAATACATTGTACACTGCTGCCTGAAATTTAAGTATATGACAAACTTCAGAAGTGATACACAGGAAGATGGTGGGATTAAACAGAAAAAGAAAGGCAAGAAAGATAAAGGATTTCACTTTGCTGAAATAATGCTGAGTACAGAAACTGTTATTTTAAAATGCTAATATATAGAATATTCCAGTTCAAAGGGACCTACAGTGATCATCTATTCCAACTACCTGACTAATATTTAAAGAACATTGACAGGTTTGAGGCCCCTCTCACTGTTCCAGTGTTTGACCACCCTCTCAGGTTAAGACATCCTTCCTCCAGCCTAACCTCCCCTGGCACAACTTTGAACCATTCCCATGTGTCCTACCACTGGATCACCAAAAGAAGAGCTCAGCACCTCTATCTCCATTTCCCCTCCTAAGGAAGCTTCAGAGAGCAATGAGGTCAGTCCTCAGCCTCCTTTTCTCCAGACTAGGAAAGCCCAAAGTCCCAGATGCTCCTCAGAGGACATGCCCTTCCAGCCCTGTCACCAGCTTGATGGCCCTCTGGATGCATTCAGGGACCTTCACCTCCTTCTTCTGGAGGCCAAAACTGCACATAGTACTCATGGTGACTCCACACCAATGCTGAACAGAGTAGGACAACACCCTCTTTTGATGGGCTGGTCATAACACTGAGAGAGACGGAGTGAAAAAATCTACAGTACAGTCACAGGTTGCTTAAGCACTACTATTTATATGAATAGGGTGAATTATGAAGATGTGTCTGAGAACAGAGTGTTTACTGTTTAAAGTAACTATTTAAAGATGACGAATAAGTCAGTCAATTAATGCACTTTTAATAATAAAATTATTTTAATTTACATGTACTGTTGTTCAAAGAAAGTTACTACCATTTGCCATTAAAAGATACAATAAATTAAAACAAAGCATGAATAAGTTACAGAGCTACTTTACAATTATTTGTTTCTCATTTGAAGCATATTTAAAAATCCAGTTACTGAGTAGCCCATGGGAAATCAATTATTATTTTAAAAGATAACTATAATACAACACTCACAAGTATGAATGTGTTCCATACAACATATTTTCTTAATACTCAAAAGAATATAAACTACTTTAAAATTCATACTCAGTCACACCTCTTCTCCCTTATTTTTTTCCATCCTATGACACAATCAAGTGAGCAAGTATAGGCTCTCTAATTTATGCTTAGCTTAGGAAAAACTTGTGAAAAAATACAATGTCCTATTCATAACTGTATCTCAGATATGCTTTCCATTAACGAAAAAAATAGTTTCTTAAAATTTAAGTAATGTTGAAATATTGATAATGATAGTTTTGTATTTTAAATTGGATTCTTTGCCAAACACAACACAGCATGTGCTGTGAAAAGATACTACTAAGCTCGTGTTTTACAGGATGTTATTTCCTTGCAATGATTTGGTGGACTTGGAAGTGTTTTGTTTACAACTGTATTTGATGATCTTAACAGGTCTTTTCCCCTCTAAATGATTATATGATTCTGTTTAAAGAATCCACATAAATAATTATGGAAATATTTGACTTGAATGTTTAACTTAGCCATCACAGTGTGCCACATCCATACAGTGCAAACCCAGTAAAATTTCATTTTCCTCATATAACTCATTTTATACCATTTCTTCACTAGAAGCATTGGAAAGCACTTACAATAAATAGAGCTCTGGATTTAAACTACAACTTAAAAAAAAAATCGTATTCTTTGACTTGGAGAAATATAGGAAACTAAGAAAATAAAACCAGCTTTCACAGTATACATTACCAAATCATGGCCATAACCTTAGCTTGACATTACCACTTCATATTTTTTCCCCTCTACAAGCAGATTTTTGCTGAAGGCCCCAACCTGACCATTTCCCAGAAGCATTTCTTTAATGTGCAGATTACCTTTAAGAGAAGATCAATGAAACTCTAAGTTTTCATGAAGATGTGGTTCACTGCCAGAAGAATTCTATGCCAGCTGCTTGCTGGTCTAGTATAATGCTTTAAAACTGGCCTCTTACTAACCAAGTATTGCAACAATCAATGGATGGTTGCCATTCTGCTTGCAAAATATATGCAAGTGACAAGGAAGGATTAAAACCTCAAGAAAAACGGGTCAAAAGACATGGACTTTAATACTACAGTAAACTCATATTTCTCTGTACATGTTTTACTTTTTTCTCTTAAAAAGGAAAAAAAAAACAACCAAAAAAACCCCACCACCCTCCCCCCCAAAGCTTCACATTCCAGATAAAATGAGAATCAGTAAGTTTCTTGGAAGTTAAAGAATATGTCCCAGCTCCCCAGTCTCTCTAGTAATTTCACATGCTGTTAAAAGAGTTTTCTCTACACTACTTTTCACACAAGTGACCAAAATACCTCTGTCTCTACATACACGGTTTTCAGTTGAATGATTAACAAATGGAAAGGAAAAACTATGAAATCAGAGATTAAAACAAGAAAAGTCCACTATTGAACATGGCCCATTCAGAGAAAGATGGAAAATTTACATCTCATATATAAAAGCAAAACAGTGTATTTCTTTATAAATCTTTGCTATTACAGTTTTTTTCTGCTGCTTTTAAGATGAACCCTCAATTTGAAATGACTGTCCTAGGTGTAAGGTATTTTGTTTTTTAACACTAGAAAAAAATTAAACCAACTCCTCATTAAAAGGAAAATTAAAGATCCTCAGGACTCCATAAACACGTAACACGGCATCATGGTTTCAATTTTTTATATTAGGAAAGGGAAAATTTTCAAGGCAATGGTCTGAATGGTACTAGATAGGGCAACAAAACGATCAAAATTTTCCTAGTTCATTATTCTGTAAATAGCTAATATTTTAAAAAACATATTTAAATGAAAAAAAATTTCCTTAGTACTAATTAAATGCTGCAGTAATATATTATATATGAAAAAATCTTATGATCATATTTTGGCTGTCTGTTGAGATATAAAACTCATTCTAGGGTAAATTTTTAGCTTCACCAGGTTAAAAGGATTTTGACTTGAGGGGTGTTGTATCCTTATTACTTAAGAATAATCTAAAATGTTGAAATAATGTTTTTTACACACTCTCACAGTTATACAGATGGGAAAAAGGAGCAGAGTAGTGATTGGGATACTAGCATTGACCTGAGAGATGTGGGTTCAATTTCTCACTCTGCTGCAGGCTTGGTTTTTTGACTTTTGGTAAGTTGCTTTCTGCAGCTCAGTTCCTCATTTGGGAAAAACAAGAAAAACATACAAATAAGACACCTCTTTCCCCACCCAAGGTATTATTCTGTAATAGTTTTTCCTTGCTTCAAAGTAATGTAGTATAATGACAGAAAAGATTGTGTCAACCACATAGAATGTCATCAAAATATTTGCTTTGAGACTGCCTGAAGTATATTATTGAAGGTGATTTTTATTCCTACTGTCACAGGACTTATTTAGGAAACAGAAAAAATGTCAATACGAAATACATTTACATATATAAGCAGAAATACTCAGAAGTCTTTGCAGGTACAGTTCATGGCAGCATAAGCTTACTCTGAGTGGATTAAAAAAAAAATGCACACAACAAAACCCCCATTTTCAAATCACTGCCCAGCTTCAGTAGCAAGCTATGAGTGGCCTCTACTGGCTGACCAAAGGCTACAGAAGTCACTAAGCTTTTTCCTGAGTTACAACTGTGGTTATCAAGTGTGTGAAGAAATGCTAGTAGAAAGAATATGCTCATTAGTACTAAACAATTCACTTAATGTTATGTCTCAAATAAAAGGCAAGCATAAGATGAGTGAAACAATAGATAGTGGGGAAAAAATACCTTTTACACTAGTGCGCCTAGGAATTGACAAAATATATATTGTACACAAGCAAAAAGCCTGTTTTTCAAAAGCTGATAATGCAATTCAGCAGCATATTTTATACTGTAAAGGTCAAAACAAACCAACTTCAAATTCAAGTAGTTTATACTTTTTAATATAAGTTTTATACTTTGAATGAAGAATTAGTTACTTCAATTATTACATGAACTGTATGCTTTGGATGTACAATTTGAACACCTGTTTTGTCATCTGAGAAGCTATGATAACAGACTACGTAACTATTCTTTTAATAAATGTCTAAATTTGAACTTTTCATTATTTGTAACATTAAAACCAGTAGCATACAGAATAATAAAATATTAAAACCTAAGTATGTAAGTGCATCTATTGCCACAAAGCTGATATACAATTTTCTTTAAACTACATAAAATACTGTATTTTTATTAGGGGGAAAAAAAGGAGAATAAACCATAATTAATTTTTCTTTTAAAACACTAGTTGTAAGCAGCACGACTTGAACAGAAGAGAGTAGAAGTTGTCCAAAACATGGCCAAGAATACTTATTATTGTGCAATATCTATAAACAATATAAACAAAAATATTAGATAAAAAAGAAGATAGTACCAGTAACAAGGAAGTAATTTTTTTTTCTTCACCTTTCTTTTTTATAGAAATCCGTACCTGATTTGCCATTTTCCCACATTTTAATTGCACCCTATCAAGAAGGATTATTATCAAACATAAGTGACTACCAGTGTCAAAAGCTGATTGTCTTCATAATTAGCCATACAGTTCTCATAGACAACACTGTACTCTCTGCTATTTCCAGCTCCTGTTCTGGATCCTGCCTGATTTCAGAGTTCTGCCTCATTTCAGAATTCAGTCCCATTATCTCCACTGCTCAAAATTGTTCACAGGGTTATCTGGCTGACATATACGATAACCCTCCATCTCACCAGACACCACTGGGATATGACATGCTGACCCACAGTAAGCCTTGATTATTAGCTTGAAACATACTCCATATAAATGGAGCTTCAAGTCAAATAATTTGTTTTAAAGTCTTTTCATTTTACTTATACACTGAGACTCATTTTAACATGCTGAAATCAGTTCCATTAATCTATAGAGCCATAAATATATTTAGACACTTTAACATTACAATTTTGACTACTACTAGAAAACAGAAGAAAAATACTACAACTAAAAAGCAGACTGGATGTAATGCCTTTTTATTTTCAAAAGAGAAAGGGATTTTAGTTTAATAAATTATAACAAAATGCAATACAAATGGCCAGACACTGCAACTGAACAGAATGTCCCACTGCCTGCACTATATTGAAGCCCAAACTCTTATCACACTGAAAAAAGGCTTGTAGCAGACAGAAATATGGTGAGGTTCCATTCTTTTCCCATCTTTTCCATACTACCACACTACCAGTGACTGGGAAAGCAGTTAGGATTAGCAACCCCCAACAGAGGTGGGAAAAACTGATCTGCTAAGATAAATCTCCCTCTAACCCACCAAGTGGCTTCCTACCTAGCACATACAGTTCTGCATGGTGCAACAGTCTTGAACCAGTCAAGTTTCATTTGCATGAAAACCTCATTACCTTTTATTTTTAAAAGGGTCACCCACTGAGGCATATTAAAGCCTGTCCAACAAATTTTTTTTTTCAGGAGAATGATCCACAAGAATAGTGGGCTCAAGAAAATGCTGATAGCAGCATACCTAACAATTTCCCACATGAAGAAAATAATTGAAGTATCATAAATTTAGGCTTCAAATGTTAACCTCTGGTAAGAGTTGGAATAAAATACCTTTGAAAATTTATACAATTTTCTCAATAACAAACCTTATGGAACTGATGCATTTGAATAGCTAAAATAAAAGTATGACATTTTGCTCTTTAGGTCAGCTTACAGTTAAATAATTAGTGCTGGCAAAAAAAATTTCCTTTTTTATGAAGTTCACACCAGAAGGGTTCATACCAGCGATGAAGCAGTAGGAAAAAGGTTTTATGGGCAACTTGGCCAGTTTCACTACTGTCAGTATTATATGTGGATTACTTGTTTAATTATTTTGTAGTTGCCTATACATAAAGGCTTTACCCTGCAAGCTTACATGACCGGTGGATTTTAGAAATCCTTCTGTGTTTCCACTTTCTCTGCCATTTGCACTTCTAATATATAACTAACCATTGATTCAAATTGTGAATGCCAGGAGAAGCGATCAGGAAGCTCAGAAATCAGCTTTTCATTGGGCACTTTTAAGGTCAAGCTAGATTCAGGCTTAAGACACACTTTTATTTTTCTCCCTGAGCAAAATGATGTAGAAATAAAATAAGTTTGAAAATATATTACAATAAAAACAATTTTTCTTAGCAAGACATTCTCAAGATTTTCCACCATCTTATCTTCAAATAGCAAGTGTAAATAATTCATGCCTTCTATTACAGAAGAAATGGAAACAAGTAGGTTCTAATAGAGGAAAAGAAAATAATCAAAAGTGGGAATTCCACTCAGATATTTTAACAAAGACTTCCAAGCTTAATATCAGTTCCGCACTGGGATATCAACACGCTGATATGGTAGCATTGCATCTCAAAATTTCTAAAATAATGCAGATATCAAAGGTGTATCCTAGGGAAAGCTCATGAATGGATCGTGCAAACTCACCACTCATTTTATTTGAAGAAAAAACTGTATTATCTTACTTTCAGACCTCTCCTTATCAGTAAGAGCACTCCAAGGTTCTCTTTGTATGATATCAAGGCCTATATAATGGAAAACATCACGGTATACTTTTAAGAGAGGCTATAGTTCTTTACAGTAATTTAAACTTGTAATGCATTAAAATCTATACCAAAACACTACTTCATTAAGGAAGAGAAGACTGTGCTCTAGGAGCAGAATGCTGCTTGTATCTGCTATCCATTCCTCCAGCAGGATGAAATATCATTGCAACGTTTTGTCCTGGTTTTGATGGCACACAACTTACGCTTACTTGTTAATTTTACATTATTTTGTTAGAAGAGTGGATGCTTCTAGATTTCTGGTATCAAGTTAAACATACTTTTGCAAGAGACAAGACGGTGTATCTGTCAGAGAGTTGTGTTTGGCAGGTGAAAAACTTTTTGCTCTTTTAAAATTTAAAACTATGTACAGGAAAGAGAGTTTAACCACTGGCTAAAACAAATGTGTGTGATACTGAAGATAGGGAAAGGTGTCTGACTCAGTGGCTGCCTTTACTGCATGACAGAAATCAGGGCACTGTCTTTTATAAAGGCTCTTCTGTTCCTATTATGAATGTGGGGGAAAGACAGTTCTACTTTTCTGGTCAGACCCAGGAGAATAAGTTTTGGTCCCTATGCAACACATTAGCTGCCTTGTGCTTCTGAAATTCCTCATAAAACCACATATGGGCAACTTCTGGCTACCAAAAGCATATCCTCTACTTATGAAGCATCTCTGTAGAAGAAAGGATGAGAGAACTAACTGTTTTTTTTTGGGTATTGACTATACAGAAAGAACAAACAAACAAATAAATAAATAATATTTTTCTCCCTGTTTTAAGTGTTTAATGTGTTGCAGAGCACAAAACACAACATTACTTTTCAGACATGAATCTGTAAAGCACTTTTTGCCAGGTCCTAAAGATGACTAATTTCCCATCTACCTTGGGGCAGAGATCATACATCATAGAACTACCACCTGTGACTATCAACAACTATCCACAAAGTGCTAAGGGAGTTCTAAGTAATAGAGAAAACTATTTTACCTGTTGCTAGTGAGGGAAAAATTCAGAAGCCAGAGAGGTCTTTGTCACAGAGAAGATCTTGAATTAAATACCAATATTCTGAACTGATATGTGTATGTTCTTTGGAAACACCTAGATAACTTAAGCCCTGATAAAGACAAATAATCATAAAAGCTTACAACTTGTATAAGAGCATGACATGACTCAACAAGACAATATTCAAGAAAAGGAAGGAGGAGAGTATTGACACAGAAATACACTGCATGAGCTACTTATGAGTGACAGCCTCAGCACTGAAATTTCTATGTACCCAGAAGTTTTCAGAGACTATTTGTGGTACAATATGATGGTCACCAAGATACAAACTTAACCTTCAGCCAAGGGAAGTATTTTCCCATTCTCCTGTGGAATGCTGGAATACATATTTGGTTTTAGTTTTTGAATGGAGGAAGATTAAAATGAGCCAGAATGAAAGCAGAAGGTACTGTGTGTAAAGATTACCATAAAAACTGGAGTACTTGGAAAAGAACAGTTCCACAGAATTCTATAAGATAAAAAATAAGAATTCTTCGAAGGAAAGTAGTGACTCTCCCTTTAAAAAGTGGTACTTGAGAAATTATTTGAATCTCTGCCTTGTTCAAGGCTCAAAGATATCAGGTTAATATGACTCAAGAGGGTTGAGTAAATACCACCAACACAAAGCCTTGCTGAACACATTACCTGCTATTCCAGTTGGTTGTGGCACAATCCTGGGAACAGTTTATAAAATTTCATTTGCTGTGATGCTTGCTTACTAAATGCAAGTTTCAGGGTCACTACCTGGAGAGGGCTCTGAGCAACCTGATCTAGTGGGAGGTGTCCCCGCTCATGGCAGGGGGGTTGGAATTAGATGATCTTAAAGGTCCCTTCCAACCCTGAAGATTCTATGATTCTCTTTATCTACTGAAGCAATATTATGTTGTTGGCTATTCCATTTCATACCAAGTACCTGACAACTTTACACAGTACCAGAATGGGGGCTGAATTGAGGGCATTCAGCATGTTACTAGGCCTGGTTTGGTTTGTAGGCAAATTTAACACCAGAAAGCAGGGTAGGCTCCCAAATGTTGGTAAGATGCTCAGATTTCTAAAACACAAACAAAAAAACCAAACCATTGCTGGCCAAGAGAAAGCTCAACTATTTACTTATTAACTGGACCCCAAAAGGGTAAATATTGCATTCCACAAAGTTAACTGGAAACTGCGAGTTTAAGAGTTACAGCAAATAAACAGATCAAGTCACGGGAAAAAAAAAAATATAAACAGGCACACCACTAACTTTGGCTGTATCTCTTAAGAAATTGCATTTGACTGTAGCATTGAAGGAATTATATATATTGGCAAAGTGCTGCTGTATATAACATAACCCTCAACAGTGTTAAGTTTTTCAGATGGCCAAGAAGAAAAAGACATATCCATTTGAAACGGGCATTATGACCCACACATATTTAACTAGCAAAAACAAAATAAATTGAGGGTTTTTTCTATTATTTCTAAAAGCAAAGATATAGTGATACATTAATTATGAGGAATGTTGTTGGCAAGAGACAGATGTTCACTGACAAGGTGCCATAAATGTCATGATATATTTGGGAACATCTTCAGGTTCTTCCTGCATATAACTGAATGCCGAGGAAAATAATTAATTGAACAAAGAAATCTTACAGAAAATTCCATAAAGTTACTGAAGCAGTTCATAAGCAAAAAGCTTACTATTAAATCAGAGGTCATTTGTCCAATATTCAATCAAAACCTGGCACCTACTGAAGGAGTGAAAGCCTTCTCTTCAAGGTGTATGTGAGAAAATGGTACTAATTTGCATGGTTGAAGGTACCTGCTTGGAAAAACAACACATAAAACAATCTTTACAAAGAAGGTCTTTTCAACTCTGAAATTGAGTGATGCAGGCACACTCTCCCTCTACAGTATTGCATAGCTTATCCTTAGCTAAACCAGATTCACACAATATGAAGCGTCCTGAATCTTGATAATTTTTTATTCAAGAAACTTGATACATAAAGAAATGCTCTGTAACTTTTTATTTATTTATATATTTATTTTAAAAATGTGCTTAAAAGCTCACCTCCTTCCACTGCTAATAGTACAGCTAGATCTCTAGTGCCAGGGTGGCACCAGCAGTGGGTAAATTACTGTCCCCATGAAACCTTTTCAGAAATATCTTGTACTTCAGCCCATGACAAGAATTAATTTTTATGTCTTGCTTTTACTTTCAGACCTGCAAGATCAGCTTTGGAAGCTTCTGCTCTAAACCAAGTCCTACTTATTTTCTATGATAGACCTTCTATCATAAGAGTTGGTGAAAGAACCATACTTTTCATGTATTCAAAGTGAAAGTCTATCAGCTCTAAGTTTTAACATCATCTTACTTAAGATAGATTTTGTGGCCAAAATGAACAAAAGTGTATTTTCCATTTGTACCTTAGCTTAAAGTTTCTGAAGTTATAGGAAATAACTTAGTATGATACACCATTATAGCACCATTTCAGCCTGATAAATGATTCATTCCTCTTTTCTATTGTGGAACTTTGCCACAATCTTTGAATGGACTTAATTCATCTTTAGATAAGAACTTGGTGTGCCATGTGTAAAAACATTTTTAGTGAAAGGCAACAGAAACAAACAACACTATGCACTGCTCTGCATTGAATTAAGAATAAAGTAACATTGTATTTTGCTACACTTAAATATTTGTGCAATTCCTGTCAAATAAAAATATTTCAAGAACACTATTTCCAAGGTTTAGTTTTAGAAGTCAAACAGTAAAAACAGGAACAGAGAAGAGATGGGGAAAAATCCTCGATATCTGAAAACAGAGATCTGACATGCTTCCAGATCATCCCAAGGCAACTGGAGTATGTTTTATTCATCACACCACAAGGCTTCACATTTTAAAATTTACAAGACCTGGGGAGGAGAAAAAGGGATAGGAGGACCAAGAGATTCTGTTTTGACTCTGCAGATATATCTGTATTTACACTATTTCTCAACATTTATTCTACTTCAAAATTACTGCAGTTTAAGTAAAGGAGATATTTCAAATCTCTGAACATTTCAGTGTCAGTTCTCCTTACACCTGATGTGTGGAATAATCAGCCTATGAATGCCTTTATGCCAAAAGAAGAGGCACTACATCTTTTTGGTATGAATAAAATTTTCTTCTCAATATGCTTTAGGATTGTGATCTACAAAGAAGTAATTGGCTTTTTTTATTATTATTTTTGGCATCCTCACACAACTGTTTTGGTTTCCATTACAATATACTTATTTTTAAACCAGCTACAATGCTCTGAGAGATCTACAGCAGGGTTTCAAAATTACTAAGGATGAAACTAAGTAAAATACAAGTAGGGGATCTCAGAAAAGAACCTGCAGACTTGGGTTTGATGTTAGCTCCCCATCACAGCCTAGTTTAATACAATTCTGGAAAAGCAGTTCCGAAAACTTTACGTTTTCACAGTTCATCAGGAGTGCTTGGATAAGTATATGACTAACAACTTCTGAGTTGAAAATCTTACCCCTAATACAACAGAGCTCTTTCCTTCTCAGTTTGGAATACTTTGGTTCACATAGTTTGGAATACCTTGGTTCACATAGCAAAGACACAAACCTGCAGGCAATGCTGCAGATAAAATATGTGGTAGACTAAAAAGACCTAGCAAAACCATACAAAACCCCCACTCATTCCCTCAAAGCTTCAGCTATCAATTTCAATGGATTCCTTAGGTTCTCAATATAAGTCTAAGAAGGCAATAAATGCTGGAGATGAGATAAAGGTTTTGAAAGTTTGCTGACTTCAGAAACCACAAAACTTCAGGTTCATCAGGGCAGGATGTACCTACCATCCCTGGCATGCATTAGAACAGTCCTCATCAAAACACAAAGCTTTAAAGATGCCACACAGTAGCAGAACAATAGTATAATCTTTAAGATGTTTGAAAACAGAAAGCCCTAGGAATCCTAAATGGTGATCTCATTTTTACTTGATGCATTACAGACAACTTAAAAGCTTGATTTTATTTTATATACAAAAAAAAAAAAAGCATTACCACTAAGAGTATTTCATATCTCAGCCACTCAGAGAGACAAATGAAAATGGCTCAATTGAACAGTAAGCCCCCAAATCAAACTTTTTAGTTGTCTTAAACATAAGTGTATGTACCTTTTTATGGGTGGAGAAAATATTAACTTTAATTTCTGAAACTTGCCCTTCCTTCTGGCTGCCTAGTGTGACATTTGTACCTATGTGTCAAGACAAGATGCTTTCCATTCCAGAAATGATATTTCATATCTACTTTTCTTTTAACTGAATCCTTTGGGGATATAGTAGTGATATTAACACATTCTGAACATGCCAAAGTTTCAACCAAAGCATTTTTCTGATTAAATTATTTGGTATAATAGATGATTTCCTTAACAGGCTACTAAAACCAAATAAACCATTTAAAAATGTACTGGGTGCATCACCAGTGTAGCTTTTCCACATTTATCAAACTACAAGTAAGGACACATGTATGTAAATTACAAATGTATTACATGGAGCTTTATGTATTCTGGTGCTCTACTGTAGACCTCTTATGAATACGTGATGAACAAATAGGAACTTGCATTTTATCTGAATGGATTTACCTTATGTTTACACAAAAATATAGCATGTTTATTCCAAACCAGAGTGGAAATATCTTTAAGTAGTAAATTATGTGTCTTGAACATTGACAACCTAGGCCCACAAAACTGCCAATTCTGACATTTTGAAGTGTAAGTTGCACAACAATGGAGACAAAATCTCCAGCTTCAGCACTTCAGAAGAAACCGAATGCTACTAAGATGACACTCTATGGATACACTACTTCCAGTTTTATTTGTTCAAATTTGTTTTGCCTTTATTTACTTCTCTGAAGGGACTAGCTTTTAAGCTGGTATAAATATTCATATTAAATGAGCTACAATTAGTTAATTGATAAAGCTGCCATCCCTGTACTAGATGAGGAGTCAGTTCTAAAATGTGCACTCATAAATATTTATGTTACCAGGCCAGTAAACTTCAAATAGACTTGAAAAAGGAAATGTTAAGAATCACAATGCCACATGTCTTCTCCATATTGCTAGACAGTAACATTTGTATTTAACAGTTAATTATCTCCCAGTGAGAAGATGCTCGTTGGTTTCCATTTTCAAAGTAGTCACATATGTTTAAAGTATAAATATCTTTTAGCTCTTAAACAAGAATAGACTGATGGATATTCAAAAAGGGCAGCTGCCACATTGTTCCCTGGGTGCAACACAATGGCAGGTCAAACTTTTGTTCCTCTTGTCCTACAAACAATTTTCAAGCCCACGCTCAATAAATAAATTTGGTCTCAGCACTCCCAATCAGGGCTGCACAATCCCCTCAGTAGCAGACCTATGATAAATGGACTTATTTTCCCAAATCAAACACTTGAATTTAAATTCAGATGAGTTAATGCAAAGGTCAACATTGTAATCAGTTCTTTTGATCTTTATAGAATTTCTAGAGTAATACATAATAAATCTGAAACAAGGCAATTTGCAGCTCTGTATGTGTGGCTGGTAATAAAAATCTTAACGATTAGAGCCTTTATGTACTTAGGGAACGTTTTATAGTAATAGCTATACTGAGAGCCTCAATGCATGAGGAATGATGGCAATAGATAACACTGAAAGACATGATTGCTTGATTCTTTATATAGTTTATACAGTATGTATAGATTATAAATTTTAAATTAAAGCACAATGTTTCTGAAGAAGCTCGCAATGTTTTTTCTAATATTCTACTTTGGATTTGTATCCTCTACAAAATATAGTCTCGATAAAAACTTATGAATTTAGCAAACAACCTACATATTGAGAATTTAATTGTTCCTCATACTAGAATGTTACTTCAGCTAACCCTAAAGAAAAGAAGAAATTAAAATCTCTGTGCAGAAACTGTGCACATATGCCCTGATGTCCTAAAAATATGAAGACATTTATTTAGAATTACAGTATCTCACATCTCTTATGAACAAGAACATGACTATCAGACAAAAGGCATTCCAATTGAAAACTGAGACATATACTCTTAGAAGTAGACTAGAATGTCAGCAGTTATATGAGGTAATTCTTACGATCAAAAGGATCAAAAGGTTAAATACTGTTTTTTTTTTTTAATAATCAACTTTACTGCTTTCTTGATAATAATCAGATAACTACACAACCACTAAAAGCTGTAAAAACATGTTCCTTTTTCCAATTTCACAAAATAAATGAGACATTAGAGAATAGACATTTAAGGTGTCAGAGAACACCTCCTGTAAATATACAAGTATGTAGGAAAGCAAATATAGACTACAGTTTATGAACTGCAGAAATAATACTTTTTGAGGAAAACTAAGACTACACAGAAAGGCCCAAGAATTCATCCTTGGAAAGAGCAACTGAGAATCCTGTTATCCGGGCAGATCATTTGTCTGCATCTGTTCAATGAAATTCAGAAAGAACAATTTTTATTTATTTGTTTACTTTCCCTACTCAAAATTCTCCTGTTCTCACAGAACATATACACATCTCTTTGGGAAAAACAAAACTCTTCACTCACTCCAAATTCACTTACCTGTTCATTATACAAACTAAGTAAAAACACCATCACACAGAAGCAGTACTGATAGCTTGCACAGTGTTCATGAAAAGTAAGGCTTACTGCTTGTTTTTGGTGCAAGACACCCTCTCTTCTGTAATAAATGGAGTATGTGGTAGTGATCCTCTTGGCATGCTTGGAAGAGTGTCTTAAGTCTCATCAAGTGAAATAACACAACTGCTTTAAGGTGAATACACTTGCTGCATAATATAGGGGTTGTGAAGTATATCTAAGCCTAAAGATTCTCTAAAGAATCTGACTTGATACTGCATGACAGGTCTATTAAAAGTTATCATTAGTCGAAAATCAATACACCCACTAGTATATATAAAATGCATTAAAATCACAGCTGATCATCTTCAGCCATAATTATATACAAGGAATCTTCTTCCAACAGACACATTCCTAGTAGCACTCTACAGGAGTCTTGATAAAGATACTAAACATCAAAAAGCTAAGGATGTAAAATTGGAAAAAACCCAAACAATCCAAATAGTAAGTCAGAGCTGCCAGCATGCAGGAAGTGTCAATGCTGCTATTGTGGCAAATATCGACAACTTATTTTTCACAGCTCTGAGGCTGTTCTTTTTAAAGAGGCTGCTGGTTATTGGTGATTCTGAATTATTTCATTCAACTTCTCACTGTTCTCAAAACTCTGTTCACGGAGAGGGACTGACATTTGTAAAACTGTTAGAGTGAGGGCTTCCTTGAGGCTTTCACTGCCGTTTCTTATAAAAAAAAGCAGAGGAAGCTGCTTGCTATGAAGCCAATAATGTCATGAGGAGGACCACTGAACACTGGTGGTAGGACTTTGGTTTCTGACACAGCACACTGCTAGCTCAGTGTGAAGAAGATAGAGGGAAAGCAGGACACACAGAGCTTCAAAGACAGCAAGTTATTATAAGAGAAGCACATAAATTGTCGTCTCTGATTATCACATTAATAAACTCAAGACTGCAAGAATGT
This sequence comes from Phaethornis superciliosus, assembly GCA_023637945.1. NCBI lineage: Eukaryota > Metazoa > Chordata > Aves > Apodiformes > Trochilidae > Phaethornis > Phaethornis superciliosus. The sequence goes on from JAJQWJ010000003.1 coordinate 24,497,711, forward strand.
ATAGTTAAATAAAAGAGAAACAGCCTTCCTAGAATGAGATTATGGACCACTGAAGCGAATTGCATAGGAAGGCCTCTAGGATGAAAATATCTTTAGCTTTACAGAAAAACACCCAAGGACTGAGTTTGTGATTTTGAAACAGAAGTGACAGCACAAGCTAGTAAGTATGATTGAAGACCACATCACCACACTGGGGGAACTGCTTTTGGTGTTAAGGTAACAGTTTGAATGCATTCCTACGAGCACTACAAGAAAACAAAAGCAGGAGCACAAAACAGTAATCTTGGTACCTTCTATATGAATCCACATGGCACAAGAAAAGAAAAAAAATTCCACATATGAATCCCTGAATAGCAAGGTGTGACTCTTACATCACATTTCTAACTCAGATACCTTACTGTACTGAATTACTTGCTATAAAAACAAATCTGGAAGGACTTTAAAAGAAAAAAAAAAAAAAAAGTATGTTAAGTTTGGAAAAAATTGGAAAAGGGATGGCAGAGGAAGGAAAAAATACACACCTAAGGAAACAATCTTACTGCATTCTAAATGGATATAAAAAGGGCTATGGTTTACTTTGAAAGAATTATTTTGTCAAGGCTAGACAGGAAACTGAAAATATAGAAAGATGGGAGCCTGAGCAAAATATTAAAACTGGGTAGTAAGACAGAGAAAAAAAGGCTGTTTCTTAGCAAGACAGCCAAATAACATGACTTGGAAAGAAAGCTAAGTCAAAGCTGACACACACTACAGACTGATATGACAAGGGCTGGGAGCACTCTCCACAGTGATTCAACAAGGGAGTGTCATATATTTATATATAAAATAAAAATAATACAGTAATGATAGCCCACATGGGATACACAAATATTAGAAGTGAGAGGTGAAGGAATGTGTGAGGTGTGGAAAAAATTAGTTATGGATAATGTCTTGTTATAAACACTGGTTTTGTTTGTGCTTTGCTATAAAAATTAAGCCCTAATACTACATGCTAAATTCTTTCTACTCTTCCATCTGCTGTTATATACTATCCTGTCTTTAGCTGTATCATAATGAATAGTTCTCTAAATCATTTTGTTATTTGTATTCAAAACAAATCAACCACAATACTATACCACTATTTTAATGTTAAATATATTTCTTTTAAAGAAATCTATGTTTGCAGAATGGTAGCTACAAACTTGCTATCAGATGGCAGATTAAAGCCCCCACCCAATATGCAACTATAATTTAGTAATTAAACATTTTGGTAGTATAATTGGTGCAAATACCTGTGACTTGCTAAGTAAGAAATATAATAATTAAGATGTGCAATTATACAATTATCATGTGCAATTACATAGGCTCTCTAAAACTTTGTTCAACATCATGAAATACTATTTTAAGAGATTCCAGAGTCTTTCACAATTCATCTTGTGGATTACAACCACATAACCAGTTCATACCACAGATTTAAATGATGGAATGTTTTTCCTCCAGAAAAAAAATGCAGATGGAAACAGCAAAAATGACAGAGCAGCTATGTAATTAAAAATATCAGTCATGATATCTGAGCTAAGAGTCTGAGCTTTATAATGCAACTAGTCTAGATTTTCAAGACAATTCCTGGTGCTCAGATTCTCACATTGTAAAAAGTGCTTTTGCCCTACCATAATAAAGAAAAACTAAATTGAGCTGCAATACATCTATACAAAATCAGTCAAAGGAGGTACTACCAAAACTGTTTCCATCGATTCTTTAGTTTGTCTTTTTTGTATGCATAAGAACAATTGGAATAAAACAATCAAACAAAGCAGGATTACATCTGTTTTAAAATCCTCAGATTAGCATGATGGTTATCAAAGCCCTGAGCAACTTTTTTATGGTATGAAGATCAAGCGGAGAACAGCTGAAAAAAATTGAAAGAACTGTTTCAAGTAGAAGTTTGAGAGTATTTAAGGTACTGATTTAAAATATCTTGTACCACTGAGAACACTACTAAGAACTTCCATTATAATTTTTGTTACACAGTAGGTTACTATGAACAAAATTATGAATTCAAATGGTTTTCTTGTACTAATTCTTTGCACACTAAAAGATCTGCTGCTTAAAAAACATCAACAGGGAACTGCAGTTGTAGAAGAGAGAAAAACATCATTAGAGTATACCAAGTATAAAAACATTAGTTAAACAACCAGTATGGGGCTTATTGTGAGATCACGGACACTCAGCACACAGTTTTTCAGAATCCATCCCTGCAGTGCCTTGATTCTGCCATAATAACAAGAAAACTTCATCAGAAACCAAGTGCATTCACCGACTCAAAAAACAGTACTGTAGTCTTCTGATGCCAAATTATTTACAAAGTTTTAGTGGTGCTTTTTCTGTTTGTGGGTTTTTTTGTTGTTTTTTGGCTGACTGGTTTTACAAAACCTTGCCAGAGAGCCCTGTACCTTCTTCAGTTTCGTTATGAAACCACTAGCTATACAAAAGCTGGAAGCTCCTTTTAAAGTACTAATCCAGACTACTCTTCTTGGTCAAATTTGGTACAAAGTATGCTCAGACTTTAGTAGGAAAAGAACTTGTAAATTTCTTCCTGTCACAAAATGTTTCACCTCTATGACCCTCATCTAGTTCTTCTTCAGCTATATTTATGAAACTTTTTTTTTTTTTAAATGAAGGATAAATTAAAGTATGTATAAGCAGTGCTATGTGTAGATTCACACACTATGGAAGTCACTGGAGAAATGCCAGAAGTAATTCCAGGAGGAAAGAAATCTAGGAGTTCAACCAACAGTCTACATTCTTGCTTGCTTTACTTCTTGCCCACAGGTCCCACTTTCCATTTTGCTCAGGAACCCAACATTAAGAGCAAGAGAGAATGGTGCCCAGGCACAGCACTATGAGCTGATTGTTACAGAAACTATTGGAACAGAAGCAAGATGTGGATTAATAAGTTTTGCTAGCAGAGGTGGGAAATGAACCTTAGGTTTGCACCTACCCTGTAAATTCAGTACTGTGAATGGTATGGAGCTATGCAAAGACCAGATTATGCTTCTACCAGCACCACCAATACTGCTTCCCAGGACACATATGCAGCTCTAGGTATTCTCATGAGAAGGCTCTACAATCTAAATTTCGTGTCAGGAAAGCAACTTGCCAACAATCCTGCCTCAGATGCCTAAGCTCTGCAAGGAAAACCAGGTTTCAGTCATAGCTTTTATACTGGGTGATTCTGTGCATTTCTGTGTATGTTTGCTTTGGTCTGAGGCTGAAATATTCCTTTCCAAGGAATGGAAAAAATAAATTTTTAAAAATTCTGTTGTATGTTATTCTCTAGCAACCAGAAATCAGCAAAATATTTATCCAAGTGCAGTTTGTAGGTGTTTAAATCTTCTGAATCTTGCTGTTCTCTTAATGGTAAATGAGTCCGTCAACAGAAAACCAAAGCCACATTTTGGAGATATAATGCTGATAAAATTAACATACTTCATCTTCTAAGCAGTGTAATTAAGATTTAGTAGGCATAGAAAATTAAGACACTAAGAAGAAGTTAGAGAATGAAGAGAAGTATCCTTGTTCATATGTAACTTATTTTCGTATCACTCAGTGCTTAAATTTGGTTGGATACAGACTTTAAGAAGCACAGGTATAGAGAGAATTATTTTTATTAAATTTTTTAAAAGATGATTACACAACATTAATAAAAACTATTTAAGTATTATCATTTCACAGTTCCCAATTACTGCCACAATATTCTTAGTATCACCTGCATAGCATTTGATGCAGGAGTTCTTGCAGGGAAGAAAACTAAAAGCACTTGAATTTTTTTTCCTGAGTTATTTCCGTTTAGTTACATTTGATGACTTGTCTCCAAATTCTTTCCATTCTATTTAATATCTTTTGTTTTACACTACTCCCTTGCTGTCTTCCCTCCTCCTTCAATTCATGGTCTCACATCACAAAACCAACCAAATCCTATCAGAAGTCTATAGAAATATATCATACACATTACAAAATTTTGTTTCATCTACAAGAAATCACTACTTGTGAGACAGTGTTTTTGCTTCCTGCTTCTCCTATCTTAGGTATTTAAAATTGTAAAGATCCCCGAGTCCAGCATCACTTTTACTTTCTATTTCTGTTTCACCCAGTTCACTGAGAATCTGAAGTTTTGGGGTCTCATGATAATCATGCTCAGCAATACTTAAGTGTGCTTGGTAAAAAATTTCAAATTTAATTGACGATTTGCAGATAGATTACACACACAAAATATCTTATTACTGTTAAAAATTAAAAAAAACCCACCATCACACCACAACAGAACAACCCTGACAGCATACTAGGCACACTGATGAATTCAGCTTACACAAAACTAAATAGTACTCTAAAATACCTGCCTTGGGAGATTGTGTGCAAGGGTAGCATCCATGTCCAACAGAGGATTTCAGCTGGACAATGATGAAAAGTCCATATGTTACAGTGCCACCATAAATTATGTTAGAACGTATGGTCAGGCCACAGAGGGGCTCAAAAATAGGTTAGAAACAGCTCTCTGACTGAAAACAAATTGCCTAAATTCCAGTATGAGAAAACTGTGCTCTTGACATATATTTTCATGTGGCTACTGCTGTTTCAAGTTAAAGTCTATAGAGATGGAATACAATATGCTGGTACTTTAAATTTGGAAGCTGTTATTCTATCAAAACACTAAAATGCAGAGAAATCTGCATGGGTCTGATGCCTTCAGGCTTAGAGATTTATTATGAAATAAAGAAAAAAAGAATGATGGTATGACAGTTGGCCTAAACATCAGCTATTGAACCTGCATTATGGAGGGAAGAAAATCTGAGACTTCTAATCATCATAGACGCTTACAAACATACAAAAGGTTTGTAAAATAACTATTATTGGACAGTTGAGATGTGTAAAATATAACATTACTGAAATATAAATAAAAGAACATACAAGCTAGAATAATATTCTCCCATTGCATTTAGTACTCTTAAAATGAAAAGACTATCTGATTCTACATATCTATAATGCAACACTTCACAACTCTTCATCTTTTAAAGCCAGGATTAAGCTTTGTAAGAACCTATTCTGAATGTAAAATACAAGAAACTGCTGTTAAGCAGCTTGCAATCTAGATACTATAAAATTGTAACCTCTAACAAAATCACCTTCATTTTAAAATGATGACATCTGATGGGATTTTTTTTCATGAAACTAAGTATCTTAAAACACAAGCACAAAACAAATTTACAAAGTGCAATTATATTGACTTCATAAATTAATATTCAATAAACTCAATTGTCTTCTGTTGAAGAAGTGCTACACCTCTAAGGGGAAGAATCAATCTAGGATTCACTGATTAACATGTTATGTTGATTAATCCTATGATCACATTGAAAACTCTTAAGATCAAATGAATATTAGATGTCACACTAAGCAGTATTCAGTTTTCATGTTTTATTGCTGGGGTAAAACATTTTTTGGAATAATCCTTTATGCTTGTCTGATAAACACACCTGAAAACTACACATGTGATGTAAACCCAGCAGAGCTGTACTTAGCAGTGAAAAGTATCAAGATGCATTGAGACAATTAGGATTTACAGTAATTACAAGAAACTTGCCACAGGCTAAGTAACTGCTACTTCTGTAGTAGCATGGATGATGCTTTTGTATTTTCAACAATTTCTATGTTCTATTCTGATATTTTCAGGTAGTCTAAAGCAAGGTACTGGGAAAACAGAGAAAGAACTCCTTGTGCATGTATTTCTCAGTATTTTTTGCATTACCACCTTAAACTTTTCAGTAACTTGGCATTGACTGGTCTGACTTGACTTGCTGTCTCAAAGAAACAAAAAGCTCTTTTAATATAAAGATCACTTCTTAGGATCATTTTGGCTAAGGTAAAACAGAAGCTTGAAATAAATGAAAAAATTAGTTATTTTAATTGCCATTGCTGTACCAAACAGCACAAAGCCATATTGTCCCACAGCATGAAGTGATCAGATATCTGCCCAAAATGATGGACAGCTCTGGCCTAGTGAACAGGCAAAAAAAATTCCATTTACTCTCTGCCAGATGGGACCTACTGGACGCTTCAGCGCAAACAACTCATCCTTCTTCAGACCTTCTTGTCCGACTCTTGAGCTAGCTCCAGCTTATAATGATGGATATCAAGGCTACACTAAAGTGGGTGACAACAGCAGCCTTGTTATAACTGCCAGTCTTTCAGTCTTGTCATTATTACACATTGAAGATTTATTTGAGTTTATTGTTGTGCACCGGGTCCAGCCATTTACAATTCATCACCTACTACAGAAGGTTCAAGATAGCGGCCACAGCTATAATTGCCACCTCCACCTGCTTCTGAAAATTATGAGGTCACCAGCTAGGGCAGCCCAGCAGCCACAGAGCTCTGCAATTTCCCACATGCACCTGCAGCAAACACCACCAGTGTTAGTCCTGGTGTGTTTGGAATCATTATCTCAGACATTTTGGAACGTCAGATTTTGTTTGCGGTTCCAGTATACAAATGCTCCTCAGTGTCTCAGAAATTCTAATTTTTTAATGATGCACTAAAACTTTACACCTGCTTCAGAATTCAGTGAGCTGGTGTCATAACTTCTGTATTTGTAAACCAATATTTATTTTATGTCTCTATAAAGAATTAATGTTATCTTCAGTGCAATGCGAATGTACTTTTCAGAAAGGCAACAAGCTCCAAAACAACACAATGTGTAAGGTACTAGTTTTAAGCAAGTATGTAGCTTAAGAAAATAATTCCATGCAAAGAATCATGTGCTTTGACTGTAGGTTTCTCACTGCACAAATATTTTAAAAGTGGAAATTGGTTATTCACTGCTGAAGCTTCCTTCAATATTGGTAAATACTCAAATAGATAAATTCTGTCTTGAGAGAACATCACTGCTTTCTCATCATTTCCTCCATTCCCACTACTTACTAAAATATTTTCTGGTCTTATTATAATACTCTCAACACTCACTTCTTTTTCCATTATTAGAACTAGCATTATCTAAAGTGGAAATCTTGTGAAGTATGCATTTATCTTCTATTGGCAATCAAGGATATATTAATAAGAAGTTTAGAGAGAATATAATGTCTACAGTATTCTAAACCCCCTGAAAACTCAATATATGGAACCCAAAAGTTTCAGGCAGCTATTGAAGGAAGGAGGGAACAACTCAAGGTTTGAGTCAAGTGGCTTAGTGAAGGAAAAAAATTAAAATTCTGTTCAGGCTTCAGCTGGGCTGAAGGTCATCAGTAGGGAGGGTTAGCTAGGACCTTACAGTATGTAAACAGAGCAGAAATGTTTCTAGCTAGAAGGTATTTAAAGGTGCAAAAAATAAAATGTAAGGCTAATCTTGTTAATTGTTGCATATGCTGCTTAGACCCAACAAAAAGTTTTCTGGCATTATTAGATGAGCAGTATCCTCTCAGTTCCTATGTTAGTTACATTGCATGAGAGAGACCTGTGTTATATTTATGATGAATTTATCCAGTATCAAGTTACTGTACACTCAGATTTATAGAACTAATACAGGAACATCAAGGTTATTAAAAAATAATTCAAGATTCAAGTCAGTCATTAAAAAGGTATTTTCCAACAAAGTCTCATACAGAAGTGCAAACATACACCAAATGATTAAATTATTCAGAACCCCACAAGACCCAGAATTATTAAAATATCACTGATAGATTTGCACATTTCACTTTCAAGTAACTCTCCTTTCAACCACAAGATTTTTTTTTTTTTTCCCTCCCCCGGTATGAAACAAGCAAGAGACAGAGAATTGTCTTGAAGTAATTTCTTTTTTTAAGCAGCATCACTTAATTTCCAAATGCAGAACTAACTAATAAAGTAAAATAAAGTAAAATGATTTTAAAGTGTCAGTAATGAGGTTTCCAATAAAGAGGAGTTTCTTTCCTACAATACAAGATAGATAACAAATAGTCTGGAAAAGCGTATCAGTGAAGTACCTTTGAGGTTTTTCATCTCAAAGCAAAGCTTTATTGTGTTATTGCCTACTATAAAGTAAAACAGGAATCTCTTCATATAGACAATCTTCTGTCATTATTTCAGTTGTTTAAAAGCCAAGTCAGGGTTGACCTTCACAATGCCCAATGAAGAAGCAAATCTTCTTAAAATATAAATATACATATTTAAATTTAATAAAAGATCTGAGAATGAAAGTGTGTATTTGCTTTGAATCCCAAATAAGTATTAAATGCATCACAAGCTGTCCATTTTTTCATTTTACAATTTAAATTTTCCTATTTAAAATTTGTTACAAAAACAACATTTGGACTACAATGAACTCATTGGTTAGAGCCTGAGTACTCTGAAACCCAAGACAGAAATTACAAGGGTATCAAACTTTCCAGGTGGCACTTAAGTTGTATCTGCAAGAGGAAACTGTAGTCAATGTATTAACATGATTTCAGACTAGATTCTTTGTCATATACACACTACAGCATTGCAGACAGAATTCCCAAATAATATTAGAATTCAAGAAGAGTTGTGGAAACTGTAGAATTTGTTTGTTTGTGGGTTTGGGGTTTTTTTGGCTTTGCTTTGTTCCAGGATTAGTGACAGATTTTGAAAATCCTTTTTTCCCAAGGCTCATCTCACATGTTGCTTCTGTAGCTCAGCACTTTTGGACATTGCTCCTTTACATTAATGGAATGCAAATGAAACTTGTATTTTAGTTTTTTGCGAATATATCTGGAGTAAAAAAAATTAGAGATCTTGAAAAGAGATACCACTGCATCTACGGATAAGCAGAGACTTAGCAGAAAAAAAAAATCAGGCCAAATGGTGTTTAGTTTTGCACTGACAAAGTGAAGTGGCCTCTTGGTATTCATGAAGCCAACAGGTAAAGAGGTTTATTTGACAAAGAATCCTTGAACTTCTTTGGACATATGGGAAAGCTTTCTATCTGGGTATTTGTTAAACCAGGTACTTACTAACAAGTTTTTCAGCAGTATTTGCAATAAACAAGAAACCAATAGAAAAGTTAAAGAAAACTTTACATATTTGGGATTAGAAACTGCCCTTTAATTCCTAATGATCAAGAGGCGTGAAAAACTGACTAGTACATGTCTTTCTGCTTTGAATAAAGGGATGGCAAGTAAATGGATGTCAAGAATTTTAGAGGAAGAATTAATTGATGCTGAAAATATAAATAAAGTGCTGACAGAAATGCAACGCTACCAATTACTAAAATAGCTTTAAGAAGTTTTTTTTAATGCCTTAATTTGACATGTGATAAAAATCATCACTTAAAAAAGATAACATTATATGCAAATTGAGCAAGAGGACCTGATGATAGCCATATATAATCAGTTGTCACCTTGCAGCTCAATTAGCCCTCATGTAAAAATGAGGCATGTAAGGAGAAATGAGGTTTTGACATTATCTCTGCCAGCAAGATAATTACACAGCCTTCATTTAACAGTAGGGCAACACTACTGTAGCAACAAATTAACTCAGCTCCATTTGCAATTCATGGTGTGTTTTCTCATTTTATACCATTTGTCTTACCCGAAGTGAATGTTTCCATTAGTTTTCTCCAGCACAGCGAAATACTCCGACTTCATACATTACATCACCAACTACTTTAGTTCCAGTAACTTTCAAAAAGCTGCATAAATTTGGTTAAATTTTCTCCCTCACCCTAAGTTTTAACCAAACCATTCTCTTTTTTTGGTTTACATATAATAATACAGCAGGCACTTTTAGATTTAATGAGTAAATAACTCATTCCATTCCACATTTATTTACCTCCTATAGTTGACACCAAAAGTCAAAATTTCCTCTGTTTTATGAAAAATATATGAATACACATGTAGCTGTTATTAAGTTCAAATAAAACTTCACCAATATTGGTAACTAAAATGATACTCATTGCTTGATGGAAGCATTATTAAACACGAGAAATCTGTGCATAAATCTGAGACCCAGACTTAAACCCACATTGTAACTTCTGTCTCTTGTTCAGAAAATGTGCACATAAAGAATTGATTTTTTTGATGAAATTAACTTCTTAAATGATACTAAGAATGGGACTGGGGGCCACATCTAGCATACCACTAACTTGGATGTATGCTAACTTAAAACTTATAGTCTTACATTAATGCTTTCCAGCTCATAGGAACAGTTAATGTCTGAAATAAAGCTCTGAGGAGTTCCTTAGTGCACCTACTAAACTTTCATGTACAAAATCTAAGAATACCCTTCCTGGCAGCAATCAGCTAACTCTACATGTAATTTTTGTAAGTTTAAAGAACAACAAACAGTAACCTGCTGGTGTCTTCATTGCCAACTAAGCAGAAGGTAGCATAAACATCTGAAAATTACTATACTTTGTGGCCTAGGAAAGTATTTATATACTACCAAGCTGTTTTGTAAATATTTTAATTCTCAGCCATCTTTATAATGTACATAATTGCTAAAAACTTTTCTGAAAACAACATTAATAGTTTAAATCTTTTTAAAGTTTTTAAAGAAACCCCATCTTTTAAAGCAAGGTTCACTCTGCATTGGCATTTCAATTACACTAGAAGTAGAAAATGCATAAAGGCTCTCTGTTCAATGTTATTCAGCAGGAAATGAAGAAAGTATTTAATGATTTCCAAAGCTGATTTCTCAGCATCTTCATTTTCTTCCTCATAACCACTCCTTCATTGAAACAGAAGCTTTTTCATTAGTTGTGCAAAACTCAAAGATGATTTATAACTTCTTGATCGTCCCAAGTATTCTTACTATAGAAGCCTTAAAATTACTGTAACTACTATTCTACTGACAAATACATAGAGGAGGGAAGGAGAGGATCGTCCATCACAGTGACAATCCATCACAAAAATAACCCACCCAGAACATGCAAGCCTAAGAACTTAAAATGATGAGTGAAGATAGCACAAACTGTGGCATCTTAGAAGAGCCAGGTTTCTCAAAAGTTCCCTCTGTCTACTTAGGAAATACAGGGATATTCCTCTCTGCATCAATAACAAATTTTAAAAAGAAGATATGCATTGATTTTAATAACATACTGTAAAAGATTAGTTGGTTTTGGCACTACTTGTGGGCCTGTTATCATTCTCATCATATTGAAAGCTTATCCAACAGATGCCCTCCCCTTACCCTCCAGTGGTTCTTTGTGCTCTCAAGATTAACACAATAACACAATGTTTTTCCTGTATTAACCCACGCAAGATATTTGGAGGAGTCTTTGTTGTTGTAAAACAAGGAAAGATGCATTCAAAGTGTGTTCACTTGCAAGGAACAAGAGCAAAATACGATGCCAGCACTTTGTGCAAGGTATTCCATGCAAAAACTAATTAAAAGGCTTGAAAAACGGTATTAGATACTCTTTTGAAACTTTACTTCATTTAAAATTGGCTACCAATGATGTGCTGAATGTCACCTTTTTCTAATAAGAATTAACCTTCTCTCTGATAGCAATCTAAAACGCTTCAAAAAGTATAAGCAGTTTTTTTCAGCATTTAACAAACATGAACTTTTGCTCAAAGTAACAACTATTTTCCAAATTAGTTAAATATAATAACAGATGGAACTGATGTAAAGATGATTTATCTAACTGAAGTTCACAAGACATATTTAGCCTATAGTAAAAGAAAGGGTGTCACTTTTTGTTACATGATTTCAAGGTGACTGCTTATATTTTGAACTGCTAGGCTAATTCTAGCCTGAGCACAAATCTGTCTTTTATTTCATAATTAATTCTTAGTGTCAAAACCAGTAGATGTCTCTTTTTGTCTCAACATACTATGTCTGTTAATTAAACTACCATAAAAAAAAAATCAGGCTTGAAAACAGAACAATGTTGTGCCGGTATGAACACAGAAAAAGAAATTTCTGAAGGAAATACAGAATTCAGGCTCAAGCAAACAAATAAGGAAAGTGAGCTCCTGAAACTCTCTTGATAAAAGATTCAGCTTCATGGAAACTTAGATTTCCTTTTAATATAGTAACTGAAAAAAGTACATTCAAAATTAAATTGGTTTTGTCATGTGGGTATCTTAGTATGTAAAAAAAATGGTATTGTTTTACATATGAACAGGTTCTGTTTTGTATCCTACTGAACATACTTGTACACAGCATGGGGACCTCCACCAGAAGAGATAAGCCTGCTAGGGGTAGAATGGTAGCAGGGGAAGTGACAGGACATTGCTGAAAGATACAACTAACATTAGTGCTCTGGATGGCTCTTCTAAAAAGTCTCACTGCCTGCACAGTGCTTGAGTTGAGGCTCCAAAACGAATTAAGAATTATATCCTATAAAACAGTTTTCCTAGAACCAGCTCTGTCACTGCTGTTAGTCACAGTCTCCAATGCTATTAATAAAAAATGGCTGTTTTATTAATAAATGTTTTATTAATAAAAATGGCTATTTTATTAATAAAAAATGGTCATACAAGAACCTGGACTTCACTGTGACAGAGAACTATAAACACCCATTCCCCTTGAATTTTCACCTACACAGAAACCCTTGGAGGAACTCCTGGGTGTTTTGCAGACTGGTCTGGGACTCTGTCTGAGTGAAATGACACACTCAGAATTCTCTCTAAATAGTGTTTCAGCTAATGTCTATTGCAAAAGAACCAAATGGAGGGGGTTCTCCTTTAGTAATTACTCATGGCATCTGCTGGGTTTACACCAACCACACTAGCTTTGCACTCTGGAGAATGCTTAGCTCTGCAGCCTGAAAAGCTCAGAGGTAGCTGAGGTTCTGCAGCACACATCAGCTGTATTTATCATTCTCGAATATGTCTATTTTTCTTTTATTATCTTTCATCTAGCACAGATCTCCATTCATTTTCTGAAAACTTACTAAGGCATCACAGGGTCTGTTTAATACCAATACAGTTCTTAAAGAATAAAACAAACCCCTTGTTCCTATTTCCAAAACCTTTAAACAACCCTACAAAACTGTGAAGAGCAGTGGCACTGATGTCCCACTCTTCCTCCTTGCTTGCTATTCTCATTTCAGGCAAAAGTTGAGGTTTCAGATGCAAATATTACTGGATTATTTGAATTCCACCACCAGTATCACAAAATCTAATTCAAGCCCTCCACCATTTCTCATGCTGCACACACATTTTTCCCATGTTATTTGTCACGCCATCTACTTCTCCCTTGTCCTGGAGACCAGATTCTGTGATTATGTTCTTTTTCCGTGTTCCTAGCATTAGCAGTTCTTTGCCTTCTTCCTGTCTCTTGTGCATGTAACATTTTTCATGAACTCATCTACACAGCTTTCACCCTTGCTCCAGTTAATTCCCTTTGGAAGACCCTCATCTGCCATGCCGCCCATGGGAAATCCATCTGATTTATACTGACAAGTTAATTAAATAAAAATCAGCTTATTCTTATTTACCAGCCAACAGTCAAATACCCTGCTATATCATTTCCTTCTATCTCCTGCGCATGTATATTTTTATCTCCTTGTGGCCCAGTGGCTTTTATACTTAAGTACTTATTTTGTGAGGAAAAAAAACTAGTACAACTATGTGACAGTCAAGTCCACAAAGAACAAAAAAATGCACAGCTGTAAACATGTTAGAAGTATCTAATGAACTCCAATTAAAACAATAGAAGTTAAATATGACAATATTTTGGTTTTATTTCTTTCAGTATTTATCTTTCCTAGACAAGGCTAGGTCTAGCACTGCACTGGAATTTATTTATTTTTTTATTTCACACAACTGCTTCAGTTAACAGCATACTGCAAGTGGAGTGCAGAAACTGGTTTTAATCCATCCTTTCCTGTGTCCTTCTTACATCACTTGGCACCTTCTACCAGCTATGACATTTGTTGGATTTAGTGAGCTGATGCAATGCACTGAAATACTGAGGGATAGGAGGGTAAAAGCAAGTGGACAAATTCAAGTTGAGTAATTTCAGTGAAATACTTCAGTATTCCACTAGGTGGAAAGGAACAACATCAATGGAGAAAGAGCATCCCCTCACTCTCTCCTCCTTCAGGGACTGTAATCTGTTAAGGAAGTCAGATGTTCCATTTAACTTTTCCTTAAGATACTAAATAAACTGCAAACCTTCAGGGTGCTGGTAGGAGAAGATTATGACAGGAAATTTTTTCGTGTTCTTTACTGAAACAAAGGCCATGCTGCTGACTTAACCTATTGTACTTTAAACAAGAAAGATGGAAATAGAATCCAAAAGTCAACAATCTCAACCACAGGAGTATCTAGGGAAGAAAACTAGGGAAACATTTTCCTAAAGAAAGACATTAGTAAATAAGCTTAGGTACCTCATCACAGTGAAAGTTTTTTTTACATCATTAATATGTCACAGTCTAAAAGTCTTCTCACAGATTTTATAATTTGAAACAGTATTTCATAATAGCTTTCTGAATAACCTCATGCCTCCTCAGAATATTTCATAGAACATACTAACAGGAAAATATCCATTTTATACTAAAAAAGGCTAACCTTTAAAAATGTTTATTTCTTGACTTGATTGTAATAAGGAAATAGCTATATGTATTAAAAATATTTTTTGTCAATTTCTTGGACTCTGTTACTTTATCCTGTCCATCTGACAACTGGCTGGATAAATTAATTTAACAAGGGAGGTGAATATATATTAAAAAGGAAACATTTAGAGAGTTATGATGTGGTACTTTCCAATATAATAGGATCAGAGAATAGCATCATTCCTGGAATCAATTAGTAATTCAAGTTGAAGGAGACATCAAGAGGTCTCTAGTCCAATGCCCTGCTCTTCAGATCTGAGGTTAAGCCAGGTTAGTCAAGATGTTATTTGGTTAGGTCTTGAAAACTGCCAAAACTGGAGACTGCATACCCTTCTAAGCAAGCTCTTCCATTGCTCAGCTGTCCTCATGGTAAACTGAGCTAAAACTTTACCTCAAATCTGAATTCTCATCTAGTTAGATAACCACCACAATTTATTTCAGCCTTACAGACAAAATGGCTAATGAGAGAAAAAACATGAGACTGAAATGAGACTGGCATGCTGATGGTGAAAGAGGCAAATAAAACATTTTTTAATTAAAACTGTATCACAGTCACATCCAGTTTTTTGTTCTTTGGAAAAGATTATTTTGAGTTTCAGGTTAGAAACAAAAGTAATTTCAAGGTAGTTTTGCTTATTATTAGTTGCCATATTCATATCCCAGTCTGATTAATGGGTACATTGTCCTATTTATGAATGCAGAAAACAGTAAGTTGAAGAATGCATGCAAATTTAAGAAAAATTATATATTTCAACTACAATATTTCAAATTCTTCCTTAAACAGGGGAATTAAGTTCCATCAACCACTCCCTTGAAACCAGCAGATAATATACTCACTGTACACAAAAAAAGGTGCAGATAACAATGTTCTGTTGTTATACAGTGTTTGTGCCCATCTACACTAGAAAGGCAGCATGTTTCCCTAAGGCAGCCATGGTCCATTAAAGTTAATCTTACACTAGTTAAAAGAATTACCTTGCTGGGCCAGTGAATATGATTATATCTTGTATTATGTAGATAAACTTTTTTGAAATTCCTCTTCTTTATACAGCAAATATTAATTGTTATTACACATATGAAAATATCAAATGAAAACATTTCAACATAAGAATTTAGCACAACAAAGTATTGCCATTCTTGTAAGTTTAGGTATTTAGACAGTCCATATTTCTAACACTACAGAACAACAAGCTAAACTACAGCTTCTTGCTTCAGCAACAGAACAGAGGAAAATTTAAAACATTTGTCAGTAAGTGTGGATTACTATTTTTATACTTTCTGGGCTTTTTTCTCTGGAAGCAACAAATCAATATAATCAAGATTTCAATAAACGGTATGCATTTTCAATAACAGCAAAGAAGTTTCTGTAAGCACATTTCAGACATTTAGCCAGTTTATCGGAAAGCATAATAATTTTGGAATCTACCTGTACCTTAAAGTTGAAGTCAAAGACCTGCACGGCTTGGCACCAAGAAACCTGATACAGAAGATAACTTCCCTGCTAAAAAAGCAAATGCTCTGCGTATGAATGCACACATAAAAAATAAGAGGACAAGCTAATACATTAAACAAAAAAGAAGTGTTAATGGCTGACTGCATCATAATCGGCCAACAAGCTCACAAAGTGAAGGTTTTGGATAGAGGATAAGAAGAGGGAGCTTTTATAAGGTGGTCAGACAGGTTGTTGACTCTGGCTGGTGAACATTCATTGTTGATTTAACAGTGGTTATTCCCAGGATAGGCATTGCTTCTTTGTTGGACTACCAAAGCACTTGAATTTAAATGTTTCCCTGTAAAATTTAAGTACTTGGTCAAGTGCATAAATCTCCATCAAGGGAGTGCTATGCACCCTTTCAATATTGAGTACTATTCAGTTAGCCAAAAGACTAAGTGAGATTAAGTCTCTGCCAAAACTGGTTCTTAACCACTCAATTAAATCTGACATGCTTTAAGAGACAAAAGGTATTTAATCAGTGGTTACAGGTTTTTCCAACAGCTTAAGCATATGCAAGCTACTTTTTTCTCACTCAGGTCACTACCAAAAACTTCTGTAATGTTGTTTCAAGTCTATGAAAGGCAACAAAGGATACTTCCCATTTCCAGACTGGATACACACTGGTGCCAAAAATAAATATGAAGCTTCAGGAAACAGAGACAAAGTAAGTTGTAGGGGGGTAAGAAGGACAATCATTAGCTCAAACCTAGACAGGTTTCCAAACAATTCCATAGAGTCTTACTTCTCAATTTTAACTTACATAATCCAAAACTAAAGCTAAAAACCCACCAGGAAACAGTGTCCACTAAATGACTCATTACTGTTTTAAGGGACTGCTCTGCATCCCCCTTTCCAACCTGCTATCAGCTTCTCATTCCTGTCAGAACTGATGTTCCAGACCTTCTCCAGAAAACTTCCTGTGTGCTAAAAGAAAAGTCAACCTTCAAATAAAAGTCAGGGGTTTTTCTCCCTCCTTTTGGTGAATTGAGGCAGCTCAGAAATGGGTCAGAGATGTGGCAAGATGTAGGAGGTGGAACCACATGGTCTGGAGCAGATGGGAGATGGGTTAAGAGCTAGGACAGAGTTAAAGGAAGCAAGAAACAAGGAGGCAAGCCTTTTACTTGGGGGGCAGGAAAATACAATGCAGCCACACCAGGGACCTTACATTTCAAATTTTCACAAGTTTTCCTTAAACAAAACTCAAAAGATCCATTTCAATTCTCATTAACTGAAATACTGAAATAACTTTGAAAATCTCAGCAAACAAGCAATATTTGGTTTCCTTCAAGCTCCCAACATAATTAAGACGATGCATCACACCTGCTGGAAAGAGGCTGACTGAATTTTTTGAGTTACCAGCTACGATTCAGCAAACAATTCTCATGCAGAACTGCCTCCCTTTATATCAAATTGTGTTATAATGGAATGAGTGTGATACTTGAAAGAATTGCTTACAATTGCACGTACAAGAGAAAAAGATAGCTAAGTCTAAATTAAGATGTTGGCTATGAAGTTTCCAATAGGACCTTGACATGACTGTTGACCTACTCATGACATGATCACACCAGTAAGGATTTGGAATTCTATTAGTATTACCAGAGGAAAAAAGTCAAGCAGTCATCAGGAAAACAAATCTATATCTGCTACTCCATCAGCCAATTACTGTTGTTAAAGTGGAATTAGATGAGTATTGACAATGCGAAGGGGATAAGGATTAAGCAGATGCCAGAGTATACAGCTAGCATTGCTGTTCTGCTTTTTTCCTACAGAAAGCCTGAAAAAAACTCAGATGGGAAAATACTAATAAAGGAATATACAATACAGAATGCAGTATTACAGTCTGATGGTGTCCTTAAGTAGCAGTTGTATACATTAGCCTTATAGGCAATCACAGCACCAGGCCAAAAACTTAACACAGTATTGGAGACCACTAAGGTAAGACTATGATGTGACATTAACTTGACAACTCACTTCAACCCCAATTATCTGAATCTCATTAAGTAATGCAATTAAACTGTGTTAGAGGTATTTTTCTTAGTTCTTGAAAACGGTTTTAATGGAATAAATTAAACCATAAAAAATTATCTGTTAAATGTAGCAGTCTTCATGAAGTCAGTGGACTTTTGACTTTTAACAGCCTATTTTTAAATCTCTCTAAATAATCTGGGTAATGTGACAAAGGGCAGACCTGGAATTCCAAATGATTATTTATTTTGAATAATATGGCTATAGGGCTGCAACCTGGCTTTATCATCAGCAACAATCTTCATTAATTTCTTTTTAAACACAGACTCAACATGTGAAGGGTGCATTTCTACATGGAGCAACAACGTTAAAAACAGTTTCCTTCGTTGGTGTCTAGATTCACAGGCATTCAACTTTGTTAGTATAAGGTAAGGGAAATTAAGTCAATTGATGTCAATTAACATAATAGTGAAATTAAAAGTGAAATAGTGAAATTAAAATAAATGTTAATTATTTTTATTTCTTGCTGAGGATTCTAATACTACTGACAAATACAGCAAATCTGCTAGACAAATTCTTTCAAATTATCTTTTCAATCAAAGACATATTCTCTTCTGAATACCATTATTTTTAAATAATGAAAAATGCTTGCTTCTAGCAAAAGTATTAAATTCCTGCAGAACTGTGAAGGTATGACATGTTTTTTCCTCCAAAATCAGCTGTACTGAACCTAGAACTCTGTCTCAAATCAAAGGAAGAAACATATATTCAAGCAACTTGGTGGCATTCTATTATTCAGTTTGCTTATCTGGTCCAAAAAACATCAAGGATGGCAACTGACATAATACAAAAGAAGAAGAAATTAGGAGGAATGAAATTACTGAATTTCTAGAAATTTCAAAAAGATACTATGAAGATACATGCACAATAATAATTTCATTTTATCTATTCTTATTCATGCTGATAGATGTAAATGTGCTTCATATAAAGTCTGAATTCAACAAATGAGTATATTATCTTTTCTGTTCTGTGTTTCACTTGACTAAACCTAGATGAGACCCAATTCTTATTCCAGCCTACGAAAAAGCACGTCTGTTTCCTCATTCACTATTATTGGAATTCAAAGGACATGATCCTCTTGAAAATTCACCTAGAATTTCCTTGGTATTACCTTTTATCAGTACCTAAGGAAAATTTCACCTTAGGCACTATTAAAACAGAAAAACACAACATTTCTGGAATACTCAGACAAAAGTTAAACTAAGACTTAGAGGTCACTACAGCCATAGATCAGGCCATATTAAAAAAAAAAAAAAAAAAATCATTCTGGCTACTATGGGTAAAAAGGATAATGAACTGAAATATAAATAACATTGTCTAAATAATCAAGTATAACAATATACATAAGTGGAATGGCCAGCAAATTAATAAGATCACTGCTTCTTAAGTTTCTAATCTATCCCTACCTGTTCATCATGCATTCTGGACAGAGATAAAGAAAACTGGAAAGAAAACAAGCTTCTTAAGGTTTCACACCTGCTATTTGACTGACTCTGAGGTCTAACAAAGGCACAAACACTGATTAAATGTTGAAGTATTTATAAGTTTATTCCCATATGGGCTTCTCCTATGCTAATAACTGAGTTTATGCTCCAAGCCTTTCAAGAGAGTTAATATAAATACAGGTTTGTCACCTCAGCCTGGATACTTCTTTTCAAGAAAATAAAGTATTTAATAATCATTTATACACAGATGAATGTCAAACATAAGTGGATTGTCAAATTAACTAGGAATTTCTGAAGATACTGGCATGAGGCTGGAAGGAAGAAAGAGAACTGTCAGCTCACCTCACTTCCATAGAAAACTCAGTTACAGAAACCAAGAAAAAATTGGCTTTCCACTAGAAAAAGACAATGGATAGCACACTCCTTTCCTCCTCCCCAACAAACCAGATTTGTTATACTGGAAAAAATAGAGGTAGCAACCTTTAAAAAAGAGGCTATATAGTGCATTTCAAGTCATCATAATAAAAAAATCTTAAGATACCTAGAAGTTCAAATGGATATGATTTGGAAAGAGAAAGAAAGCTGTTGAGCACTTTTCTAAGTTATATTGTCTCTACAGATATGAAGCAGCTCTGGTACAGAGCAAATACCACAGACCTCACACCATACTTAGAAGTTCCACTGCTATGAGACTCTGACAACACTATCCACTTATCCCACAACACAGAAACCACACACTTAGTTTCCAGAAGCTTCTTGCCAACTGTGCTGATAAGCACAGCCCATTAAAATGTTTCTACAATTTTACTTTTCTTCCTTCTTTAATATACAATTTCTATTAAAATAAAGTTGTTGCTAATATAATCTGTTCTTGCAACTTGCTCTAAATGTTCAGGATAAAAATTAATAGAGTACTAAAATAGATAGCTGCTTTTAAAACTTAGAGTAGCATGCATTTTTAATATCAAGAGATAAACACTAGCTAGAACACATTAAGATAGAATTTTGACCTTTTAAATGCAAAAAGAAAATGTCTGTCTATTTCTTTTTCAGCAGGAAAAAACCCTACCTGTATCCATCACTTTTAAAGATAATCTCAGTGATTTTCTAGAGTTTAAGCAACTAGAATCACAGTATTTAAAACCAAAAAACAACACACAAAACACACCATGTGTGTGAACTGAAGTGTGATCCAAGTCTACGTTTGCAGACAAGAAAAGACTCAAATCCACAGTATTTTCTTGATCTGAACTACAGTGATGTTCCACTAGTAAATGTTATGGCCAGCTTTACATCCCAGTTGCTCTTCAGAACAGCAATCAGCAGAATAGGATGAGCAGATTAAGACAAAGGAGTTTTAGCAGAGTAAATTAGATGATGCCCCTGTAGTCCATGGACTGCTCCACACTTGCACATTTGCTTAGGACAAATGTAGTTTAACAACCAGGTGCAAGAGAACAGAAAAGAAAGAATCTGTAAGATTATTTGCATTGGTAACTCTTGTACACATACTCTAACAGTAAATTACTATTGCACCAGCTGCTGGCTCATAAGAAGAAGAGGACAAAAGAGAATTATATTGCTATCTCAAAAAAAAAAAAAAAAAGAACACTTCTCTCAAGAGCACTTACAGTCAAAGCAGTAATTTTTGAGAACTAATTATTATTACACTACCATTAAGCTTAGGAGTTCTGAAGTCCATTTTAAGATTTTTTTAAGTATTAAAAGGACCCCTAACCTTAGGCAGAATTGTCATATTTAAGCACTTGTTTGGAGTTGAAAACTCAAAGATAATTTAAGAGTCACATTCAAATGACTGCAACTTTGTATGAATTCACAGTACAAGTGGCTGCATCTTTTTTCAGTTAGAGACATAACAAATATCTCTAGCAGTGATTAAGAATGAAGGGCAAAAGACCAAGAACACACAAACAAGTAACACACAGAAATAGAAACTTAAACTAACCAACTAAATGTAACATGCCTTGCTAGATTTTTTTTTTAACTTATTGGAAAAGTTGCTCTACTTAATATTGACAGAAAGATGTGTAAATCAATACATTTGGAACAAGCGATATATTTTAATTTAAAAATGTTCAAACTGCAGCAGTAAATCTATGCATTTAGCACCTACAAATCGTCAGAAGGGTTTGCCTGTTGGGTACTTTTGACAAGATAAGACAGTATGCAAAGCTCAGATGCAAGTAATGCATAACAAAAATAAACTTGTTGAAATATATACTAGCTAAAAATAAGAATATGTTCAAATGAAGTCTATTACCATTGGCTTGAATTTGCCTAATGAAAGCAAGTAAAGGATAGTATGGAAAAACTATGAAAACTCTCAGTATGTCTGTTTTGCAATCTGCTTCACCTACTTTCTACTGTCAAAGTTCAGACTCAGTTTTCAGTAAAATGAATGTCAGAAGGAGAAAAGAAAAAGGAAAATACCAGCTTTACATTTCTCAAGTTTAAGTAGACTCCTAGTTTCTTTCTTACAGTATAATACTGCCCCCATACATTCTCCCCATGCTACTTCAAAACTACCTCGCTACCTTTCCTAATTTCACATTCTTAGATGTACTAAACCTAGCAAACTTTCACTAAAAATTTACAAATCTAAAATCCATTGTCTCAATTGCATATTTAACATGGACTAAAAAATGCTATATATTGAAAAAAACAGCAACTTTTTTTATTTATTAAAAACATTACGGTAAAATTAGAGTCCCTTTTTAAGTTAGCAAAATATCCCCTTAGCAAATTAAAAAAAAAAAAGCTTGGTAGGGAATCAATCATAAAAGGGAATCTATTAAGTATGCATTGAAAAAGTAATTATTTGAGGAGAAGGAGCAGACAAGCTGGGACAGTCCTAAAAGCATCTCAAGTTAAAGGGGTGTTAATTGATATATTCCATAATAGCTATTTGTGCTTCTCATTTTGTGTCTGCCACTGAAGGGTAATTGTGATAAAAGAAGATAAACTACTCTTTAAAAAGAAAAAAAATATTAGAGATTATTTCAGCAATGAAATAACTAGTCTTAAATTTATAAACTTATAATTATTTTAGAATCAATGATATCACCTTCATCACATACCACTTGTATAGCCTAAAATTTTTCTTGGCAGTGCTATTGCTCTTCTCTCTGTTAGTCCAGCATATAAGACAAATTTGTGCTGATGAATTCATCAGCTTTGTAGTAATTTGAAAGTGGACAACTTTGATGATAAAGAACTCATAAGGCCAACTGTTCATTCACCACAATCCTTTGCTAAACTTGTGATGAATGGCAAAAGAATGATTATTTTACTTGTAAATACAGTAAAAAAACATTAGAAGCAAGAGCCAGTAGTAAATCATTCAAACTGGATTTCAGCAATTGGGATCTTACAAAGACTGAGAAAATATTCCTCTTTTTTTCTTACTCTCCATTTCCTGTAAATACTTCACAATACTATGTTCAGTTGTTATAGGTAACCCCTATCTGAAGCTAAAATCTAAATACACAAATTTATAAAAGGCTCCGGGAAAATGGTTGTGGATAACAAAGAGGTGTTTTAACAATCACCTCTAAACTCCACTACTAGTGGTGCAAACTACACCAAATGTGACTAGTAGTGCAAACTACAACATATACTATTATAGAATCATAGAATGGTTTGGGATGGAAGGTTACTTAAAGATCACCTAGTTCCAACCCCCTGGCCATGGGCAGGGACAAGTACATTGTTACCAAGTAATATTACTTCACATCGCTGTAACTTCCTAGCAAGCTGGTATCCTTTACCATGAGAGAGAACCTCATTCTGTGTATCACTATTGTTATTCAAAAATATTTCTCAATTGAAATTTTAGGGTGGATTAAAGAGAAGATTAAATAATTAAGAAAGAACACATCATACTGATGACACTAAGAGTGAAAAAAAAAAAAAATCAATCACAAAATATCAAAAGAATGTTGAAAGCAACTGCACTCTCCTCCTGATTCTTTGGATTTAAAACCAGCTTTGTCTCTCAGCCTACACACCCATCCCATAGCAAAGTTTTTGCTGTACTTTCTGTACTGGAAAAAAAATCTGACCTTTCGTGGCAAACTACCAAGGATTTTTAACAAAGTCTTGAGAATTTTTCACTTTGAATGGAAGAAGATTTCTGGTTACAATACTCCATCCCTTGCAACCCATGTAAGTGACTTCTGCTGGGATGACTGTCTTGAATTGGTCTCTGGAAGCCCAGAATTTGTCATGCTCCCAAGCAGCCACATTGTGCTGGGTGTTAATGCACTACCAAGCAAACTTTGTTGCTTTTCAGTCTTTGCTGTCACCACTCTTTAAAGGCAACATGTAAGTAAGCACTACATATGTTTTCTGTGGCTTCTGGAATTCATACATCTAAACCAGATATAGAGAGGCCTAATTGGCTGATCTTACAGTCCAGATAATGTGACAGAGATGGGAAAAAAGCACAGCACTTTGCCAGAAACACAGGAGATACCACAACACAAAAAGATCAGATTCCTAGAAATGAAAGCCTCAAGCACTAAGATTTGGTAAGGCTGTGTTTCACTGTTTTGCCAGATAAATGTTTCATTATTTTAATTGGTTTTAGTAAATCTAAATAATATTTAATAAAACACTGAAGCACAGAAAAACACTTTGCATTTTGTTTTGGCAACACAGACTATTATCTGTCTGACACATGACCAAGAACAACCTTTTCTTTTCCATACCCTCATTTAAAAATTCCTTTGTTTAATAAATATGCATCTTTCTGCTACACACTCTACATCAAAGATTTTCCCTTGTTCTTCTTAAAGTCCATGCACTATAAACCCTATTCTGCGTCACCGATTTTAAATTTAATCTATAAAAGTCATTTTACATATACTACAAATAACAATACATGCCTCAGGTTGAATATTAAAGCTGTAATTCAATTTCAAGGTTCTTCTGACAGTATTCCAGTATCACACTTTTTTTTCAAGATGCTACCTCAATCCTTTTCAGTAAATTCACCAACTAGCACAAATCAATAGCTTAAAAGCAGATATATTGCATCAAGAATTTCACTAGGCTTTATTGCTATCCATTTAAACAGTATTGAGAAGTTGGTACTACAGTAGAATATTAGAAGCTAACAAAAATAAAGTCAAAATTAATAAAAATGTTACATGATTCCATGTTCATAATCCATACACTACACACACTCTTAACAACTTACTTTGTATTTTCTTGCTTTCCTACCAAACGGAAGGGAGGATATTATTAGTTATTAGACAGATGAAAACCCACAGACATGTAAATCCAGATTTACTGAGTGTAGACTTGAACCAAGTCTCTGTTCCTTGCATTTTATTAGCTTTGATTGCTCAGAGATGCCTAACTTATAGACAGTGCTAGGCTTGGACTGGATGAAATGGGTAAAATTTAGCTTCTATGAATCTGGATTAGAGTCTTTGTAAAGTATGAGATTGTATCGTTATAGTCTCTGATGAAAAATTGTGTAACACACAATTAAATGAGGCACATTTACTAAAACAATAGAATTTTCTACACTGAAGTGAAATAGCTTTTAAAAACTAACCACTGTACTTGAAAATTTATTTACTTTCTCCTTGCTAGAAAGCAAACTGGTACGTAGAACTAACTTGAATTGCTTTTTTAAAGTATGATTGACATTAGCAAGCTATATACATTACATATAGGTGTTAGCCAGGCACATAAGAGGTTTGGTGCCAGTTATATACTCAGTTTTCTGTTCTAATTTTAACTTCTCTGATGCATTTTATTGGTTCAAGTAATCTTAGCAACAGATAAACAAAAACCAAACAAATAAACAAACAAACCAGTTTTATAAAAAACTTTTGCCCTTCTCCATTTTCTCAGGTTTCTCTTTGCACTGTTGTAAACATCTACTTATACAAATCCAACCCAAGGCTATCTATCCTGTATTGGGCACAGTTGGCAAGGATGCTGCAGGAGTGACCTGTGTAGGAGGAGATCAGGGACTGATCACAGCAGGTACCAGTTGACTTTGTGATGGACAAAACAGACCCTCTGCACACCAGAACAGAACCAGGAGTCCCTGGTGCCTATGCCAATGAATACTTAGGAATGCAAGGTAAAAGCCAGAAAGAGACATAGCCAGGGAGATACAGAAAGGAGATGCCAGAGGAGGATGAATGCTAAACAGAGGAGGCTCAACAGCTGATACTGGGTAAGAGAGATGCACAAAAAGGCACAAGTGAGAAACAGGACAAACAGGCAGGGCAGATAGTACAACAGGAGACCTGTTAAAGAAAACAAGACACCCTAGCAAGGGCTGGAGACAAGGCTAAAGTGGATGTACAATCCCCAAAGTGATGCAGCTGGTGGGGCAACCCGTGCCAGAGAAATCTGGTAAAAAACACAGCAACAAAAGAAAAGAAAGCACAACACACAGACTGCCGTCTCCTGCACTTCCCATCATACCATGGAAGTGACTGAGTGTAACGTGCAGTAAGGGGACTAGAGACTACACACTGGGGAGGAGAGGTGTCTGGAAGGAAAGCAAAATGGGATTGTCTAATTGTTTGACTGCTTGTATTTTTCAATACCAGGATCACTGACTGAAAGGCTGTCACATGGCAGTAGATGAGACCCTATCAAACTCTCAGGAGAGTTTGCCAGGTGTAATTGGCACTGAGAGAATTAAGCAGGATTCCTGTTCTGGATTACTGCTTTTGTGAGAGAAGGCTTAAAGTGCCTGGGATTTGCCAGCCTTCCTCAGATTGTTCTTCAGTGTATTGGTGCTGCTGCTCAAGCAACACTAACTAATACATTTTTGTCAGACCACACAACATTCAGATGATACTTAACAATGGGTGAGCACATCAGAAGGACCAGTCTATACAAAGCACACAACCACATAAACCTTAAGAATGATGCAGAAACCTGGACAAGAATGACTAACTCCTCAGAACACACAGAGTCAGAAGATGTGCAGTAAGAAAAGCAGACAAAGCTTCAAAAAGTCTGCTTAGGAGAATTTGTGCCAGGCATTTTGCCAAAGGATAGATCATTAATGGTTTCAATGATCTCCCTTTGGAGAGGGGGCTGCCAAGACAAATCCTCTTAGTTATACTAGAAAGGTTAAGTGAGGTCAAAAAGTCTCACCACTCCCCAGCTGTGGGCACTTCACCAGTTTGATAATTTTGATAAAGAAATAAATGAATGCTTTAGGTGTTTACATTTAATTAGTCTGATGCCAGCAGAGTTTCTAATAACCAGTATTATACTTGGGATTGTGTCAACTTTGATTAGCTCTTTCAACAGCCCACCAGCTCTGTCACCCTACTAGAACAATCTATTTTGTGCAAGTCAAGGCCATTTGAGACCTCTGGGCTATGTGTGCTGACAGCACGGCAGGCCACTTTCAGTTTCTCTGGCAAGACAGTAAAATAAAGGGGACACCAGATGTACCTGAACCTCCAGACAATTTTTCTGTTTCCCTTTAGGTTATGGTAGGCAAGAAAGCCTATTTTTTTCTTCTAGGAGTGCAAGAAACAAGCTTGGTAACACACTTTGAAAGCCAGAGCAAGCATAGTGGACAATACTTCAAGGATATTATTTACCTTTCGAAGCAAAGCTTCTAAACGTTAACCTGTTCCCTAAGCACTTCTATGCACAGGAGGCAAGAATTAACCTCCTTTCAAGAATAATACTTCTACAGTTGATCTTCACAGCAACAAAGGTATAACTGAATACTGAAAAGCATCATTGTAACATCTACCAAAACAGATAGCCACAATGAGTACCAAGACCTATTGATTCCAGCACATTCTTCACACTGCAATGTTCCCTTTTCAGTTATTTTCAGATTAAGTTCTGCTGTCTTACTAATTTAATGGAAAAACGCTAGAAGAAACACATCCGAAAGAAATGCAGAATTTTTGAACACTAAAATCCCACAAAAACATTAACTGAAAGGTCAGAATTTTCTCTCAAAGAACCAGTGAGAAGCTGCACTATCCAATAGTCTGCAATAATCTTGGATAATTTTGCTAGCAGCTCAGTGAAAGATCTCTTTGAATTTAAAATATTTTCCACTCTCATTGACATTACATGGTAAACTGGCAGACTACAGATATAATGGATGCAATGTAATATAACACAGTAGTTTCAGATCTATTAAACATGGCATTAAAAGAACACAAAATGATTAAGGACCTGCTTCTCCAGGGCTTCCCAACCCCTCAATACATCACCACAATTAAAAACAAGTCATCATATTGAAGTTGTGTACATAAGGGATTTTGGGTCTGCTGCACTCTAAGACTGCTCAACAGCTCAGAGGATACCACCTGCAGGAGTCACTGTCCTGAAATGAGCAAGGCATGTACAAATATCTCTTCACAGAAGAAAAAGATGAAAAATTCTCCTGACTAAAACCTTGAAAAAATATCCAAGTAGATTGCTTTTTGGAAAGCACCTTTCCCCACCCTGTAACAGCTAAAAGAGAGAAGACTATAATAGAACATCTGGACAATGCTGGATTTTCTACCTATGGGTTATACTGCCTCTATACTTTTTGTTTGGTTTGGTTTTTGGTTTGGTTTTTTTTGTTGTTGTTGTTTTTGGTTTTTTTTCATTTGATGTACACATATTTACTGTATAAACCTCTCAGTTTTAATTTTTTTTTTTTTAAGTCATGCTCACTATAGGACAATCTTCTGATTTTGAAGAAAGCACATTTGCACTGAAAAGATGAGAATTCTCTTCCATTCACTTTCTGAACACAAATTTCACTTTCTGAAATAAACAAAAAAATCATGAAAAAAAGTTAAGTCTGAGAAATGATACTATAACGAAGTAATGAGAATAGTATGTTTTGAAGTTAAAAAGATTTTACACAAAGTTAAAAAAGATCAAATTGTTCTAATATGACAATTTTTACTTCTGAGTTAATACTGCCTTGCATCAGTTTACTCCATTAAATATTCATTAAAGCAACTACACTTAAGTTTCTTTCCTTTGAGCACTTCTCCCAAGCATGAGAAGCTGTGGCAAAAATAGAATTACTCTTTCTATGGATTACATATCCCCCAGGGTGCTGGTTGCAAATGCTCCTTTCAAAGGTAATTTTTTTCTGAATCTTGCTATGTAGCAGTCCTAGCTAGGTGATCTCCACTGCCCCATGGCAGTGCCAAATACTTTAAGCCATTAAAACAGGCCAACATATTTACAACAATTTCCTAAAAGACAAAAGGAACACACACAATGCCTCTGTTAGGCATTTCCTTTTATTCTATGATAGCTTACCCTGCCTTTCTCATGCTTGCTGTTGTCCTGCAGAGCACATACCTCCAAATCAGAATCCCAAGAGGACTCCAGACAGATTTACTTAATTTTTGGAAACCCAGCTTTGTTTCAAGTGTTTTTGACTATTTTTTTAACAGTAAGGTATTTGAAATTAGAGTAGTAATGTATAGTACTGGTTTTGACATTTTAAAGAGGCAATCTTTACCCTGCATACTACTGTGGAATTTTTCAAGTATGTGCATTACAATATATGTGCCATTTAATAAATACTCTGAGTATTAGATTTGTATATGTACACAATTTACTTTGTGTAACAGAATCATACTTCCAGGTAAAAAATAAGAAATTAACTTTGAGAGAGACACACAAATATAATGACACTATTTTTAGACAAGCAGGTAAGACCTGTAATTAAAGACTCATCTTAGCCTAAGAAAAACATCTGTTTTCTTCACCGTGTCATTAGTAAAATTAATGAATTCCACTCTACACACACAAATGATTTTTTAAAGTCTGAAATTAAAATCCAAGATATTTCCAGCTAAACACATTTACTCATAAGTCATACTGTAGATCAGGTTCAAATTATAACTTTCTTCACAGTTATGTTTGAAACATTTTCTAAGCCTCTCCCTCCATTCTGCCAAGGCTGACATTTATAATATAAATAAAACAGATCCATGAATTAAGAAATTTGATATGGCTACATATTAAATTTCTCATGCATAACTCTTCCAGAAAACTGACTAAAAGATCACAT
This sequence comes from Phaethornis superciliosus, assembly GCA_023637945.1. Classification (NCBI taxonomy): domain Eukaryota; kingdom Metazoa; phylum Chordata; class Aves; order Apodiformes; family Trochilidae; genus Phaethornis; species Phaethornis superciliosus. The sequence goes on from JAJQWJ010000003.1 coordinate 24,527,266, forward strand.
TCTTCAGAGGAAATTTGCTTATTGGTATACATATATATTTTTTAAAGTAAAGATTATCTGACACATAATACACAGAGCAGGAAACTGCTGAACAGTGACAATTTCATAATGCAGATTATCAGATCGATCATTAGAGAAAATAATGAAACATTTATTTTAAAATATTTTCTTCTTAAAAATGTGTTACTCTTAAGAATTTGAAATGGAAGATTAATATACCTGAAAAGGTTTAGCTCTGGATAATTACAGACAGTACAAATAATGGGAAATATTATGCTTTAGTGATCTCTAGTACTAACATTGTGTCTTGGTGCTTATAAAGTGACAACAAAAGGAGGCTTCTATTATACCCTGTGTGGTCAGAGATGGATACTAATGCAAAAGGGCAATTCTGATTGTACTAAAAAAACTTTGGCAAAAAACTATGTATCTGTTCAACTGCTCTAATTGTTTCAATCTGAATCAGGGAGATGTGCAGGAGAAAACCAGCTAACAATCTGGTAAGTACTTGTTTTATGAATCTGTCCCTCAGTCAAGAAGTTGCAGTGAAAAGTCTTTTAATCACCTTCTGATGGGAATTTACTGGATTGTATCTAAGTTCAAGGGTATTAAAATGTGCAAAGGAGACTATGAAACAATGGCTAGGTTATAGATTTTAACTTCTTAACTAGAAAATTGACTCAAAATAGATTTTCTAATTTACAATGAATCAAAAGAAAAAACATTAGACCATAGCAAAAGTGGCACAAATGTATCAAAAAGCAAATGAATAAACATTTGAAAAGATTTATTATTAGAAATTGTAATAAATTTTGGAAAGATGAATTGATTTTAGTTAAAAGGTATAACTGACAATTTATTGGGCGGGAAGATGCATTATTTTCCAATTGTTATCCACCTACAGTAAAACTGATTTGTGTCCTATTGTATTTTATGGAAAAGGAGAGAGCAACTTCCAGTGATTTAGATTAAATGTATTAATCATAACCAGGCACTGTGAACTATATATCTACTATTAAAGAAGATTTTTGACATTTAATTCTGTAGCAATATTTTGGCTCTGTACCACTCTTCCTAAATCCAATTCCTGCTACAGTTGGCAGATTTCTCCCTTTTAATTTTATGGGGCTTAAAGTAGCATTTAACCATCCATGCGGTAAATAATGCAGGATTAGAAATATTTAGTGTTTTGTTTCCCTTTGAAGAGTACTAATCCATCAACCCCCAAATATTTTAAAAACATTTTCCACATTCTAGTAATATCAAGTATAAGATTCAGTAAAACACCCTATATAAATGAAGTTGTTTTCCTGAAACAAAAAATAACATTAAACCCTTAAAATATGAATCAACTGAAGAAAATACAACACTGATATCACAAAATTAATTTTATAGATATGTCTGTGTGTAAATAAAATGTAGATAAATCAGAGTTTTAATATATTATATATGTTACATATGATGTGACCATTACATCTTTTATTCTCAACAATCTGCCAAAAACATAGGTAAGTGTTCTGTTCAGCTGTAAAAGGGTTACTATCTTTTAAAATATTTATGCCCTGATTACCACTGAAATGCTAGCAGTTATTTATGCAAAAACCTCCCTCATTTTCATGCAGTAATTTCCTATCTTTCACTTAAGTACAGCAAGTTTACTGCATGGGAAAGCTGCTTCATGGTAGCTTGTAACAGACAATGTTCTCTAAGTTATTCTGGGTGCTGCTGTCTTAAATTGCCTTAGACCTACACTAATAATTAGGTATCAGATTCAAAACAACAAACAAAGCCAACAACAAAAAAACCACAAACAAAAAAACAACCTAAAACAAAAAATTTAAAAAAAATTTAAAAAACAAAAACCTAAACCCCCAAAAACCTAAACCCCAGACCCCAAAAAAAAAAAAACCCCAAAAAAACTAAAACAAAAAAAAACCCCAAAAACCCAAACCCAAGAAACCTAAACCCAAAAACCCTAAACCCAAAAACCCTAAACCCAAAAAACCCTAAACCCAAAAAACCCTAAACCCAAAAAACCCTAAACCCAAAAAACCCTGAAACCAAAAAAACCTTAAAACCAAAAAAACCTAAAACCAAATAACCCTAAAACCAAATAACCCTAAAACCAAAAAACCTAAAACCAAAAAACCTAAAAAAATACCGAAAAACAAAACCCCAAAAAGCAAAAAACTAAAAAAATCTAAGAAACTAAAAGAAAACTAAAAATACCCTAAAAAACAAAAAAGTAAAAAACCAAGAACAAATCAGAGAAAAAAGAATGGCACCAAAAATTTCAAATGCCATCTACATGTTTTTCTTCTCTGAGTATGCCAGCACAACATAAAACAGGAGAAAAAAAATTTCCTTTTTCCACTTTGACTTTATTCTACAGAGAATAAAAATGTAATCTACAGTAAATCTACTGTATCTATCTGTTTATGTCGTTGTAAATTTAATCTTTTAAAACTAAGAAATCCAATGAGAAGGGATCGGATAGAAGTGTAAATGGGGCACATTTTACATATTATTCTTTAAAATGAATTTCCCAAGTGTTTAAAAATAACCACAATAACATCTTCAGAAGGACAGTTTCTACAGTTTGCCCACCAACCAGCAGTAAGAAAATGACAATTTTCAGTTCTCTGAACTGAGAATAAGTTTATTACCCAACTTTTAAAACCATTATCTGCTGGAGTGGCAAGTCAAGGCTGAGAAAAAACAGAATAAGTAAGTTGTTCTCATACTTACAAATACAGGTTTTAAAATTACCTGTCAAATAAGGGACTACCTGAAGTTATTAGTGAGAAAAGCAAAAACAAGCTACAACAAGAATCATACCATCAGGATCAAGTAAGAGTCTGCTCAACCAAATTGTGAGGAGGTAAGGAGAACAGATTTTAAGCAGTTACCAGAACTGTTGGACTGACAGGGTTGACTTCATCAGTTACAATGGTTAATGCTTCACTTGGAAAAGAAATTAAAGCAGCAGTTGCTGTATCATAACTGAAGGCACAGTAATTAAATGTAAGGACAAGCCACCTCTTTGAACCACTCCAGTTGGAAATGCTAATGTGAACAAACTACTTCTTGTCCTCTTTTATTTGTAACTCAGTAACTAGAGAAATGGCTTAAGTGCACAAAACCCAGACAGATCTGTATGCTTTTGAAAAGATCATACCAACATTGTATGTAGGTTTTTCCACATCAAGAGATCACTAAGCAGAGGAGCTTCAATTTTTCTGTGACTCACCTCACAACTCACAGCAGTACTAATTGACTGACTAGCTTCAGAAAATAACCTTTCCACTCTAGGATTGCTTTTTATCATTTATTTTGTTAGCATTGCAGTCTCTGACATTGTATAAATGTGCTTGAGAAGTATTTGCTCCTGCAACTCATTCAATTTGGGTATCTTTCAGAAGCACATTAAACAAAGCCTGTACCGTTCTGTAACAGGTCTCCACTGCATTTGGTTATGTGCTTACTTGCTGTAAATCCCACATGACAACCATCAGAAACTTCCTGAGAAATGTTGGGCACTTGCTTCCCTCCTCAAAACTACAGCTTCAGAGTGCTCATTTGATTTTTCTTACTTCAAGAAAGAAATGTGCCATTTTCCAGCTAAGTCACAGATAAGTTAAGGTACAGCTGTATTTCGCTCCACTTCTTTGTGGTTATTTTTAAGAGGTTATAGAATGTTGTCTTCATATCTGACTAACTAAAGTCACAGTAATCAAACAGAATGGCAGAGGATTATCTCTTTATTCCTATATTATGTCTCACTTGACCAAAGCAGCAGAATAACTTTCTCGGACAATTCAATTTCAAAAAAACTGCATCACACGTGTTTGCTACTTTATTTTCTGTATTGTATTTTGGAGTTACTCGATATAATGCAACTCCATGATGAATTAGTGGAGAGGAAACACTAAGGATCCAGCTTAATTCACTACAGTTGCCTCTTACTCTGGACATAAGCCAGATACACAGAACTCAGACTGTATACAGAAAAAAAACCTTCAACATTTTAAGTTGCAATTTGTATTTTTTTTTAATATAAAACAAAGAAGATCAAAACATTTAAATTCCTTATCTTATAATAATGATTTGAAAGATAAGCTGCTAAATGATACTGACCATTTCCCAGACAATTTTAAAAATATGCATTAAATAAAGCTAGAACAGAGCCAGCAAACCAGACAAATGAGTGCATTTGAGCACAGCATATCTCAGAACAAGTCTGGGAGGTCATAACTATTAAGCTTAACAGAGATGCCTAAAAATAGGCAGAGTACTTCTATTAGATATCTAAATAGCTATAGTTCTCCCTACAGATGGCCATCATATGAAATGCAACTTAAAAAAATACGGACTATTTTCAAGTTTTTTTATCAGTAGCTCTTATTCCCTTACATCACCTACTCAAAAATTAGAACTTTTGTAGGGGAGTGAGTGGATGGAAAACCTACTCATGTGAGTCAGTTACTATACTTTGAATTAGAAGAATCTTTTAAAAAGTATAGGAGTTGCATCTGATTTTGTACTCATTTCCATTAAAAAAAAAATGCTAAAAACTGTTAGCTGAAATTACTGTCATGATTTACTTGATATTTATGATGTTCCTACAGCACAAATGAGATGTTGCTCATCAGCTAAGCCATGGTATATATCCATGTGCTCTTTGCCTACTGCACCTATGATTTTCTGCCTATTCTCAGCACTGAGCTCACCATCAAGCTTAATACATGGAAATATGATTCCTAATTTGACTCTGGATACAATATGGTGTTTTAACATTAATTCCTCAACACGGTGCTATTGTGGTATTAAGAAATTTTGAGGAGAGATACAACTGAGTGAAATTTTGCAGAAAAGACAGTAAAAGCTATTACATTTAAAGACAAATTCTTTCCATTAGAATTCCACTATAACATAGACAAAGAACCCATATGGACTTAGAAAGTCAATCCAAACAAATCTCAGATGTCTGGAGAAAACATTTCATGCAGTCAGACACCAGAATGGGGAATTTTCTTTGTGATAAGCAACAGAAGAGGAATAATTATGCTGCCTCATATTTTGAGGTCAGAGGTTTTTAAAATCTGTAGAGTGTTGTAGAACTATATTAAATGTGTTTTCAAGAAAGACACTAACTGAAGAATAAGAGATACCATTATGCTATTTACACTGGTTTAACAATAAATTTAAGTGAAACTGTAGATGACTATCAATTGAGAAGTTTTGTTAAGACGAATTACAAGTAATACTGCTCACACTAACAGTTCACAGCACTTGTCACCATGAATAAAACACAAGATGCATTTAAGAAATAAGCAGCACACTTGGCATTTCTGAGACTGATGCTGGAGGGCAACTGTTTTGCTGAAGTAGTATGCTGGTTTTGACACTGTATTTGAAGCAAGTGTCCAAGAAAAGAGACTAAGTCACCACATTCACTTTAGTTAGATGTAAGTGAATATTTGCTATTTAAAGGTACACTTTTATCATGATAGTAGGTGAAATATACCAAGAAAAAACACTGCAAGCTGTGTTGCACAGTGTCTTCATTTTCTTGATAAAATACAACTATTACCTCTACAAGCCTGATGCATTTAAACTATTTTTTTCTTGACAGGCATACATTTTGTAAGAATGAAACTAGGATGCAATTCATAATAAGCAATATAAAACAAAAGAATAAAACAAACACCTACTTGCCTTCACCAGTTAATGTCTTTACAACTATTACAAGCTGAGGCTTTCTCTAGCTATTTTAATTATGGCAGGGGAGTTTTACATTTAGGTATTAGAATTAATCACAAAACTGATAAACCTGAGATTTTTTTAAATCTTCACATTTGCTATTTGAGTTATCTTAGAGTCCTTTTTGGCTAATTAACTGCAGCTTAAGCGATAATAAAAAAGTTGTGGTCTTATTTTTGCCTGTTTGCTGGTTTGATGATCATAGATTTTCATTAGACAAGTGACAGATTCAAGTAAAACAAAAATCATTGTCAGTTAAACCAAATACAGGCTGTAAGGCAGACTTTATTAAACCATTTAGATATGATAAAGTATAGACAAAATTCAGAATACTTTGTAACAATTACAGATGTTCTAGCAAAACCAACTTACTAACTCTGGTGCTCTTGAATAATCACACCCTTAAGTATGGGTACCACCAAGGTTTTATATTAAAAAACCACCAAAAAACCAAACCACACACTTGAAAATTGATATGTGGAAAAAGGAACTTCTTAGTACGCAAAGTCCAAAGTAGTTCCCCCCAAAATATTAGATGCATAAAGTTTTAAGAACATCTCAGATAAGATCATCCCCAATGTTTGCCTCCCACTTCTGAAACCTACATTGATTATAATGCAGTTCTGAAATGTCACAACAGCTTAATTTTTTTTCCTCAGAACTATGTTCTACAGACTAGGAGAGTGCCATTCAACTCATTCCTTGGGAAAATTGTAGCATTTTTGCCATTAGTGACTGAATACTGGAAGAATTCAAGATGGGGCCCAAACTGCCCCCACAGCAGTATCTGCTCTTCCAACAAACTCAATTTTTCTAAAAAACACATCTGCAGGAAGCACTAACGCAGGAAACCCTCTACGTCTCAAAGAAATTTTCCCCTACTCTACATTGTAAAAATAAGGTACTGAGTTAACTAAAGTGAGGATTAAAAGAGCATGGCTTAATAAGTACATTTTGGATAAGCAGAAATAAATTTAGGACAATTGCAAAAAAGGAAAAACTTCAAGAAATAAAAGGAAAATGCAGCAAGTAAATAGCTGAAAATATTTCTGATTACACAAAATCTTAATACAACCCCCATTACGAAAAACAAAAGCACCCTACCTTCCTACCAACATAAAGGAACGCTCATTTGCAGCTTTAGCAGCATAAGGTTTAAAAATGCCAACCTCAGAAAGAAGCCTAATATTCCTGATCTTGAATGTGTGAAAGTCTGGAATCAAACAGGAGTTTTGTTATCATATATCATCTGACTCAAATTTCCAGAGTTTGACCTAGATACTATGACTCCAAATGAGAAAAGTAATTAACTGAAGCAAATATTTAAAATACCACAGATGAGTTATTTCATGCACCTTGCTGAAACTGTATTGTTTTATCTGACTGTATAGCATACAGTCAGTATAAAAGAATTCTCCACAAGACCAAAGAAACTTTAACTTGAGAAGCAGAGTTTTTTCATCAGTTGAAGAGCATGCCTGGCTTCTGACCAATACTGTAAAAACAATGCCCAAGTTACTCTTTTAAGGAAACATTCCTTAGGTCTGTAAAAAGGTTTTATTTCACCGAGCTTCTAAAATATTTTGACAAGATAAAAAATTCCTGAAATCACCTGGCTGCTTCTTTAGTTATGAAAAACTTAGAAACAGAAACATTTTAGAAACAGATAAATCTTTTATCCTCACATCAACAGAGTAGTAGTTACCTGACAACAATTTTTTGAGAAATGCTCTTGTATCTTTGAACTTTTTAAAGACTCACAGGATTTGACAGAAATGCCCAGACACCCTCAGATAACAGGTCTCATACACATAGCTTTTATTTTTTTACATGTTTTCAGTAATTGCTAATGTGTAGAGTCGAGCTTAATAGTACAGCTGTGCAAAAAGACAAAAAAATCAGTTCTAAGAGTGCAAGAGTCTGTCTTTAACATTATTAAATCAAACTTCATGACATACACCTGAGGGATGGAAAAACAGAGCTAAAAGAGTGGAAAGAAAGAATCCTTTTTATTGGTGATGTTTCTTGCATGTTATCAAAATCAGTGTTTCATTCAGAGAACAGTACTCCTCAATTGTAAAGCTTTTGCCTGACATAAAATATGAAGGTTGGAAATAGTTGATCAGATCATATATAAATGCAGAATTCAACCAAGCACAGTAAGACTTCATGCAATATACCTTATTGTAAGAGTACATTAAGAAGTGGTATGGTATGAAAGTACATGCATCATGTTAACATTCTGTAAAGTTCTTGATAGCAACTTAACACAGGCAAGATCAAAAGCATGGTGTATTAGAAAAGTCAAATGTATTTGTATTTCTTTTCAAATAAAGTTCTGCTACAGATAATGCTGCCACAACACACAAAACAATGACAGCATGAAAAGCCAGAATTAAAATTGTATGCCAAATAAATGCCTGACAAATCATTTAGTTACATATGCCCTAAGAATCATGCCTATCATATAAGTTTACAAATCTAAAGGGTATAAGCCAGTAGTGATTTTTTTTTTCATTTTCTTCATCTTTTTCAATTGTCATCTGCTGTAAGACAACAATGTGCTGCCGCACATAGGATTAGGTGAGGACGGTGCCTGTTGGGTTTTTACTTTTCTCTTGCTTGTCCAATGTTGTATGATCATTAAGAAAGTGTTTTGACTCAAAAGCAGTACACTTGAGGACAGAAAGACCCAAAAGTTTGTTCAAATTAAGCAACTTATCAGTGAAATGCAGGAAGAGCATCTGGACAGAACTGACTGCCAGCTGTGGCTACTTCAAATTAAAGTTCACTAACTGGTCCACAGAAAGAGCAGCATTCTCTCTCTCTGATTCTCAGCTCCCTCTGCTTCTAGAAACCATGGTATGAAAATCACAAGCTCATAGTTTGCTTGGTATATATAAAAAGTAATAATCACACTCATTGCCCAATGTTTCTCATACAAGAAATCACTCAAACAGCTGCATTAAACACTTCTTGAGAAAAGGTGATGCTGTATCAAGGTATTACTGTAGCCATTCACTCTGCCTTCTCTAAACCAGAAATCTCGTCAAGGCTTCACTAGTTGATACAATTGGGAACTTTCAACTAAACTTTCCAAGAAAGTTTAGACACAGGATATGCTCACATTCCCCAGATACAAACTACACATCTATACACTGGATGTAGGATATAATGTGTCTGTTCTAGGTAGTGTACCTCAGCAGTGAACTTCATTTTTTCACTTTGTTCCCCTTTAAAAGCAGTGATACAGACATCAGATTTCCTTCTACAAAAAAACAAGTCACACCACTGATTTTATTCTATGAGTTGAGTCTACACTGTTCTTTCCTCATGACATTTATCTTTCAAAAAGCATTGTTGCTCTTCTTCATTACTATTTAATAGAGATAATTACTTCTTGTTCCATATTATCAGATGCCACAAGTATTAAATGATTTTTTTTTTTTTGTCATTGGATTGAAGCATCTAAAAAAGATTTTCTTTAGGCAGCAATCACTGACAGAAGAAAGTACATGAGCTCTGGGCTTATACAGCTGCATGTATAGGGACAGCTGCAGCAGATGTGTCCACAGACATAGTCATTAAGGTAGCCAGAAAACTGCATATGGAGAGCCAGCTGCACATTCATTCTATATACATGCACTCCTACCTAAACACAGTGGCTTAGAGGGTATATTCACATGTCAGCCTTGTTTCACAACACTATGTAAATGATAGATTTAATAACTCACAATAACTGAATTATCAGTCTTTAGCAGATTGGCTTGCATTCATTTTTGGCATATAGGGAACTATGACACCATCTTTACACATGAGGTATCATAACTTGAAGATAAAATGGGCTCCTAAGGATAATCCAGAAAGTATAGCAGAAAATAAACATTAGAATTTTTTTATATATATACACATTCACAGTATAACTTTATAAATTGAAATTTAATCACCTTTTTTACAATTTAGAGGAAAAAGCAGGTTTTAAGGTAGTTAAGCCATGCATCATCAATACCATGAAGCTAACCTATCAGTTATAATAGCTCCTATAAAATACCAGAGTGAAACTGCAATAAGCCCAGAAAATGGGCTACAAATCCTAGATACGGTCAAGCAAGCATTGAACCAAAAATAAAAATAGGTAGATAGGAAACCAAGAACTAGATAGCATTCATCTAATACATGACCACTAACATCAGATATCACAGGCCTAGGTTTTAAAGCATCTTATACAGCTCCAAATGGCGATTATTGGATGGGGACTTCAATTATAAAAACCTTCCCTCTTCAAAATGAGTTCAGTTTTTAACAGTTCCTTTCTCTTCTCACAAATATAGTAGCTCTTACATTTCTCAGAAGTACCTCATTTTGCTAAGGAAATTGAAATTTAAAAACATTTAAAGTTCTCAAATAATAAAGAATATAAATGTTGCAGTATTTACTATGGTAGGATATTTTTATTACATACTGATAAAAAATCTCCCACATTCTCCTCTTCCAAACAGTACTTTGATACTCAATACATTTTAAACTTTTAATTTACAAAGTCAAGTCTCTCTTCTCCTCATGCCTTCCTCCAAAGAGAAAATTGATAAAAATTAATTAGAATCTTGTATTTTAAAAAAAGCTGTGGGAAGATTCAATGATTAGCTTGTAGAAAAATGCAAGGACAGTTTGATTTTTTTCCTTCATTTACAAACCAATTGCTCCTAGAACTGAAGGCACTAAATAACCCCCCCAAAATCCTCTAACCACCTCTCCTTTGTAGTTACTACCTTAGAACAGACTTAGTCCAAAGGACATGATGCCCACAACAGGTGTACTGATCACTTGCTTTAAATCTTTCCCTGTCTGCTGATTACACAGAAGTCAATCAAACAGCAAATATGGAAAGATTTTTCAAAGCAGCCCTTAGAGGAAATAATTAAAATACATCAGAACTGTACCACAATGCATCATAGAATTCTTTCGGCATCAGAAAAACGTAAAATCAGTTTGGTTTGATTTTCACTGAAAGAGGAAATAAACATGTTTACATATAGAATCACAGATCATAGAATGGTAGGGATTGGAAGGGACTTCTGGAGGTCATTGAGTCCAGCCCCTCCACCAAAGCAGGAACACCAGGGCAGGTCACACAGAAACAAATCAAGAGAGATCTTGAAAGTCTCTAGAGGAGACTCTACAACCTTTCTGGACAGCCTGTTCTAGTGCTCTGTCACCCTCTAGTGAAAAAGCTTTTCCTTATGTTGAGGTGGAACTGCCCATGTTCCAGTTTTGTTCATTGCCCTCATTCTATCATAGGGCACCTCTGAAAAGACCAGCCCCTTCTTGACACCCACCCTCCAAAGATATGTAAACATTAAGAAGATCCCTTCTCAGTCCTCTCTTTTCCAGACTAAAGAGACTGAGGTCTCTCAGCCTTTCCTCATAAGACAGATGTTCCAGTCCCTAGATCATCCCTGTAGCTCCTCTGCTGTACTCTCCTTGTATATCCTTGACCCTCTTGAACTGAGGAGCCCAGAACTGGACACAGTACTACAGATGTGGTCTCACTAGGGCAGAGTAGAGGAGGATAAGACCTGCTGGACACACTCTTCTTAGTGTATTCCAGGATAGCATTGGCCTTCTTGGCCACAAGGGCACATGCTGTCCCATGGATAACTTGAGGGTAGTGAAAAAATGGAAGAGGTTGCCCAGAGAAGTAGTTGAGGCCTCATATTCAAGGTGAGGCTTAACAAGGCTCTGAGCAACCTAATCTAGTTGAGGATCACATTGTAGAGGGGTTGGAGTTGATAACCTTTAGAGGTCCCTTCCAACCCAAATTATTCCATGATCTTACTCTTCACCAGTACTCCAAGGTCATTCTACATGGAGCTGCTTTCCAGCAGGCTAACATCTGATGTGTACTGGTGTATGGTGTTATTCCTCCCCAGGTGTAGGACTCTACACTTATTTTTGTTGAACCTCATTATGTTCCCCTTTGCCCAGCTCTCCAGTCTGTCTTGACCTTGCTGGATGGCTACACAGCCTTTCAATATATCAGCCAATCCTCCCAGTTTCATAACAATAGCAAACTTGCTGAGGATACTCTCTGTCCCCTCATCCAGGTTGTTGACAAAGATGTTGAGTAAGACCGGACCCAGTACTGACCCCTGAGGAACACCACTGGTTTCAGAACTCCATCTGGACTCTGCAACATTGAACACAACCCTCTGAGCTCTAGTGTTAGCCAGTTCTCAATCCATCTCACCATCCACTCTTCTAACCCACACTTTCTGAGCTTACCCATGAGGACATCATTGGATGCAGTGCAGAAAGCCTTGCAAGTCAAGGGGGACAACATCCACTGCTCTCCCTATGTCTACACATTTAATCACACCATCATAGCAGGCTATCAGATTAGTCAAACATTATTTCCCCTTGGTGAATCAACGCTGGCTACTCCTGATAACCTTTTCTTCCATGTGCTTAGAGATGACCTCCAGAATGAGCTGCTCTATCACCTTTCCAGGGATGGAGGTGAGGTTGACTGGCCTGTAGTTTCCTGCATCTTCCTTCTTGCCTTTTTTGAGGACTGGAATGGCACTGGCTTCCCTTCAGCCCTGAGGCACCTCTCCTGTTTTCCATGATCTTTTGAAAATGATGGAGAGTGGTAGAGCAACATCATCAGCCAGCTCTCTCAGCACTCATGGGTGCTACTGCTCAAGACCCATGGATTTGTGTACATTCAGTTTACCCAAATGATCACTAACCCAATCCTCATTAATCAGTGGAGAGACTTCCTTCCTCCAAACTCTCTCTTACTTCCAGGCTCTGGGATTCTCAAGGGCTGGTCTTAGCAGTAAAGACTGAAGCAAAGAAGACATTCAGTAACCCTGCTTTCTCTGCATCCTCTGATACCAGGTCTCTCACCTCATTCAGCAGTGGGACTGCATTTTCCCTATTCTTTCTTTTACCACTGATGCAACTGAAGAAGCCCTTGTTCTCTTACTTCCTTTGCCAGATTTATTTCTAAGAGGGCTCTGGCCTTCCCGGTTGCATTCCTAAGAGATTAAGATATATGTTGAAAAAGTTAAACAATACCCCTTCCTGCTTTTTCTTCACTCAGTTCAAAGCAAGAGCTGAGAAACAATATCAGACTGCTTCTATCATCCAAGAACACACAAATATTCCATTATTATAATAGAACTGCAATGTGAAGACTTTAGCTATCAAAAAACCCCAACCACACAGTATCAGGCAGCAGTGGCACTGCAGACTTACAGTTCCATTACCTATCTACAACATTAAGAAAGAAGCATAAGAGGAACAAAGTTTTTCAAAAAACCCCACCTCTTAAGAATAGTGAATGTTAGATTACAATAATAAAAGCACCTACCAATGCATTCTGGTTCCCTGAAGCCTTTTTTATGTTTCTTGCAGGCACTCCATGAAGATGACTCAATCTACTCTGGAAACCTACAAAAAGAAGAAGTACAAATTGATTTAGAGAATATTTCCTATACCATACAACCAATAAAATTCACCACTACATATCAATCTTTTAATTTGACAAAATAAAAAAATTTTAAAAAAAAGTTTTTAACCTGACAAGGTTAACCTGACAAAAACATCTTATTACTGACAAACATTGTGGTGGAAGCCAAGAGCACAGCATGGGAAAACTGAGAGAAAAAGCTATGTTCTCAAGAAAATGAACATTTCTGTATATATTCTTAATGCCATTCTGGCTCAATGCACAGTAGGGTGCATAAGCAGACCATAGTGAACTACAGTGCAAAGGTGATATTTGCACCACTTACAACTCCATTAGTACTAGGAAATGTTATATCTGGAGATTATGCAGGGATGAAGCCCTCAAAAGCAACTCCAAGCATCTGGAAAATAAGCTTCACAAAAGAACTCAATATATCCACTCTGTAAAGTAGTTTAAGTGTTTTGATCACTGCTCACATAAGAGATCTGCATATAAAAGTTAGGTGAGCTGCTTGGGGCAAAGGGAAGATACAACAAAATCCTTTGGCAGCAAGATAATATCTGACTTCAGTCTTTGAACAAGAGTGGGTCCCTAGCTGTAAATGCAATATAACACTGGTACAACTTATGATTAGATTCACCGGATCTTATTTGTCAGGAAAGGAAAACAAAAAAAAAAGGAAAAAATATTCCTAAGGTACAATCTCAATTTTTACACTAAAGGAACCCTGCCCTCCTCTCTACAATGTCACCCAACCAAACTGCAAAGCAAAGCAAGGAACAAAATGGAAGATTTACTTCAAGTAGTGATTAATAATTCTCAATGCAATACATGGAGACAGCAAAAAGTAGGCCATCAAAATGAGCCAAGTTTTACATTTTGCCTTTTCCAATGATTTACTTTCTCTAATGATATCTTAAAAACATTAATTCTTGGAAATCAACTGCTAACTCCAAGATCCTGTCAACACTTACTGATTTTGTATAATCCACAGATATCTTTCTGCTGTATCCAAGTGATCCAACAGTTTGCATTTGCTGGATTGCTGCTTACCTCTCCTGCCTGAACGGGACATAAGAGGGAAAGTACCAGTTAAGATACTTTCAAAGACTGGATCAGGCAATTCTCTCTCCAGTTCTGTAGCACCTTCTTGTTCCCACCATGGAATGACCCCAGTAATTCCACATGCTCCACCAGATTCATTTTCATGAAACCAATCACTCTGCTCATCATCACCTGTTTGAGGACAGTATCCCATCAAAAATGAGAGAGGGCAGAGAAGATAAAAATCAGTTGTTAGCATCAATAAACACTTTGACAGAACAATTATTTCTTTTGCTTTATAGCTATGCAACAATTACACATATACAGCAATTCTATTTGGATAATGTTTCTCAACAGCATGACAGGAGAGTTGCCATCAATGAAACCACATAAAATGTAATGTTTTAAAACCAATTTACAACAGTGAAAAAAAATAATAAACTAGTTAATCCTTTAGCAATAACTGCCAGGAAATCCATTTAAGTTATTGCACTTTACATATTAACAAAAAACAAGCCTTAATCGCCTGCAGGGAATTAAAAGGTATAAAACTGTGAAACTACTTCTTTGCAGCTGATAATGGTATATAATTAGCTTAATTTCATGATTTGTATGGCTAGTAAAAGGAGAAAACAATCACAAACAGATGTGACTAAATGAAGTTAATCAGATTAAGTTCATTTAGAAATAAGTTTTGAAAAAGTTGATTTTAAATTAAAACTGACAGGGTCATGAGACGAAGAATTATACTGCATTATACCAAAAAGCTGGTAATTTTTACTGAAAATATTTATAGATGTAGTATTTAAATATCTAGATTTGAAGTAAAAAGTTAGACTTGAAAAATCTAATCTTAAACTTAGCTCATGAACACACTGACAGCTAAAAGGAAATAGTTATGTTTATTTTAAAATTTAGTTTTGGTATACAAACGCAGTAGTTTACAGAATATCAGAAAATATCTTCACAGGACATGGCAGGTTTCCTTTATAAATCAAAAAAATAGATTTTAAAGCGTATGGTGTTTACTTCAATTCTACTTCAAAGTATCAAAACCATGCCTCACTATTTCTGCATATGAATTATTTATTTGGCATTTCAATTTTTAATGAGGCAGGACTAAGCAAGACACAAATGCAAGATTTATTAGACCACATTTTCAAGAACAAAAAACATTTATGTAAAATTTCATTGCCAATGAACCCCACAGTGAGAAAATACAAATAAGGAAAACCCAAGCCAAGATTTGAGGAAAAGCAAAATTCAATATACTTTCTCCAAGTGTTGTAATGAAGACAGTACTTCAATTCCAAGCACAAGTGAAAATGATTGTAATCATTACTCAGGACAAGTATTTGAGGGAAATGTAGAATAATTAAAGCTTCTCTGGTCACTTGCAGGTGAAATGTCATCTTTAAGTCTTTAATGATCACTACTAAATGAAAAATTAGCAAAGGCTAGAAAACAAAAACTTGAGATGGAGAAAGGGGAAAACAGGAAAGACATACATGGGTCCAAAAAAGATTTAAGTTACTTTGCATTCCTGGTGCATTTGAGATTACTTCCCATGTTTATTCTAATACTCATTTATAGCTATGGTATTTCAGAAAGGCATTCACCATTGATTCTATCCTGGTTTCATTACAGCCAGATATAGTTTCTTTGGAGGATGTATAGAAGTACTGAACATCAGTACTGGTGGGGATGGAGAGAGAGAGTCTCACCTTTACATTGTATTGACCTGTGGAGAGACTGAAGTTTGAACTACTTTGTTTAGATTTTTCAAACTTTCATGTTGATAACTTCTTCTGAATATTTAGTCTTGAGAGACCTAGACACCTTGACTAATAAGAAATACTATCAGAAACTCAAAAGAAGTCTTGATGTGAAAGTAAGAAAAGAATTCTGGAACTGGTATTTGCAATCATCTGGAGGACAGAAGTCTAGAAGAAGTATGCAGTGCAGTCTTGAAAGAAAGAAGTAGAATTTAAGAATGGGCTGGTGGACTGCAGGATAAAGCAAATAGTGGCTAAAGAAGGAAACTGGTGCCTTTGCTATGCCCCCAAAAAGGTTCTGAGAGGAAAAAATACAAAATTACTATTATTTTTCATGGAATAAGAATCCTAGTATGTCAAGCAACTACCAACAAAGACATCTTATATGTTTTACAATTCCCTGAGCACTTGTGTTGTTTACTGCCAAAGGCAGAAAAAAGGACTTCAGATCTAAACCTCATAGGCTATTCCCACAGGACAGCAGGCTACAGGTTTATCTGGTTTTTAGCTTTTCTGTGCACTATAAAAGCAAATCTGAATCCTGGACTATTTTAAATCATATTATCACCGTAGGGCAAGCATAAACATAATACACTACTATTTTTCAAGGTGAGAAGACCCACAGGCATTTTGTTTGGCAGTTTCTCTACCTTGAAGGGATGCCATTTTCAAAAGGAGCCATTTTCACCTTATCCCCTACCCAAGCTTCTCTCACTTACGCTTTTCCTTTGGTCTTACCAAATTTTTTTTCTCTGTCCTTCATTCTTTTCAAGTTTCTATTTGTCCTAGCTCAGATGTAAGATAATCAGAGACAAAATAACCTCATCTTTATAAGGGAAGTACAAAGATAAAAACTAAGAGCACCTTCTTTGAGGGAAAAATAAGAATTATTATAAAATAAATAATTTTGGTTTTACAGTAGGAACTCTGATAGTACTTTAAGGGAAAAGTCTTCATAAAACCAAAGCTATAATGCAGCTATGACTTTGTCCTGACAATAATCTTCTCAAGTGTAATTATTACTATTCTTTTTATTTATATGGCACAAGACTACTTCAGATCTAATGTTTCCTGCTTGGAAATCACAATCACACTCAATGGGGGTTGAAAAAAAAAAGCAAGCCAAAGAATTACAGCTCTATAGTAAAGAATCAACAGTAAAAGAGGTAACGTCACACCTGCAAAAGAACACTGTCTTTCACTGATGCCTTCCTTCTGCTTCTCCCACAAAATATACAGGAAAAACAGAAACTGTGACATCTTAAGCCATATTATTCAGATGTATATAATTTAGTTCAAGACTTAAGGACAAAATACAAATACAAATATACAGGAAGTGTCCTTCAAAAACATAACTAAGAAAACTGGAAGCTCATGTAGCATATATAGAGGACAAAAATTTCTAAACAGCCAAGTCAAAAGAGAAATTCATAAGGGAAGTAAAAGGTAATCTTTTTTGACATCTCATATTGAAATACTTCTGAACTGAAGATCTAAACATTCAGAGATGTTGTTTATAACATCTATGTGTTAACACAACTAAATACAGATAATCAGACTGGGAGGTACAACTAATGTAGTGAAAGTTACTGCTGATCAAGGAAGGTAAAATCATCTCCCTGGTACTATGTTAAAATAGAAGATTAAAAATCCAGAAGACTGAATTATACAGTAGAGAAAGAAAAAAACACACCCAAAAAACATTCCTTTAACCTAGGTTACAACTGCAGAATGGGCCAGAATTTTTCTTGCACATACTCAAATAGTCCACAGCAAACTGCACAAAAAAATAATCTCCATTACCTTAGAATTGTAAAGAGAAAAGCAAGTCTTATCACCTGAGAGACTATTCTTGCCTCATTTTTGTATACTGTCAAAGACAGCAAGTTCTTAATCCATGATGTGAGCACTCAGATGCTAGCATAACACAGGTAAATGTGTTGCACATACAGATGGCAATAAAAACTAAAGCAGAAAACCAAAAATCTTATACTTCCATCCTCAGTAGTTTTATCACAAAAAAAAATTAGAACATTATGCATATAAAGGAAAATTTTGAATCTTCACTAAATAAATTTTTAGAGGAGACACCTTAAACACCATACATCTTCTAATCTCAATCTGAGACTGCTGAATGAAAAAGAACTATAAAATCCTGTTGTATCAATTTGGATGAAAGAAAAAAGGCAACTCAAAAATAGTTTGAGAAGCAGTACTTTGATCAGAGTCCTGTCCAAAAACTGGGGCAACTGAAAATTAAAACTTAGTATAGATAAACTTCTGGAGATGCTCAAATTGCTAAATTTATTATAATAGAGAGGCTGCTTCTCAAGACAGCTTTTGACCAACTCATGGTTTCAGGTTGCTCACGTAACATTTCAAATAACCCGGAAAGAAAGCTATACTTTAACTCATTAAAATAGTCATAGCAACTGAAATACAGCAATTAGCCTATGAAATAGCTTGTAACTCTTACAGAATTTTTACTGATGTGGTTTGAGGGGTGGAGAAGGGAAAGATTGTTTCAATACCTTGTCTTCCCTCATCATTGGTAAACAAACCAGCATCACTGCTGCTCAGACTGCTGGATTCACTGCAATAAGAGAAAGAAAGAAACAGATCAAAAGAACAATTGATCTTTCAGTCATAAAATCTTAAGGAGACAAAAGCTGTGCTCAAATTGAACTTAAGAAAAACAAAGATCAGAAAGAAAATTGGATGTGTTTTTTTTTTTTTAAATCAAACTGCAGAGATCTTAGTTCCATTAACTACAAACCATATTATTTTTGGCACATAAAACCATGGGAATCTAATGGTATCCTGACAGTAAGCCAGATGTGACTGCAACAAGGTGCTGACACAATTGATGCATTTTATTATCTGCTTCCATCAAATGCTCACTGCTCCCTTCTTATGCTGTGCAATTCAGCTTGATCCTGGAACATCACTGCTAAAATCAGAAAAGTCTCAATCAAAAGCAACCTAAGCCTTCCTTCAACCCGTGAAATATACGAGACTGAAAATAAAAATTATCTTTCTAAACATCATTTGCAAATATTCTGGAAAAGAAACTGCTTAAGGTTTCACAGCATACAACTTGGTGAGAAAGAAAAAATCTTGTGCCAAGGCAGCCAATTAGATCAAACTAAAGGTCACTTTGAAGACAATAAGTATGAGCAATGATCATAGCATCAAGAAAAAAAGTATAGTCTACATTTCTATGACTTCTATCATGGCATTAAAACTAAATTAGAGAGAAGCATATACCTGCGTTACATATACATTCTAGGACATCAATAGGTAAAAGGATTTTGTTCTTTACCCACATTTTACAAACAACATCCCTGGTGTCCCTAAATAGTAACACAGACTTGTCTTTTAATAACACATTTCACCATTTGATGAGTTTCACATGAAAGAATTCTGGTAAACCATTTATCTATTTCTAATTAATAGAGTAGCTCTGCTAAGGAAGTAATATTCTCACCAAAATTTAAACACATTTTACTTACAGTGGGATGTAAGATAATTTGAAGAAACAAAACTTGAGTACAGAAATCACTTAGTACAAGTTGCAAATACTCAATGATGCATACAAGCTGTTTACAAGAAACTGGGGTCTGTTTACCTTTCTACATTTATTCATACTAAAGCATACATGAAGCTCTATACATGGATTCAACTGGTCTCAATTATTTTTAGTTGATTTCAAATATTATTTTTATTTTTGTTCCTAAATGACTGGTAACAGAAAATTATTTGCTTTTAACCTCTCACAAAAATGAGATTCAAATTTTAAAGCCTATGATATGAATTATTCTAATCTGTGTTTAATTTTAAGTATATATTTGTCTTCCTATATACATCTTTTCTGTCTTCCTTTGGGAGACATTCCAACAGGATTTGAAACACAATATGGTACTAGCAACCACAAAGCAAAGGGTATTTTTCAAATGGTATATTTATATTTATATAAATACATATATATGCAGCTCTGTGTTTGAAGATTAAGCTCTCCTAATCTTTGTTGCATCTTCTGCTTACCCATATTCCTACTGTATAAGCAATAATTATAATTTCTTTCATCCATAATATAGTCAGAACAGGCTTAAGCACTTGCATCGTTGCCCTAAGCAGAAGAAAGGTTATAGGCATGTAATGAGAAAGGAACCACCTTTCATGGGGGAGACCAAACCTTCATAATGTTGCAAACCTTGGTAACTTCTCTCTAGCAAGCATTCCATCTTCACTTTAATAACTACGCAGAGGACCTACCTTACAATGTGCACACTCTTAGACCATACATCTCTCAAAGAAATAACATTCCATTTTCATAGATGCTTGCTGTCCATTTATTGTAGCCATTATTAATTGTACTTTTTAAAAATAAAGTTAAATAAATCTCTTCAACCTTAGTATTAAGCCACTTTCCACATCAAAATTTTTGATCTTGAGAACAGCCCCATCTTTTTCCTTTTTAAAATAGGACATTTTATTGTGCAGCAGTTCTTCCCAAAGGTAGCCACTTCATGAAAACATAACCACTTGAAATTTTCCAAGTTACACATAAAAATATTTTGGGGTTTTTTTTTGGTTGGTTGTTAAAAATCAAATCATAACACTGGCATGTCTGTGGCAGCCACTGTGTTCTTCTCCTCAGACCACAAACAAATAGGGCAGGGATTACAGCTAAAATAATTGCTACATGGCAGTCATTTCACTGACTAAATTTAAAACCTCTGGAATTAATATATAAATATCCAAATACATTAAAGCTGTTAGGAAAGAATTTATTTCCAGTTTCAATATAATTTTGCACTGTATGTCTGCTAATCCTTTTTGCTTTGCAATGAGAATTCCTCTGCCAGCAAGACTTCCAGGAAAAAAGAAAATACCCCAAAACCCACCAGCCACTCTACTTGCACTGACTGGTAGGCTGGTGGGTGAGCATTTGAGTTTCACTCAAAATTATAACAATTGCCAAAGCTTGCAGGAATCAAGTAACATCAAGAAGCCCATGCATTGTCAAATTTGGCTGAAACAGGCCACAGAGTTAAGCATCAGAAAAAACGAGAAAAGGACAGGCTCTGATAACCATCTCATTTCCAGATCTCAAAGCAAACCTCACAGGAATTTATCACTGCAATCACTTAGATGCTAATATTTGAAAAATTTGAGGACTCCTATTACTATTCCTGAACCCTGCATTTACAAGTATTATTGTTTAGTTTGGTGTTTGAAATATACACACAGATAAAAGACTGCAAAAGAAGTGTCACTTGGCAAGTTTAATGTGTGTGTCAAATATGTTACTTTAAAGTAATGTCATGAATACATTGAAAACTTCTCCTTACCAGGTTTTAGATCCAAGACATTTAACTCCCATTAAAAATTGCTTCATTTTCTTTTAAAAACTGAGCATCTGAAGAATTAATCCTTTTTTTGGTAATTATTCAACTGTATGTAAATAAATGTATACTTTTTATTTTTGCTTTTCGCACAAATGCTGCTGAAACAGGAGTCTTATCCAAGACATTTTGTCAGCTCTCCATATCTTGTGAAATTTTAAGAACTCACATTCCCTTTTAAAAATCTCATTTTTACTTTTAAAACACAGTCTTGGAAACAGTTTACTAGTTCTTTCTGATTCTTCCATCTAAATGATCTCAAACAGAGCTATTCACTGGCAAAATATTCACATAAAGCATAAAACTGAGAGGCTTAGAGTTGGTGCACTTCTAATCACATTTTGGAATTTAAATTTTGTAATTCAGTGGTTTCCAAACTTTGTGGTAAAGATCATTGCAAGGAATTTGGAAGACTGACATAACACCACACAACCATGTGCATAAAACACTAAGAGGATAAGAAAGGTTTTCAAGGGCATTTATTTGGACAAAAAAATCTGAAGAATGAATTAAAAAGTGACAGCATTTAGTGTAGGGAAACATTGAGCATTTTGAAGAGAAAGATGAATTTTTAAATTAATACCTTTTCTTTTGTGAAAAAACACAGATTCAGACTGACCTGGAAGTAGCACAATTTTGGTAGTTCATAAAAAGATTTTCATATTGATCTCTCTTCTCTCCATCCAAAAAATAACTACATATTTTTTGAGTTAAAGAACTGTTACCATTGCAGCATAATAAAATCTTTTATCAACAAAAAAGTTACAAGAGTGTGGATAAACTATGCAAGCCTTTCTAATTCCAAGGAAATTTTTATCCATCTGTCTGCAGGTACTAAACTTGGGGAAACAGATTACCAGTATCAGAGTTTCTTAAAGGCTTCCTGACACCACACATGGCTGCCTTGCAGGTCAAAGCAAGGTATCTGAAGTTACACTGACTGCCCTGAAGGGCTGCTTTTGTTCCAGGAATTAAGACATTAGGAACAATCTTGAAGACTCAGAATTCATTGAGCTCTTTTAGCTCATTACTGTCTGCAGTTCATGTCCAAAACCAATATGTAATTAAAAAAACTTAGAGCTTTTCCAACAATAACTGGAGTTGGTCACCAATACTGCTGTTATTACAGTGACAAACTCTGCTTATGTCAAAAAGCCTGGGTACTATCTGAATCTCAATTCTACCTCTCCAGTAAGGAGAGGCTTAACAGTTTATATTTAACAGTTAATATATTTATATATTTATATTTAACAGTTTATAGATAAAATGCCTACAAAGAAACCCCACAGACATTAGTGCTGTAAAACAAGTGACAAAAATGTGTTTTAATAGGAGTCTTTCTTGTGGACAGCTCTGCATTCTGAACTAATCATACAGGATAAACATAATCAAGCTTACCAGGCAGTGCAGATAACATCCCTTGTGTGTGCTGGAAAAATTACTAACACCTTACTCTGTTGTTGAAATAAGAGTTCAGAAACAATTACCATTGCAGTATGACTGCTGCCTGAAATGGATGGATGAGATGTACTGCCAGAGTGTCATCATTTGTTCATTTTTCTAATGCTAAACTCATGACTTTCTGAACTGTAAATTGGTTTCTGCATTACGTCAATGATGTATATCCTTGGCAACCTGCAGACTTTTTATGCCCATGACATATAAGAACATACTGTCTAAATGGTGAATCTAAACAGTGACAACTTTTCTGATGAATAGAGATAACAATTAAAGCACCAATATTTAGAAATTGGAAAAACCTTAATTTTTGTCCAAGACAAAATTTTTCTGAGACAGAAAAAACAACATATTAATCATTTCTGTAATCTGCTATTCTTAGTCTTGGAACAATTAGAATGTATTATTTTCAATAGACTGCTTTCTTGATTACTCCTTTGCTATATGACTATTATATGCTTAATGCCTTAACCTGGGTAATTAAAAAAAAAAGTAGACTTAAAAACGTATTTAAAATAACTTATTAAAACAGATGCTACTGATGCTAACATGTTAGCTCTGTAATTAAAGAAAAATCCAAATATCTCAAATACAAGCAACAGTAACAAAAGCAAATAAACATTATTCAAAGTTTCTGTAAAAAGAAAGACAAGGAACCACCTGTCACTCATGTTTTCATCTGAGCCTTTTTGCTCCTCATACTCCATTTTGTCTTTATTTGCTTGGTTCACTTCTTCATTTTCTATAACTACACCTTCATCCAAGATTTCTGGTCCTTGTCGAGCTGCAGCTACTTTTCTTTTTTTCACCTTGCTCTTGGAAAACTCTTGGTGTTGGTATGATTTATTGTCATTGTCCATTTCTTGATCTCTGCTGTTATCCTGCTGTTGAGATATTGTCAGTGCATTAGAGACTTCAGATGGCAGATCTATTGCCATCCGTTTTACCTTTCTTCTCCTGCGCAGAGTCCTGTTTCCCAAGCTGTCAACAGCCAAATCTGGTTCATGCCACAGAGGTCTCTTGCCTCTCATGTTATTTAAGTTTGAGGAAGGCCTACGTTTCGCAACCAACAACTGGTCATCAGAATCACTGTGGTCTTTCTTATTAGCATGATTCTCCCTGTAGTCTTTGTTTGATTCTTCTAAACTGGAATCAGAACCTTCGCTTAAGCAGTGACCAGTTTCCCAAGGATGATGGGTGGTAAACGAACGTCTTTTTCGTCCCCGTCTTTTTCTTGCCTGTCTCTTCAAAAGGCAAGACACACTTCGAGAATGATCTCCAGTATCAGCAAAACCTCCCCTGGCTTGCTCTGAACTTTCTTCCAGTGCTGAGACTAGATCATGAACCAGCTCCTCCATAGTCCTACTGAAATGCCTGGATATTTCAAGAAAAAAAAAACAAAACAAAACAAAAAACAACAACACAAGAAAATCAATTAATCTGAAGTGTTACTCATACCTGCTGAATTAATTTTAGTTACTTTAGACAAGACAACCTTAATGTCCACCCTTAATTTCCAAATCTCTAAAGACTGTTGTACTTCTAGCAGATAAAGTCTTGTCAAACAGTCCTATGCATTTCATAACACATCAGTACACATTCCTTTTGAAAGGTACCTTCACAAATTTCTGTCTTGGAAAGAAGACTAGGGTTAGTTTTTCTTATCCATTTGTTTTTGACTTCTGTGTTACTGTTTGGTTTTAATTCCCCTCATCATATTTTTAGCATTGTCAGGGGTTTCGCATGGCAAACGCACCAGCAAAGAACATTCACTCTAGCTCCAGTAGACATGTTAGATTTATGAATGGAAAATGGAATATATAATATCCCTCCTTGACAGTGTATTGGGGAGTTCTGTTTGAATTCTCATGCCAAAATATTTCTAGAAATAATTCTCTCTCAATGCTGTCTAAATGCCAAAATTAAGTTAAAACAGTAATTCTTTGATAATACGACTTTTTTTCTTCTTCTTCTTTAAATAGCTACAAATTGTATCTTCCCAATGGTTGATATTTGCTAAAACAGAGCTCTGGAAGAATGCTAAACTTCTTAACTCATGTGATTCACAGGAACCATAGCCTTCAGAATCACACAAAAATACTTCTCAGAAGCAAGAGAAAATACACCGTAGAAAAAAAATTCTAAATGAAGTGATGATTTTCTGAAAATTCAGAGAGATAATTAACCTAATAAAAAGGAACTACTTTTAGAGATATGTGGCATCAATATTATTGAAAACTAAATCTTGCTTCAAGCTTTAAAAATTTCAACTACTATGGAGGGCTTTTTAGGAGTGTGTATGTGGTTTGTTAGGGTTTTGCTTACTTTTTCTGGCTTGTGTAGGGAGAGTTTCAACCACCTGCAGAGGCAAGTCCGGGTATATTTGTAGAGTTTCTATGCACAATGCTTAAATAAATATATTAAGCTATGTTCCTCAGAAGCTATAACTGCAGAGCAAGGGCACTAGCTCCTGAAGCCTTGTTGCTAAATACCCACTCTTGCAGCTCATTCTGCTACTGCCCCAGTAAAAGGGAAATGGAAGACAGGAACACTAATATCTTGCACCATACTTCATGATTAATTCCTTCAACTTAGTATACCTAATCCATATAGAAATCTATCACTAAAATCAATGTAGGTCCTAGACTGGACATACCAATTTACTCCAAATAATGGCATATGTAAAGGTGGTGGTAAAGTTGACTTAGTTCTGTGAAACACTTCAAGATCCCACCTCTGGAAATGCTCAAGCTTAGCTTGGATGCAGCTCTGAGCAACCTGATCTAGCTGAAGATGGCCCTGCTCACTGAAAAGGGGTTTGAATAGATGACCTTTAAATGTCCCTTCCAATCTGAACTATTGTATGATTAAAAACAATACATCCAGTTTGGATTTACATATCTGATCTAAACTTGTCTTGAATGGCCCACAAAATTCTGTCAATGTGGATGGAGTCAGATCAAAAGATGAAACTCCAGAGAAGTGAAGACACTTAAGTGGTTTTGAAGCATAGGGATATGAATCTCAAAATGCTATGAGCGGTAAGGCAGTTACTTTCCATCAGACTACAACTTTGAATCTCATGCACTCCTAAAATTCATCTTTTCTACTGAGTATCAGGTCTCCTCATTGCAACTCCTGAGCTAAGATCTGTACAGGACAGTGATTTTGTTTACTCTAAAAATTACACCCATTGACTCATGAATCCTGTGTTACCTTTTGGATAGATTAATATTATAATTAATCCAATAGGTTTCCTTAGGATGATGATGAGAATTACTTTATCAATCTGGAACAGTGGAAGCTCCTTTGTAATAGATTGAGAATAAAATACACGTACAACTTGAGCTTTTTATTCACATTGCACTTTCAATGTGCCAGTGGTCCACATAAAAACTCCTCCTGAAAACCAAAAAAAAAAAAAAAAAAAAATCTATTTTGATTAATTTTATTTGCGTTCTCATTTCTCTTCCTATACCTGAAGGAAAAAGAAAATAGCAACACCAATCAGATAGAACATTTAATCTGAAACCTGCCTCCAAAATTCAGAAGTGTATTTCTGTTATAGCATTATTTATCAGACAAACTCAGTTTTGCAACTTCCTCTGTTGTTCACAACCACCTGTCAAGATTGTATTTCAAACCATCAAGTAATTTAAATCATCACTGCAGATGCTACTGTAACAAAAATATTTGCATTTCAAATAGTTTGAAAAATAACTACAAGAAGTATTAAAGACATTACTGGTTAAGTATCAACTGCATTCAGTAAAATGAGACATTCCAAAGGGTGTAATAAGGAATGTGGAACAACATATTGAGGTACATAAAATATTAAGTTGAGCCACAGTATAGCAGGAGTCACATAGGGCTATAAAAATGCTGTTACAGCAACTGCCGACAGCTAGCAATAAACTGTAATGTCTTTACTAGGAGAAGATTCTACTTAACTATAAGAAAATCTACTCTGCCTAAACTGACCTTTACATTTATCTGAAGCAATTTTAATGGTGTTCAATAATGGCTGACCCATTTCCTCTCTAACCCATGCCAAAACAGACCATGAAAGCACCATTGCAGGAAACAGCATAACTGCTTTAACCTGCTCCAAAACAGTTCACAGAGCTTGTGTTCAACATCAATATTTGTACTGAAACTCTTAATGGCAATGGTGTCTATTTTTTTCAGTGAAAATCAAGTCTAATTTTTTTTCTATTCTCACTTAAAGCATATAGGAATGTAGAGCTCTTACTGCTCACAAGATATTTAACAAACACACACTGATGGGAAAGCTAGTTTAGTTGTGAAACTCATGAGGCAACTTTTTTTTACTGAATTGACAGCTGCATTTACAATTACATTCAAGTTCTATACCTGTTTCTGTTAAACATATGTGGTGTTTCTTGCAGCTCAAGTTATGGTGCATCTATGCCTCACCAATTCTGATAAGAAACATGATTTTTGCTGCCTTCACAATACACCACCATCACAAGCTAAAAGCACAACAAAAATAATCAAGTAGTTTCTTGAACATCAGGATTATAAAGCCTGACTTTCCATACTGTTTTTCCATACAGGTTCTCTGATGTCTGGTAACACAATTCTACTCACAGTATATCTCTATCTTCAGACAGCTACTAACTTGAATCCCACTTCTCCACCTCCAGAGATATCTTCACAAAGCCTTAGAAACATTTGTTTTGAGACTCTTTTACTGATCAATGCAGCTGAAATTTGGATTGAACAGGTGCAAGTATTTGGGAGGAAGCTTCAGATGGTAGACTTACCACCTTGCCTGAAAAATTTACAGATTAAAAAAAAGAACTATCATGGTTCTTGGGATACACAAATGTGAAAGAAGAAATGGAGAAACACAACTTAAAAGTATTAAATACTGTGGTAGATGAGGAAATAATTGATTCCATAGAAGCTTAAGGTATACACCAGAAAGCAAAGTTGTACCTTGATTATTTAAACTGGCCTCTCATCAAATAACCATCCCCGAGAGGACACAAAGCATCCAGTTCCACAACCACACCTATTTATGTCCTTAAATCTAGCATTGTCTGCTGGACAAGCAGGTACACAAAGCTACACAATGATCAAAATACATATTGCTCTGTACCAGCCACTGCTGGGGGGGAATAACAGATAGCTATTGAGCTACAAAGAATTCCTGTGCTCTTCCACTTCTGAGAATCCTGCCCAGTGCTTCCTGTAAAGACTAAGAGCCAATACACTGGAAACACATTCAGAGTAGATGACATGCAGACCAAAGAAACTTCATGGAAATGTAATTTTTATCTTACAAAATTTTAAAATGTGACAGTGTCAGAACAGAAACTTAAAGAACTTAAATGTCAGAGCATAATTATTTTGCAGTTCATTACACAGTAGTGTGAACAACTAAAGAACTGAGGACTCTTGAAAAAAGTCAGGAAACTACCTGGGGGTACATCTTAAAAGGAAAAAACAAACCCAAAAGCCCAGGCTACCCCTCATCTTCATCAAGGTATGCCAACACTCCTTTTCTCTAGTCAGTTATGTGTTTACATAAATCAGTTTCATAAAATAATAAAAGTATTAGAGGAGTTTAAGAAAAATAAAACTTATTGAAACTTATGAATGTTCTACCATTAAAGACATAATTACTTGCTGGAAATTTCTAGAAATTCTTTTTTCTATCAAATATAGAGCCCCTATAAACTTAACTGTATACAATACTACCAACCCTTTATTCCTTCAATCACATACTATACTTCAAATCTTGGTACCTACTCTGCATTTGAAAAACTTCTTTAGAGAAGTTTTAGAATTTCTTTATACTTGTTCTATACAATTTAAAATCATTAGTATTTGATAAATTATGGATTTTTATAAAATGATTATATTGTTGATTCCCTTAAAAATTAGGGCCAGACAAACCTGCAAGTATACCTGACTTTTCTATAATTACTGCCTATCTAGGTAGGCATAACAATAAGTACTGTAAAGTCTACTCATATTTAACAGTGAAAAAGTTTTCAGTACAGAGCAATGGTATACACTCAAAAAGATGCTGACATGAACTGCATTTAATAAGGCTCTAGCACAAATGAATTGGTCAGCCAGAAATACGATTTGGAGCAATTTATCATGAGAGGTAGCAATTCTTGCAATTCCACTGCTGCCATTTACTGATATGCTTGCCCTTTTCAGAAGTATGACTTCATTAATTAATTGTCAAGGTGGAGAATCACATGAACTGTCAAATGATGGTAATACACTATAGCATCAAAGCCATTATCAGAAGAATGAGAGTGCCCAGGAAGTACCCAAAGTGCAAATTATTCCTAAATTGTCACATGCATTAACAATATAAATGAAAAACATTCTGCTTCAGAGCTTTAATCACCTGACATAAACACTCTTACTCTATAGCAGTTCTGAATCTACTTCTTTTGGATCTAAATGTTTTCAGAAACCACAAGTTCTTAATTAACTACAGCAAGTATTAGATGTTGAAAATCAATATTTTTTGAAAAAAAATATTTCCTGCATCGCATTCAAAAGGGTTTCCACTAATTATCAGCTTCTGAAATAGCAGATGTATAAGGATAAGAAAATAGAGTGGTTCAGATTAGTCAGTTTTTTAACATAACCCCCTACAGAACTAACTAACTAACATTCCTAAAGATAAGAGTTCAATACTTGTCTCTGGACAGTACATTTACACAGCAAAATCATTATTATCTGATGACAATTAAAGAAGAATATGCCAAATTCCCACACCTTGTGTTGCTGAACACTTTTGTTAAAGCCTCTGGAACTAAATTACTTTATGTGGAAAGAAATTATTATAATTTAAGAACAAATGACCTACAGAATAAAAAGCGTGGTGGTACCAGCAGAGGAATAAGTGGAGAAGGAATGGAGTTTCCTATACAAGAAAAACTAAGCACTAAGCCTCTCTTCCTCTTCTTCCCCTTCCCCAGGAAAGAAAGAAACAAACAAAAAAAACACAAAAGAAAATCTATTTCACATCTTGGAACATTACTGGCAGATGAGTATACATAACATAGCCTCAAATTATAAATATTCAAGAAAAAAACCAAACCAAACGCCATCAGCTGTGCTCCACTTCCATTAACACAAGTGAAATTAACTAGAAGTCATACACATTGGTTGATACTTAACACAAGATACCTAACATTTCATGAAGGAATGAAAGGCTCCCCTGTTGGTTGTTTGGGATGTCTCTCATTCATCAAGCCTCTCCACTACTTGTCTTTATACCAGTACAGTCTATTAACAAACCTCAGTTTTCCCTTTTTTGAGTCTGTTGTTCATAGAATCATAGAATTGGCTGGGTTGGAAGGGACCTAAGAGATCAAGTTCAGTTTTTCCTCTTCATAAAACTACAATAAAAACAATGTGGCACTTGGACCCCCTATGCTACTATATGGTTTTACATAAAAGAGTAATCTGTGAACTCTATTGAAGGGAAACAACCCATACTTTCCCTCCTCTTTGACTGCAGCTTTACAACAAAACAGCCTCAGAGCAGCAACCACAAAACCTGGTCGAGTCTGCAGCACACCCTGGGAAGGGTTTAGGCCTTAGAGAGTCTACAAGGCAAAACAAAACAAAACACAAACCCAAACGGACACAAACCTGACTGAGTTTGTGTCCAAACTTTTGATTTATCGTTTCCCTGCTCTCCGTTTTTTATCAAGGAGCAGAAGTTTCTTCCTCCAGGCCCACCGCCCGCTTATAAGGAGACGTTGGGACGGGTCGGTAGCAGCCACCGAGCCTCCAAAACCCCCTTCCCGCGGAGATAAAAGCACCGACACCTCTTCCCCCCAACAGAACCGGCAGCAGAGGGGGGGTGGCAGGTCGGTAGAACCCTGGCAGCCCTCCCAGCAGCGGGGAGGGCCAGACGAGGCGGGGACACCACTTGTTCCCTAAATTTCCCGAAGTCTCCGATGCTCTCCCCCAATTACCGGCACCACCCGCACGCCCTGGTGAAGAGAGAGCGGCCCCGCACATGTCCCGGCCCAGACCCCCACCGCTTCCCCCGGGCCTGAGCTTACCAGCTCTTTCTCGCCGCTTGAGCTCGGGTCGGGGTAGGCTCAGCGACCCGGAACATGAACCCGGCGCCTCCCCCGGCCGCTCCCCGGGGAGGCTGGCGCCACTTCGCAGAGACTGGGCCGAGGGGAGACGGGCCGGGGCCGGAGCCGGCAGCAGCAGCACCGGGGGATGGCGGGCGAAGGCCAGAAGGGGAGGATGCGGGCGGCCAGCGCTGCTCCTCAGGCCCCCATGATGAGAGCCCGGAAGCAGCTGCGGCACCGGGAGGAAGCCGGGCGCGACCATCTCGCCTCTTCCCCTCCCTCTCTGGATTCCTGCCCAGGGGCGCCTAGTCACCTCCACCATTCCCCGCCTTGGCTTTGCTCCCGTACAAGTCCAGCTACTCGGGGCTTCCGCTGCCGCCAGTGCTCAGCTGTTCCTTGTTGGTGGGGCCGCGGTGCGAAGTGTTACCCCCGCGCCGGGGCGGAGTGGTACGGTCCCGTTGCCATGGTAGCGGCGTTGGTAGGGTGGGAAGCAGGGAGGGAGCATGGCCGCCCTAGCCCGGCTTCAGGAGAGGCTGTCGGA
The DNA here is from genome assembly GCA_023637945.1 of Phaethornis superciliosus. NCBI lineage: Eukaryota > Metazoa > Chordata > Aves > Apodiformes > Trochilidae > Phaethornis > Phaethornis superciliosus. The sequence continues at coordinate 24,558,819 of JAJQWJ010000003.1, forward strand.
GCTGTGGGAGGAGTATTACTGTAGAAACAGGTAACAGGGTCATGCCGGTGGTGGGGCGGGACGCAACTCCTCATGCTGGGTCGGGGCTGGCGGGGCGATCGGCCCCCGGTTTCCCCCGGCAACGAAGTGGAGACACTCCTGATGGGAACGATGTGGCTTTAAAACCCCTTGCTGAGAGCACCCCCCCCCCACACACACACCTTTCCTCCCTCCCCCCAGATATTGCCAGAGTGATCTGAGGAGACCTGCTGGCTGCAGCACAGTTTCCTTAAGGGGTCCATTTATGTACTGAAGATAATTAGTGTCGCGCTGCTCCCCAGATAATTTTGAGGAGAAAGGAGCCTCCGGAAACTCCCACAGGCACTGAGCCTCCCGAGCTCAGCTCCCTCCCGCCAGCCTCAGGCCTCCGACGGGTTGGTTTTCATTCTCCACGCTGCTTAAAACGGCTTCGTTTTTAAATTAGGTTCTGCGGCATGAGTTTCTAGTACGTGAGACATGTTTTATCTCGTTCTAAGTTAAGGAGAAGTTTATTTTACTAAAGATCCCAAGTGTCCCAAGGCGGGCTGATCCCATCCATCACCTGACACCCTTCTCTTGGCTGAATAGGACAGGTTTTGCTGATAAGTTTTCTGACTCCTGAGGTGATGGTGGCCAGCTTGTACCAGGTCAGATTTTTAGGAAATGGAATGGTTTAAGACCTCTTTTAATACTGCATAGATTTGTTTTGTAGCCCCTTTTTTTGCAACAGTGTTGCTGCTGTAATGTCGAACAGGAAAAACAAACAAACAGAAGAAACAAATTACAAACCCAAACATACTTAGCATAGTTGTAGGGTTTTTTTCCCTTTACTAATCAATGAATCCTCTGTTATAGAATCCAATTACAACATCATTAGTATGAATAACAACGCTCTGAAACATCGCTAAAAGTTCATGTTCTGCCTGCATGTAAAGTGTTGTGTTTTGGTGTCCTTTCCCTGAACTTTTCTGATACTCTTGTGGCTGAACACGGAGAAGTTCACTAAATGAGCATCAGTGACAGGAGGTTGTGCGTGTATTTCACAGATTTCAGGTTAGAAAGAGCAGGCTGAGCCAGACATGAAAATCCATTGGAGGGCAGCATGCTTGATGTTTGGGGATTTGTTTTTTCGCAGGGCTTTCAAAAATTTAATTGTTTCCCTTTTAAGAATAGACTATAATCCATCAGCTTCTTGAAATTCAGATTTTTCAGATGTGAATTTGAATGAGAGGCCCCAAACAGTCCAGCTCAACAGCTCTGAGGCTGATCAGTAATCCGATCTTTGTTCTTTAAGTTGCAAATCTTGGACTGCTTCAACACAGCTGTCATCTGAGTCCTAAAATCCTGAAACAAACAAGAATATCTTACTCAGGGACTGCAGTAGATCCTTATTTGACTTTTAAACTTAATGAAAAGCTTTGACATACTGATGTCTGTCAAATTTTTAGTGGTCTATGAAGTATTTTTGAAACATTTGTATTTTGAAGTCAGACAGCAGCTTTAATTTCCCTTTCAGAACTATGCTTTATCTATTACATTGATAACAGATCTGTTAAAGTTGCCAAATCTGTGATGCTGTGAGCATGAGACTGTAATTTTGTCAGTCTTTGAGAAGTATCTGTGACTCTAAAAGCTTAAATAAAACTGTATTTCAATTACACAATCTGATCAGAATTAGAGATAAGAGTTTGAGCAATTTATACATCAAATCACTTTTTCTGGCAGGGTCACTTCTAAGTATTTGTGGAGCTATACTGTAGAAAGAAAGATTTTTTTGTCTGCTCTAATAAAATTTACAAGGACTTCTAAACTCACTTGTCCAGGCAAAACAGAATGCCAAATCGAAAATCTAAGAGGGAGTAATACAGGAGTTTTCTGCTCTTCCAGAAGCAGGTATAACATTGCCAAGTGAGTATGATTGGTTTTGGAGCTGTCATCTCTGGCATGGCCAGTTCCATATCCCCTTTATTTTCAGGTTGTAATTGTGGCTGCCTGTTTAGGGCCAAATCACCCTTTTAATTGAAATAATTTACTTCTCCTTCCTATGAAGTGTAGGAGACTGCACAAGAGAAACGACAAGGAAGCTCTCTAGCTTAAATATCAGCTTTGATATTGATTTATTTTGTGGTCCTAGGTAAAAAAAAAAATTGTTTTCTACAGTTGCCAGGTACTGGACAGGTGTGAGGTTTTCAGATGACAATGAAATTTTGTGCCCACTTAAAATGATTTGGGACCACATGCTGCATCAGATGATATAAAATGAATGGAGCTTTTTTATCTCTGGTAATAAATATGTGTTTATTTTTTTAAGAAACATAATGAGGACAATCCTAATTTATCAGATAAAAATTGATCCTGCTGGTGTTTAGCAAGGTGATTTTTGTTGACATTACACTTTTTAGGAGACCTAACTAGTTAAAAAAAATAATAGTAACCTATTCGTTCTTTTGTAGCAGATATAACAAGTTAAACTATTTGGTAAATATGTTCCTAATAACAATGAGATAGCAAAAAATCCATGTAAATTAAAATATAATTTTAAGTTCAAAGACTTGACAGTTATGGTATTTTGAAAGAAAAACAAACAAGTAAATAAAAGCTAGCAGTGAGCTCATAACTGGTTTTTACCCCTCAGAATTGAAACTCCTCATGGTAATTATTTCTTCCTGAACTCTCTGAAGACATGCTTCCAGATTCATAGATTATGTGTTTCACAAATCTTCTTAATCTTTTTTATGTTCATGGCATGAATTTTATCTTTGTTACTAACAGTATTCCTGTAACAGACAGTCACTGAACGATGGCAAGAAAGGACTATCTTTTGGAATTATTTTTGAGTTTCTAATGAGGTCCTTTTGCTTCTTTTCCACTTTTGCACATGTGTTTTGTTTGTACAATGTCACTTGACACAAAGCTTTGACATCTCCTTGAAGTCATAAATTTGCCACCTACATTTATATTTCAATTTCATCTGCCTCACTGGTATCTTTTTCTAGATAACCTTTCTTCCCATGTAACTTAGAAGCAATTAGTTAATTTTCCTCTGTATCCCTTTTTCATTAGTTCCTCTAGCATATATATTAATCAGCACTGCACTTCTAGCATATTTTCTAATTCTTTTGTTTCCTTTTATTCCCTCCTTGCCTGTCTGCAGCACATGCCAGTGTGCTGCCAGTTTCATTTCTACATTATCTCCAAAATCCGTGTCTCTGAATTCCCATTGTGAAAAAGTCCTGTCAGGACTCAATAAGCTGTTACACTGAGTACTATAATTCCTTGTAAAAGATTCCCATGGTCACCCCTTTGGAATCTGTCCAAATTACTAATACCGTTTATTTCCAATTCACAGCTAGTTTCTTTTTAAGCCATACTAAGATTTCATATCCTGACATTCCAGACATTCTAAAGACTGGAAATTTCCACATCTAGTTTCTCTCCTATGCTTTTGTTTTTCTAAGTCATAATAGTTTTAACTTACATTTGTATCTTATTTTCCTTCAATTTCTTTTTTCATATTTCTGTTCTTTAAAGTCCCTCCTAAGATACTATCCAAAAGTTGTAAATCCCTGACATTCACCTCTAAGATCAGCTCACTCCAGATGAGGCATTACTGATGCAATCACTGCTCGGGTAATAACCCCAGTATTTTGTATTGGTCATTATGAACTCAATTGATATTTATCTCTAGTAATACTAACCACAGCTAATTTACTTAATATTCATGAGGATATGCTATTTTATACATAGCTACAGATTTTTGTTATAATTCAAGCCTAATTATCATTAAGACATTATCTGTATATTTCCTCTGCAACAAAAGAAGTGACATTGATAGTCATTATAGGAGTAATAAGAATATAGGACTATAGAAGAAGTACACTCTCCCAAACCTTACATCATCTATAACTTGCAGTACTCTTTATGTTTGTTACCTTCATAATATGCAGCTCATGTGGATAGTATTTTTAGCTATTATTTAGAATCAAATAGTGAAAAAAAAATGGCAAAAAAGTTCACAGACTGTAACAGCAAGAAATATTTAGAATAGTTTTTCTGCTTTGGTACTTAATTACTATGCTGACAAGTATTACTACTTTTTATATTTTCAGATCTATAGATGAAGACAGAGCAATCGAGTACAAAGCTGCTGTCAAAATCCAGAGCTGCTTTCGAGGATACAGAGTCCGAGCCTATCTAAGGTAGTTTATTAAGGCCCTTTTAATCTGTATTTCTATCTTAATTTTTTCCCCAAAATTTCTGATGATATTTCTTGATTTTAATAAAATGGGCGCATTTGGAAAAAAATCCTCAACAATTATTATTGTGCTTTTAATCTGCTTTTAAATTGAATTAAATATATGCTGTGCCGCTGTAAGAAGTAAAAATTTTTGATTTCCAGAATTGCATACAGTTAAACTGGCATGATGCTAATAAATGGCATGGAAATAATCCATCCTCAGAATATATAAACAGTATTTTCTAAGAAATCCCAGTAAGACTAGGGAAAAAAGAATGTACCTCAGATAAGCTCTTTGCAGAGAATTTTCTTATTCATGTTATAGTTGACATGACAGAAAAATTGCCTAGTGAGTATATGGTAACTGGCCTCTTACTGTAGAACATAAAGTTTTACTGCTGGATTTTACCAGGTGATTCTAAAAAATCTTTGATGTAATTTTCTCCATTTATAAAACAGAGATCCTGTACAATTACTTTATTACGTAAAATGTCATATCAACACTGATGTAATTGTTTTGGAAACAGTAAGGCTGGGCTCTCCTCCCATCAGGCCCTTCTCTATTTTCATGATTATAATCTCAGTTGGTCAAACTCATGTGCTTGATTTTCTGTATCTTCATAAAAATTAAGGAGAGAAGGGGAAGGAGAGGGGGTGTTACATCTACTTTAACCTCTTGCCCATCACAAGCCATTCAGTGTCATCCAGATACTGTATCAAGCCTAAATGATTACTAGGTTAAATAATTTTAGTCACTTAATGACCAATATTTCCCTTGTAAAAAAGACAGACTACAGCCATTATGTGCACTGGTTAAAAAAATAGCTGGTAACCTGTTTTCCATAGCTGGTTCAAGAGAGTTGTCACAGGATGCAGTCATCACATGCAAACATGTTGTTTCAGCCCTCCAAATAATATCAGCTCTGCCATCAATGTCAAAAGCCCCTTCAAGCCCCTTTTAGTGCCTCTGTTTCCAGCACATGAGTAGCAAACAATACCATGGGGCTGAAGAAAGTAGAAACCCAATGGTCTTCGCCATTCTATTCTGTAAAAAAATGCTCTTTTAAATCCACATCTTATTTAGTAATGACCATTAGAAGAAAAATAATGTAATTGTAATAAGCTTGTAAAAAGAACTAAATCAGCTAAGTGTAGAAGATAATTTTTTCTGCAGTTATGTCCAGAGTGTTCCTGCTCAGTGTCCACTTCCCAAAGATTGGGAAGTTCTTATTTTATGAAAGGCAAAAAATAGTCTAAAAATTACAGATATTTGTGGGTTTTGGCAAATACTTAAAAATTGTAAAATGTGAAACTATTGCATGTGGCTGAAAAAATTCTGAACTACTTAGATACATTGGTTAAAAATATTCAAATTCAATACTTTATTTATAACTAATGATAGAAAATGTAGTGGAAATTACATTTGTAAGGGTATTTCATTAAACTTTTGCAATGATAACTGGAACAGTATATATACATTTGCAGCATACTTTTTTTTTAATATACTTTCTTTTCCAAATGTAAAGTATTTGTATATAAATATATGTATATTTGGTTTCTAAGTGTGTATGTGTGCATATGTATATATGCATGCATATATATATATGAATTAAATATGTTTGCAGTGTCCATCTGCTTATTATGAAAAAGAATCTTATAATGCAAAGTCTCAAAATAATCTTCTTTAATATATATTTCATTTTAGATATCTGAACAAAATGGTGATTATTATACAGAAGTGGTGGAGAGGTTATCAAGGCAGAAGATACTTCAGAAATATGGTGGAGGTAGAAAGCTGGTATTAAAATTTTATTTATAGAATATATATGAAGCAATTCATTCACTTGTCTTGAAATTAAAAATGTGGAACTTTATCCTTTATACACAGACATGTACTTAACTTTAGTATCATGAGAAGCACCATTAATTTCAGTAAGCTTACTCATAATGGTAAAATTAAGTCCATGTTTACATGTTTGCAGCTCTATAGTATTAGTCCTGAAGCCAGCAATGAGATCTCATGCAGAAGTCTGCCCTCATGATGCTAAATGCAGGATTGGAGCTTTTCAAGATGTGGTTTTTCCTGGCAGAACTTTTAATTCTGAAAATTAAATAAACCAATGTGTCTTGAAGTATTTGAGGTTTTGCCTTAATGCACGAAGCAGATCACAGTCAATCTAATTCCCCTGACGGATTAAGAGATAGCAAAAGTGTATGGTGGCACACAAGCTAAAACCTCTCAACAGGTTTTGGAGATTAAGAAGATACTATTTGCCTTTAACACAAAACTGTTGAGTTTCAATGTGTAGTTTACTTCACTAATTTACAAGCTTATGTTAATACTTTTCAATAGATTTAAACTTGTTAGTCATTTATTCTTGATTAATTTTGTTCAAGTTAAATTGTTACATTTTAGTCACAACAGACAAGTCAAGAAAAAGTAAAAAAATTGAGCCATAATAAATATATATTACTGGCTAAAATTCATATATCATACTAAAATATGTCTTCAAGTAGCAGGACTTGTGTGCCTGGAATCTTGTCTTTTTTACCCTCCATCTATCAGATTAGAAAGATTAGAATTTTTTCTCTCTTCCAATTCACTTGGCTTAACTAAGAAAATATGATTCATCTTTTCAGGTTGTAGTTTTCAGTCTACCTTCTAAAACACCATATTTTGAATATTGAGTAGATAGCTGCATGGTTGGACTGGGCTATGCTTTCACAAAAGTGGGACTTGAATGAACATTGTCACTGAGTTTAGGGAAGGTTTATTTAATCTAGAAAAGATTCTTCAGAAGAGAGATGGTAATGTTAAGGTATGTAAAATTTGTTAATAAAAAGAAAGGATCCAGGCAGCCACGTAAAAAGGTAAGGAAGAAATTAATGTGATGTGAAATACACTGCCAAAAGATGTTGTGGAACTCCCCCTATTGCAGGTTTTTAGGAGGAGATTAGACAGATCCTTATCATGGATAACTTAGATGTCATTCAGGCAATGTTTTAGGTAAAGTCATCTCATGACGTCCAATTAAGTTTTATATTTTTTCACTGTTAAAACATTGCAGAGTGGTGAGTTTCACTTCAGAAATAAGGCAGTTTTTGTGTCTGCTTTTCAAGATGAGAGTAAGAACCATGTCAGTTACATTTTAAGAGAGTCTTTAAAAATAGCACAGATTTCATTTAATAGCCAAGCTGCCATAGCTAGCATGGTAAAGCCTCCTCATCTTTCCATTCTTTAAATATATTTCTGAAAAGAAAAATAATTATATAAAAAGTCTCTAGCCAATAAAGTCTATTTCTTACGTTCTTCAAAGTGGCATAACTGAAAAGCCCTTGCCAAGTCTGAAATCTGTAGGACAAAAAAATTATACAAGCCCACCCTTAATACACACATTCTAAATCAGATTATGAGTTCATCCAGTTCCTGGATACTACTATTTATATAATACTAGTCAGGGCTCTAGTGAAACAGAATCTCATCAGCAAGCTTAAGAATTATACACCTATCAGGATAGAAAACCATCTTTTTTGCTCAAATGCTTTATTTTGTGCTTGTATCTTTGATTGGAGAGGACTAAATAGGACAGCCTTATTGAAAGACAACCTGAAAAGCATGTAAGTAGCAGATAAAAGGCACATTTATCTCCCTTTAGATTGCTGTATTCTATACCCTATGTTTTGGCGTGGACTTAAATATGATATTCAACTTCATTCCCTAATTTCATTGTTATATTATCGATCAATACCAGAATTTGGAATATTTTTAAAAAGAACAAAAATCTTTGCAACTTAACACGACTTTTAAATTAAAGAATCATTTAATGTTTGCTTCTAACACATGCTAATAACTGTTGTAATGACTCCGCATTATGAAATTCAATGATACTTTTGACAAGATAGTTCCTTAAATTCTGAAAATACTGGTCAATTTAGAATTTGCCCAATGATAATTATTAGTTTGGTATCTGCTGCCAGAAAAGAAGGCAAAGCATATGCACAAAATTAACATGACTACTTGATGATAAATAATTTTAATCATTATATTCAAAATTGTGAAATGTGAGTGGTACTGATGTGGAAAGTGACAAAGGCTGATGGTGTTTATATAACAAAATCTACACACCTTTCTATATAATAAATGCAGGTGGTTTGGTATAAAGCTTTGCTTCCTACTATTAATTTCAAGCTGAAATGAAGACCTGCACTCCTATAGTTTCCTTAATAGCTTAATTGCACTGGTGGACTGGATTACTGGATTCTGAAAGTATGAATTTTAAAACCAGGCAAACACCAGAACATAAATCGAACTGTACGTCATTGTTTCATTTAACAGAATTTCTCAAAGTCAATATATCACTTCTTAAAGCAAAGGGAACTGCAACATTTCTTTGGAAGTCAGTATGGATGATGGCCATCTCTTTTTCAAGGAGATGCAATTGAAAAAAAGGAGTATTTTATGTGACGTAGCTTGACACCACCCAAAATAGTTTAGCTTAAACTCAGTAGCCAGTTTTAAATAGTGCAAATCCAACAGAATTTAGGCATTAAGTATCTAATAAATGCCTATTTCAGTTATGTAAGTATTTTTTAAAAGTCCCTGCTCCCAGCTTAGACCATGTGGTGGTTCCTTCTCTCAGCCTGCTCTCAGTCAGATATCTGGCTCTCATTTGAACTTTTCACTTTGCATTAGCTTTTTGAAAAAAAAGAAAACACCAGTCAGTATCAGATCATATTTGTAGGTGATCTCCAAACATGTTTTTAAATAGAAAAGGAAAAAAGTATCTCAACAGTTCATATACAAAATGCTTAAAATGTATTTTGGGATCACTGACTTAAACTAGTAGGGAGACCTGTGTAGTAACATCTGAGACAGATACAGAGACTTCATTGTTCAAAAGTGGAGGTGATGCTTTTGGGTTAGATGGCAAGATAGATAATTCTGTCCTGAGCGACAGCCTTGCAGTGTCACCTTGGAATTGGCATCCAATGAAGGAATGAGAGCCAATGCAATGGGCACAAGCTGAAATGCAGGAGTATTCCTGCTGCATAGGAAAGGAGTCTTCTGAACAATGTGGCTCTAATTCAAGAATCTCTTGTTTACTAGGAAAATACATCAATATAGGCTTGGTTTGAAGCATTATGATTTTGTGAATAGGGATGAATGCATTCTCCATCACTAGTAATAGCAAAACCAGGATGTTTATTTTAAGCAAAATCAGAAAACAATGGGCAAATCCATTAGCAAAAGAACCTAGATGATTAAACAAGCTTTGGCTTTCGATGCAAGGATATGGCTGTTAGACAGTTAGAGAAGAAATTCTGCATTTGGTTGGCCTATGTAATTTTCTTTTCATTTTGAGTGATCTTGTTAAGTAGTGGTAGGGTAAGGCCTGGATTTCTCACACCTAAGTTGAGGTATTCAAGTTAGGACCCTAGTTGCCATTGACTCTCTCTGTAAATAATATGCAGAGATGTAATTGCAGAGCTCTTCAATACTTTGCCAAGTTCAGAGGGAAAGTGGTCCCAGAAACTTTCGGTATTGCAGATATAAAGAGCATAATGACGTTAGGTCTCCAATTTAGGTTCTTCACTGAAATGATGGATTCAGACCTAAGTGATCACAGCCTTCAAATATGAGAAGAATCCACAGAATGGTCTGAGATTGCTTAGTTTAATCATTGGACAGAAAACTGATGATCATTTTAAGGTTAAGAATTTCATTTTAAAAGGTACTTTATCTATTTGGAAAGGTACTTTATCTGTTCCAGAGAAAGAAAAGAGTACTTCAGTACTACTTACTACCACTTCAGAAGTTCTGCAAAGCAAAACCGATCAATTTAATCCAACGTTTCAGGAATATACTTAGAGATGGAAACTGTTATTCCAATATTAGCTATCTACATTTATTATCAGTCAGAAAACTTTTATGGAGACAAAAGGGGAGATAGAGACCGCTATTTATCCTAATGCAGACCATTGAGGCAGAGATTACCTCAAATATATCTATGTACACACACACATATTTGTGTTTACATCTATGGATACACATGAAACTTTTCTGAAATTTAGCAGTCCTGCATTTTTCTCCATATAGAGAAATATGTTTTCTACTGTTTCCATTATTAGTAGACTGGGATGATATTAGAGTGAATATTTAAAATGCACCTTAATTAAACTGCAGGAATTATGCCTTGCTTAATGTAATGAAGAAAGAGAATTTAAAATGAAGTAGCGTCATTGTGTTCATTTGTAAATAACATATTGCAGCCAACTGTTTCTTAATTGCTCAGACTGTTGATAAATAATCCAGTCCTGCTGCTCTCCACAGACAATTTGCTTTGGATCGGACTAGGCAATTCAAATAACACTAATTACAGCGAAACCCTTTTATAGTGAATTCTTGTTTGCCATGGGGGAGAAAATCAGTATATCAGGGGAAAGCACTTTTGCCTTTGATTTGTGTCTAAAACATGAGAAACACATAAAAGCTGCACGTTGTGCTAAATAAAGGACATACTTTTGCATTCAAAGTACTTATATTTTACTTTTTATGATACAATTGTGAATTATGTTCATTTTGCATTTGTAATTAGAGGGCGGAACAGATGTGAAAGCTTAGTTTAAAGTGATGTATCCATTAAAATAACCTATGCTGCCAAGTGATTGCTTAGTATAATAGGGGATTCGTTCACTATGAGAGGAATTCTACTTTATTGGAAGGAAACCAGGACTTCGGGAAATGTTTTCTATATCAGGGGATTCACTGTAACATGGTATCATTGTATTTATGATTTTATGATGTTAAAATGAATATTAAATGAAACAAAATTCCCAAGGATTACTCGAGAGGCAGCTAAGTACATAACATTTAGTACAGATGGTTGGAAGGCACAATTTTGCTCCATCACTGCATCCATATCCTTGAACGATTTCGACTGAAGACAGCATTTCTTTGAATTTTTCATTAAACCAGACGTCTTGAAATATGAATTCCTTTTATGTTTCTGTGAGTTTTGGCTAAAAGAACCCCAGTGAATAAATCATACAATACTACGTGTCACTGGCACTTGTGAATATTTCTGCTTTGTTATTCTACTCTCAGTAGAGCACCATTGATTATCAAACTCAGCAGAGAGCATTTTATGATCATATATCTCCATTAGCTCCTAGTTTGACTACCATAGATTTTTCTGGTTAAGCCTGCATTATGTATTAGGAAGCCTATCTCTTCAATACAAAGTTTGATTTTATTCTCTCTAAGCCTAGAACTCTTATTATGTATTATGTATAAAGATTCTTATCTTTTATATGTAAAAATAGGAGCACTGTCTTTGTGTAACTGAAATATATGCCATCTTTTTTTTCCTTGATTCACAGACAGCATATTTTATTATGAAGATGAATTTCTACAATGAAATGGCTGTCAGGGTAAATATTTCTTCACTTGTTAAACAAATGAAAAGTCAATTGTGCTCCGAATTTGCTTTTAATAAAATGAGAAAACCAGAATAATATACACTTGATTGATATGCTGGTGGCAACAATGGGAAATAGTACGTAGTTAAAAATTAAAGTTACACTCAGTAGTCTGGGTTATATTTAAAAACTGTAGCTGAATTTAAGGAATCTGCATGTGTCTTGCTCCATTTAAATGTTCATTGTACCTTACCATATATCATGCTGATAAAAACCCCAAACATTATGTCTGGAAGCATTCTTACAAATGTAGACATATATTTACAATTCTGACAAGCTACAGGGCTTATATGTTTGTTGATGTGCCTGTGCTTTTTTTCTTTTGTTAGTACCTGACATTTGGTGTCTTGAATCTCAAAATAGTTAGTCAGAGAGAGCAATTTCATTGCCTGAATGCAGAGGTGGAACTGCACTGATCTCATTGATGATATTATGAGTGAATTTTGCTAGAGGAATAAGAGTAGAAACAGTCCTTGAACTTAAATACACAGCAAATGAAGTTTGTTAAGGGGAAAATATATTTAACTGGAAATTAGCGGGTTTTTTCCTGAACTTAAACAAACTGCACTTAAACAAACATATGAAACAAAATAAGGAAGGATATGAGAGAATTCTTGGGAGGAAATCTTTTTATCTTACTCAATTATTTTATTTTGTGGAGCAAAGCTGCTTTACTTTAGAGGCAAGACATTTATCTTTTTAATTCTACCAAGTGTAGGAATGTGGTGTGGGTGGAGGGTAACACAAGGAAACTCTGTAAAGTGGGAAGGCTCTCAGAATGGACTTAAATTTTGTGACCTTTATGGTTCTAGAATAACTCAAACACAAGAGATTTGTTTCTGTCAGGTTTTTTACTTAGTTCTGGTTATGTCTAAGGCACAAAATAGAATGTTACATTTGGTGTATGATAGAGAGCCGAGAGTTTTTAACAGCAATCTTATTCATCAGAAATGCACTTTTGTGCTGTTTTATTTCATGTATTAGTTAGCTAGTTGGGTAGTATTCCACAGTGGATTAATGCTCTATACTCATGCAGTTGGAATAAGTGAGAAAATAAAAGCTGCAAGCCAGCTCTAAGAAGTTGGCTGTGTACTTTTAGAAGGCATTTGAAGACCATATTTCAGAGGTAATTATGTATTCTAGTCAAGTGGAGTTTTGTGTTTGGTCTTTCATTTTTAAAAGACATTGAATATGTTCCCATACATTTGTAATGGAAATATAATGTTGAATCATTAGGTGATATGAATCTTCCAAGTGCCATTTCAGTTATGTCCTTTTTTTTAATGGAAATTTAAATCAGTAGAAAACAATAGAAGAGATCTTTATTTAGTTGCAAAAGTCAGAATCTGATTGTCCTCTGTCAAAATCCTGTGCAGACATATCTGCAGAGCAAATTTTGAGTGCTGCAGTTCTGAAACACAGAATGTTTGGGTTTGCTTTGTTTGGGTTTTTTTTTTGGTTTTTTTTTTTTTTTTAATTATTTATTATTGTTTTGGTTTGGTTTGGTATTTTGCTGTCATCTGCTTTTTTGGAGAACTAACCAAGATTCAGGAAAATTTAGTTTTTGCAGAGAAGAAATGTGGCCGGACCTTATCCTGCAGTGTCTCATATTTACACATTGTGAGCTTGATTAATGATAAATATACTGCAGAGTTCTGAAAATAAAACAATAGTTGCGTACATTTTTCTATTTAAGCACTTAGCTTTGCGTGATAGTGTTAGAAAAATATTTATTTCTGTTCATAGTTTCTGATTAGAAATGCACTTCTGATTTTGGCAACCGAAGTATCACTGCTCTTGTATGTACACATACACGTGTACAGAAACTTCAAGTCAGTCTAAGTCTACCATCTCCCTGGATTGCATTCAGTTGAAACCAGAACTATCACTTTCACCTTTCTAAATCAATTTCAGTTTGAGTACTAGGTCAAAATATTATTCTGTCCCTTAAAAGCTTTAAGGTTGCTATAAATTTTCAGCAGCAAAAGTAATCCTATGGAAAAAAATATATTCCCATGAGCAGATGGCTTTTGATATATCAAGGTTTTGCCATTTGTTTTAGTGCTTAAAATAAACATTATTTATAAGACCACTTACATTTTGATGTTACTTAATGAGGAATATGCATCATTGATTTGACTAGCTTAAGAGGTCATTTAGAACTTGCCCGTTAACAAGCTGTAATCTGCTGAGCACACAATGACTTTGTTTAAAATTATCTGTTCAGTGCTGATCAATGACAATAATTGTTTTGTACCAATCACTGTTGAAACTTTCTAATTACTTTGAAGGGCAAACACACTTGTCTCTTTATTTTCAATAATTTTTTAAACATTCACCTTGGAATTAAAAAGAAAGATATACTTATTTTTATGAAAGCAAACATTTAGAACTTTCACATTGAAGATACAAACATCATCCGAAGCTTTGTGTAAAATTTTCCTTTCCAAACTTCAGTTTTGTGATCAGTGACATACAGAAACCTAGTAGTACGTAATTTGAGACACAATGCAGTTTTTCTTGCTCATGTTTCATTCAGCTGAAATCAGTGAGGTCATTCTGAACAGAAAGTTTTGTAAATGAAGGTAGGATGTGGCATTTAATTGGTACACTGAGCCCATTGGAGATAATTATAGGTTTATACAATTTTAGTCTTTTGTCTTTCAGTTTGAGTTTTGATCCTTTAACCCAGAAATATCCAGTTCTGCATTTATAGCTGTGAGGCGAAGACTGAAAGAAAGTTTCAAAGGGACCATAATCCTGCATTAATGAGCTCACAGCTATATAGGAGCCAAGTTGGTCTTGTTGAGAAATTTTGAAGACATACAGAAAAACAAAGCTAAGATCCTTATTCACATGCAAAGGATTTTGCTTAATCCCAGATCTCTGAAGGCATACTCATTCTTTGCTCTTCCTTTATCCCTTTTTAACCCAATAAGCTTGTGTATGAGAAAGTAGAGTGGCAAAGAGTATAAACATTTACTATCACCTAGTGCAAAGAAACATGTGTAGCACTTAATCTTTCTTGTTCCCATGTTCAGCTGCTCACATAACTATTATCTATTCATATTGTAACAATGTCTAGAAGTCCAAACCATTTTTATTAAAAAAATACCTTAACAAACAACAACACATAGGTAAAAGAAAATACCAACTTTAAAAATTAATTTTGAGTCTTATTTGGGAAGAGAGGAAAATACATGGCAATGTACAAAGGGGAAGCAGAGAGTTCATTGACACTAAAAGTTAATATCCTATTATTTCTAGTATCTGTAGTGCACCATTTTACTTTCTTGGTGACACATCATTCAAAAGTCTTACTGAAAGCTTTGCTGTGATACTTATTCTCTTGTTAAATCTCACATAAAGTGATAATGACAGCTGTACCACAAGGTGCCATTAGTTGACAATGGATTCCATCAATTGACTGTATGCTAGTTTCTACTTTTAAGAGTAGTGCTTTGGCTTTTGTGGTTGCAAAATGCTACCAAGGACAAAGTATGAAAATATGCAACCCTGTCTTAGTCTGCTTATAGGGGGCTCCAGTGTGTAACTGTTTTCAACTCAGGAAATGGCGGGAGATGGAAAAATTGCAGTAACTTTTGTCAGTTATCACACTGGCACAGAACTGGACTGCAATGGAACTGGAATGAGCTGAAAGCATTTCGCCTGTTGCTGAAGAGCACTGCCAAGACTTGATGATACAGACTCTGAAGTTACTTATTGCAGAGATTAATTGATAGTGGGGGAAATGAGCAGCTTTTTTTCCTTGCCATCTTCCTGAATCCAATGCAAAAAAGCATGACACTCTTCCTTTTTTTACATGCTGCTTTGGAATAAGAAGTAGGGTAAGAAAGAGAAAACCAACACCAGCACATGGATTGCACTCCACTTACCAAGTCATGCCTTGGTTCTGGAAAGAGAAGTGTTGGTGTAAAGGAAGAAAAAGAAACACTCCCTGTAGATACAAATAAGAGTTTAAGTTCTTGAGAAGTCTAGTAGCTAGAAGCCTACATGCTCTTGGAAATTACATCATTCTACTCTTAAATGCGTGTAGTGAAGGTGAATAGCTTCTCACATTGGACTTGCTTCTGGATCATAAGACCTTGATCTTGCTTTTTTAATGTAGATTCTGCCTTTCAGTTGTTATGTCTCTTAAGATTTCAAAGCTGTAAAATTCAGGTGGCAGCTGGAGCAGGAGTGAAGGAGAAAAAGGGAGATAGTGCAAGGAAGAAAGTGAAGAATATTTTGCAGGAAGATAAGTAAATTCAAGGATGGAAGAATGCAAAGACAGAAGAACTAGACACTGAGAACAGAGGAAATGATTATTTCAGATGTACTGATGTAGGATATGCTGACCTCTTATGGGAAAGAAAAGGAATGAAAGCTGCCCTCAGCATTACTGAAAAGAGCAATTTATGTCTTCCACCTCTGTATGTTGACATAGGGATAAATACCACAAACCAAATTACATTACTGACAGCTTTTAGCTAATTAATACTTGCTTTCCCATATCAGAAAAAAAGAAAGCCAGTAAATTTGTAATCTTTTCAGAAACATTATTGGAATTTGTAATTTTTAAGTATCAGAGAAAATTTAAAGATGCTTTGTTAAAATAAGTTCTTGGATGCTACCTAATTTCTATTCTTAATGCAACTTGAGAACTAGTTACAGTTAAGGGAGTTTCTATTTCCAGTTTAAACTGGAATCTTTTCCAGTTTAAACTGTTAAGCTGTTATGCACAAGGAATAGTATTTAATGAGAAGATTATAATCAGTATGCAACTGATGTTGACATGCATCATTTTGCATTGGAGATGAAAGAACTGCAATTTGTAAGTGATGTTTCCAGAAAGCCTGATTCATTGAGTTACTGGGAAGGCTTCTATTCAGTTTAGATGATATTCAGAGCACAAAGATGAGAGTGTAGCAGAACATCTTGGTGAGGTGGTGACTAAATGATAGGGAGTGCATGTTGTAGCTGAGAACAGACACCACTTCTGTTGTCCATTTTTACATCCAGCAATACACTGGCAATAGCAGTGTAACCACTACAAACAGTGGTTAAAACTGATATTATTTTTTAATGTTGGCATTTAATAGTAAATTTACATATCACTATTTAACTACAATATATTACAATCTACCCTCATTTTTTGCATTGGTGCTTGATATCACTTTTTATGACTTGCTACTTGATATCACTTTTAAGGAAACCACATTATTTGGGAAATACGACAGGTATTTGAAATACATTCAAATGTTTGATTTGAAATATACTAAGCAAATATTTATCTCCTCTAGATTCAGAAATGGTGGAGAGGCTATTATGTTCGGAAATATATTCATAATTATTATGCACTGAAGAAATACCTGGAAGCTGTTTCTTTGAATAATGAGATTGTCAGGTAAAGATAAAAACTCTCATGTGGTAAAGCATTATTTTCCTCTTCTTTTATTTGTAAAAAGTTTATGGCACTAATTAATCTATTTCTTTGAGTGTAGGATCCCCTCCATTATCAAATATCTATCTATCTATCTATCTATCTATCTATCTATCTATCATTGCTTTCTTAATCCTGAGCCTGTGTGTACAGTGACACATTCTAACGTCATTTAGGGTATTTTGAATTCAGAATAATTTCTTTGAATTAATTAGGCATACTATGGGTTTAAACCAGTTAAATAAAACCAAATATGGCTCTTCACCTATGCTCAGAATTTATACATTATTAGGCCCTAAATATGGTTTGTTGTACTATATTATTTTTCCCAGTATACAGTAGCTTAAAAAGTTTTCATAATTTGTTTTGAAAATTGGTGATTGACAATGAGTAAAAGTGCAGATTTGGTGATCTAAATTATATGCATGAACTGTGCTATGAATGTTGTGAATGATACTGGTGTGGACATGGTGAAGCACACTCTTCATAGTTACAGAAAAGATTAAATGATCTATTAGATTTCTGGCTAGGACCGTTCCTCCTTTATGTTCCTACCTTGCTTCTCCTATCTGTCCCTTGTCTTTCCCTTTACCTAAGTTCATGCTAAAACTGAGTCAATTATTTCCTTCTAGCACATATCATGTCCTGAACCATGACTTTTTCTTCAGATAACAGTAGAAACACACAGACAAAACACTGGATGATCATGGTGATTACTTTTTCATTGTAAGTGAAAGATTGTTAGACAAAGTCCGTCCAGCTTTTTCTGTTTAGAAAGCCTGAGATAAATCTTTGCTTTCTGAAGCATAGAAATATAAGGGAGTCCAATGAAAAAGTATCTTGGGAAAGTTTGTCTAGATCACATGGCAAAGATATTTCAGCCAGAAAAGCTTTACAGGAAACACCATGTGCAAATTTTACATGCAACTTTATAATATTATTTTTCTGCAGTTATAGCTGGTGCTGCATCGTCATTGTCATAGCATTATAACTTATGCATTATGTTATTATATGTGATGAAACATATGGATAACTACCTACCCCTAATTTCTCATTAATATTCATTTATATGTGCAGAAGGTTAGATCATAACTCATCAAAACCAGACTTACACTATCTGTCATCTCTTCAACTGTACCTTGTTCTTAAATCCTTGAAATATGTTCTCTTCTTGAAAAGGTAAAATCCAGGGAAGACAAGACCAGATCCTGGGAAGTAAATGAAACTATAACTTTTCTAAAATGCATATGACTGGGTGAACTGCAGAGACACAACCTGTTCATGATAGTTCTATTACTCCTGTCCATTCCCTTCCTAAAACTGGAAGAGGGCTCCTAACATGTCAGTTAGAGTAACCTTTGATGTGTGTGAACCAAACAAGAGAGTAAGTGGTATTGGTGCTGTACTGAACACAGATTGATGATAGCTTTGTATTTTATTTCCCCACACCCACAACAGACCTCTACTGTATACAACTAACCTTGGAGGACTACAAAATATTTTTTCTTGTGGTACTTTGATATGTTCATGAAATTCCTCAGTGTTTGCTCTATGTCATTCAAAATCATAAACCCTGTGCATTGGGTAGGTATTTTAATCAATATTTTTGTGCTATTTCTCTCTAACAAGGTGAGCAGTACGACTTCAGGTATATTGAAATGCAGTTGGTATGTGTGAGGTCTTACCTGGCATCTGATATACTGATATTCTGCTTGTTTGTGTTCTGTCATGTAGAGTTCACCAAAAGATGTATTTCAAGCTAGAAAATCCATCTTTCATATGAAAAAAAAAATAATTTAAAAACAAATATTTGAGTGAATTTGGTCAAATGGATCAAATTGTTTCTGTTTTAAAAATGCATCAGTTCTCAAGAATCACTACAGTAATCTCTTTACTGGGGTACATTTGAAAACTAATATGTATATTATCTTTGACACTCTTCTTATGAAATCTAACAGATGTTTAGTGAAGATCAGATGTAGGCCCTCAGCCAAACAGATTTTTCCTGTCATTGGGCTAAGTTGCTGCCAAGTGCTTTAGCCCCAAGGTGGGCCACTGTGTTTCTTAGGAGGAATACTGAACAAGGTGGAGGAAAGACTCTCTGCATATTTTCATCTACCATCACACCAAATGTGAAAGAGTAGAACCTCATTGTTTATAAACATTTTAATGTATATAAAATTATTGCAGTTGTTTATTGTACAAAAACCCAGGACCTGTCTGAAACTGAACAAGTGCATTTATGAAATCGCCGTTTTTTTTCCAGCATCAGCATTATGGAAATCTACATGTTGGCAGAGAGACCCACTAATACACTTCTGCACTCAGATTAAACTGTCTTTCAGCTTTTTGCATCTCTAGAACACCACAAAACAACACAACATGGTACATAAAGTAATGCATTTTTTTCCTTATTTGTCTTATAGCTGTATAAGTCATACTACCTGCATTAGCGCAGTGCCAGTGTCAGAAAAGAAGCAAGTTCCTTCACAAGTAGAAACAGACACAGTAAAAGATTGATTTTTAGAACTCCACAGTAGTAACTCTCTATTCCCTACTCCTGCCCCAAAAAACCAAACCAATAACAAAATAGACACTAAAAGTTTCTGATTTCAAAATATTGTTTAAAAATATATTTTTTCTAGAATGATGAAGTAATTCTAAACTGAACTACAGTATATGGTTCTCAGCCTTCTAGAATAATGCTGACGGACTTTCTATTTATCAATAACAACCTGAAATTACATTGCCAGTCCATCTGAGATACATTTTTACCACTTAGTGTGCTTGATTTTCTTCTCTTTAATTAAGGAGCAGCCTGTATCAAATTGCTTCTCACTTATTTCTAAAAGAAATTTCAGAGAAAGTTCCCATGAAACTTTGGGAATTCTGTTAATTTCTTATGAGAATATCTTGTAAGAGATACTGAACAAAGTTTGTTTCCTTGTCTCTCCTCCTTCACCCTTGTACACTAACTTTTTTTTGCAAAATACAACACTTCCTTTACTCGGTGGGCTTTTCTCAACCAATAGCCAAATTCAGCTTTAGTAAAAGCCATCCTTATTCAATAGTTGCCCTCATTTAGTAGCCAAACCTGTTTGTCTTTACTGTGAAAACCCCAGGAGAAAGTAAACTTAATAGAAGCTGCTGCAGTTTAAAGCCATAGAGGGGTGTAATTAAGTTTAACAGAAATTAATTTAACAGAAATTGACCTAAAATATAATTAAATAATAATAGTAATTTTATGTGTGAGTTTGCACTCACTTAACAGCCTGCTTGTCCTAACTTAGGACACAGTTTTTATGTAGAACTGAAGACAAGTGTCTGCTTTAGCTCCCAGACTGGTTGAAGAGTGAGTGGGTTTTTCCTCCAGCATTAACTGTTACTTCCCACCGCTGCAGAGGAAGTGAGTGTGCTAGCTGCTGGTGTCCTCAGTAAAATCTCTAATACTTAAGTTGAGAAGAGATTTGAAGAATCCCTTGATAGATGGCAAAAGAATGAAATTGAACCCATAAGGTCTACATAAGGAAATTCTCAGATTTTTTATGACAATCATTTTTGTGACAATGATTTAGCTTCAGTGTAGTGGTGAAATGTGTTTATAAGTTCTGGATTCCATTTTTGATCTGTTTCTGTTTTAAATCTGTAAGATTTAGGAAGTTCTAAACCAACCAAGTAGGAAACATCTTTTACAAAATTTTGCTATTTAGATTTCAGACTTAGTGTTGATATATAGCATCAATTTATCTTTAATTAAATGCCAACACATACTGTATTCTTTCTGAATGTGGATTAGTTGGGTAGTTGCTTTTATAAATGCATGCATTAAAATTAATTACATTTGAGTGAAGTTAGAACATTTAATTTTAAGGTGAAAATACTGTATTTTGAAACATTCTTAACCTTAACATCTCTAAGAGTTGACAAAATACAGTTGTTGACAAGTTGACAAGGGGAAATATGCCAAAAACAATTAACATAGGTTATAACTCCATATAATGCATTAGAATTTTGTTTTATGTGAAACAGTTTCCAACCCATGATAAGCAAATAGACATCACTTCACATGAATTAGCATGCAGGTGCCATTATACCAGAAGAATTTATGGATGATGTCAGTTGCCCAACTGTGTGATTAACTTGCAGTTCTTTGAGTAAGATTATCTACACACTGGCCTTTAAACTACAGCAAAACAACTTTGCTGTATGGCAGGTGTGCAACTAGAGATAAGATTTTGGGATGTAGTACTCCATTTACTGATGAATGGCACCATTTAAATTTTTCCCGAGGCACAGAACCCAGTAAGATAGCATTATCAGAAAACTATCAAAGTAGTGGCAAACTACTGGCATTTGGGCTCTTGTGTAATCAAGGCAAGTAGTTTAGCTTTCTTGGCTATTGAATAAACACTGACTTAAAGATAGCAAAGTAAGACCAGAGTCTAGTTTTAGCAGGTACCTGAACATATGTAAACAGTGTTATGATTATAAATCATGAATTTCTCACACTTAGAGGATAAATGCCACATTCTCCTTTCCATTATTGTTTGTCTGTAGTACTGAAAAAGACTTGAGAGTGGCCCTGAAGAGTATGACTTTCATCCAAGTTTACTAGCTGTTCTATAACCTGATCTAGTACGAAGGTCATTGTTAAAACATTTTGGCATTCAAGAAACTGATAAAGCAAAACTATAGAGATAACTTCCTTAGCAACATCATAGAATCATAGGTTGGTTTGGGTTGGAAGGGACCTTATAGATCAGCAACTCCCAATCACCCTGCATTGCCCATATTTTTGAATGTGTCTATTCACAAATCCTTTATGCAGTCAAATTTTTTACAGTCATAATAAGCAGTGGAAAACAGTACTGTTACATGTAGTTGATGATCTAATCCACTGTTTAGTTTTTATGTAAATATGCCTTGAGTATGTAGAATTGAAAAAAAAGTAGCTTATTCTTCATTACTAGAGTATTACTGAGGTCTATTTAGTTTTAACATGGCACTTTTCTTTTTAAAATTTTTGAGGTATTGCTTTTTTCCATAAAGTGGGCTTGAAATAAATCATCTGTTGTCATAGTAATATGAGACCTTGCTCATATTACCCGTCTGTTCCTTTCTGGTAAAGATAAGTCCAAGTCCTGGCCATTTTCACAAGTGTCAAAGTGTTTTGAAGAATGTATATATTGTCTTATAATTCAATTAAAATGTTCCTCCTCATTGACTGCAGAAGCAATTGATTCTGTAGTCTATTTTCAATTAGTGCCAAAGCCTCTTAGACAGCTCCTTGGAATTCTTGCAACAATAAAAATCTCATTTTTGTAATGTTATCTTTCACTTGATGTTTAATTAACTAATTTATCTTCAACACATCTTCTTTTCCTTGTCTTCAAAGATATCTAGAGGAAATACATTATCCTTTTTAACTTGTTTACCTGTAATTAGAATTTCCTGAATGTAAACTTATCCTGTCAGCTTTATTTGAGAGCAGTAGAAATAGAGACAAGTGCCAAGTATGTTTTTTAAGTTATTATTTAAGTATTAATTTTGTGTGGTAAGGCACATAATTTGAGACTTGTATGCCTTTTTCAAAGGATTTTAGATATGACTGTCTAATCCTAAAGGAAACTGAGAACTGCAATCCACTGTGAATCACAGAGTACTTCCATAATTGCAAACCTGATATTGTTAGGATAAATATGATATAAAAATAGTTTCCATTGAACAATGTTAAAATACTCATATTAACTTGAGTGGGAGTTAGACCAGAGAAAAGCTTTTAAATAATATATTTGAAAGAGATTCACACCTTGTTGAGATATTCTCTACAATTATGTGTTTTGTGGTGGTTGTTCCATCTTAAACTTGTTGTCCGTAAATCCAGCTTCCTTCAGAGATTCCTAGCATTAAAAATCTCTTGACAAGTCAGTCTATTTTTAGGTCTTCTTTTTGCCTATATTTATACTTATTAACTGTTTCATTTACATATATGCTTTTATACAGCAGATATGTTTACGTAACTATAGGCTTTAAATTATGCATTTATCAAAACAAGACATTTTAGATGGATTTATCCTCTAGTTTGATTACGAAATTGATATTAACTGGTTAAAGCTATACAGTGGGCAATACCATGTTTTAACTTCGTAGTAAAGCACTTCATGAAAACAGTGAGGCTAAGGTAGAAACCATGATTACCCAATAAACTGAATTTCCAATGCAGATTCAGCTAGAAATACCTCATGTGCTTTATGCTATTCTTGTCTCTCTTGACCAAGTGGTGAAAGCAGTCTTTTCATGTTTTTTAGATGGATTTCAGTGCTGTGTAATACATATCAAGTTTTTCCAAAGAAAAAATTAATAGCATGAATAACATAAAGACTAGATTGTAGTCTTTAAAAATAGGAAAGCTATGTTTTCTCTTGTATTTTTGTACAGCACTTAAGCACACCATCAGGAATAGCAAATTCAAAATTAAGCTTTGTTTTCCTTGAAAAAAATTGAAAATTTTTAATTTGAGTGTGTACGAAGAAATCTAGGCTGGATCTTAGGAAGAAGTTCTTCAGTATGAGGGTGGTGAGACTCTGGAATAAAATGGTCAGAGAAGTTGTGGATGCCCCCTCCCTGGAGGTGTTCAGGGCCAGGTTGGATGAGGCTTTGAGCAACTTTGCCTAGCTGAGAGGCATCTCTCCATGGCAGGCAGGTTGGAGTAGATGATCTCTAAGGTCCCTTCCAACCTAGGCCATTCTGTGATTCTATGAAATTGCATTCACTCATTGGACCAAATAGTCTCTGGTGTAGCTGCTTACTTTTGGTGAAGGAAGAATGAACCAGGTGTGACAACACAGTATTTTAGATTATCAATAATTTTATACCTGTGAGCTTTGAAGGCAGTGTAGTGTCTGGATATAATTTTTAATTTTTAAATAGCTCTGTTAGAATTACTGACATCTCACGAAACATTTTCTGTAGACACAGAGTGGCTAATCTTACAATTCTGTATTGCCCTGTACAGACAGATGTGACAGTCTCATATTTTGTCTGAAGTAGGATCTTCACTGTAAAATAAGTAGAAAAGGGGAAGAGGTACAGTTTCATTAAGCTCTAACATATCATTGACTGTCAGGTAGGTCTTGTTATGCTGTCCATCCTCATTTAACTATCCCACAAGATCTCTTAATGAAGTTAAGCCCCAAGTTCACTCCAGTAATTCTGTGGCAAGAGTTTGTGCAATGTAACAATTCATCACTTGTCAGGAAGGCACTTTTAGTTTATACATTTAATAAGGGCATCCTCTGGCTTGGTTAATTAGAAGTGAACAGTTTGCATATTTACTAAATGCGGAGTGTCATTGCCACCACGGCCTATTGCCTACATGAATTATTTCTCTATCTGCAATAAACAGCTGGGTAATTATTACTGCCATAATCAGATAAATTCCCTCTGTAAGGCTTTTCTTACATGGCAATTCTTTGAACTCATCCAAAGCTGAACAAAATTTATGAACTCCAGCAGCTAGGCCACTTTTTCATAGTGTAGTGTCCCTGTTCCCTATTTCAAGGACATGTAGAGTATCATAAATATTGTGTAAATTAGAAGGATAAATATGATTACCTAAAGATTACATATTAATAAACTTGATTTTCAAAATATAATTTTCAAGTTGTAACTGATTAAATTATAGCAGTTCTGGTTTTATCTAATTGTAGAGACATGACAGGCCATCTATATACAGGCTATAATAGGTTATCACGGAAGAGCTCTACCACTTGAAGACTAAACCCTCATGAAAAGGTATATAAACACTCTTCATGTGCCTTTTGAAGAAACAGTCATTTCAGCTGTTTGGGTCATTAGAAATATGACAAATTTTATGTACCGTTTACTGAATTCACTTAATGCAATTCTTTTGTCATTAAAACAAGGTGATGACTCTTTTTTGCTGTCTAATTTTCAGCCTCATATTGAAACATTTAAAAAAAGCATGAATTTATGTGTTACCTGGAAAATCAGATGTTTCTTTTATTTGTAAAAACAGTTTGTATACAAATTATTATGCAACTAAACTTGCTCTGTGCTATGCCAGCTCATATGTGAGATGCAACAGTGATTACTTAGTTTTCACATACAGCTTTTCTGAAAAGGATGTAATGTAGCTTATTTTTATGTTCTCTAAAGAAAAAAAGAAAATTAAAAGTCATAATTGTCTTTTTTTAATTAACTCAGAAGAGGAGTTTTTGTCATAATATAAGATACTATGTGTAAATTGCCATCAGTTATTGTCGTACCTCATAACTCCTTATTAAGTAAGTAATGCCTATCACAATATAACAAAATGCTCAGAGTTAGCAGGAATATTAAGTAAAGTGTTCTTTGGCACTGTCCTATGCAATGAAAGGCTTCTGAAGCCAGACTGTCTTTCTCATTTACCATTTATGTGGGAGAAAAAGAGACTTTAGTGGTAAATACCCTTAAAAAGAGCCACACCACAGTTCTTTTTCATTATTAGAAGTTTGTTATCTATGCACCGCACTTTTGCAGGTTCATTATTTGATTTTTGACTGAGG
Organism: Phaethornis superciliosus; assembly: GCA_023637945.1. Lineage (NCBI taxonomy): Eukaryota > Metazoa > Chordata > Aves > Apodiformes > Trochilidae > Phaethornis > Phaethornis superciliosus. The sequence continues at coordinate 24,584,563 of JAJQWJ010000003.1, forward strand.
ATGTGAAGGCTTACTGATCTCTCATTGACATTTAAGATTTTTTTAATGTTGGAAATTTACAGTCCTTCCCTTTGTATTGGTATATTCTATAACATCCTGTGAAACATCATAGAATTGCATGAGATGCAAAGCAGTATACAGTATCTCATAATAATTTTTTAAATTTATTTTAATATAAAATTGTCTGAAATGCAAAAAAGGCATTTTTTTTAAAAAAAGGATTTAACAGTCTCTGTAAATATTTTACAGATTAATTTATAAATCTTTATGAATAGACTCTTCTGCTATCTAAGAACAGTTAGTTTTCTTAAGTACTCACTCAAAGAAGAAAACATAAAAACTAAATGCCTGTTATTTTTACAGTCTAGAACAGGAATGAGGAATAATAAAAAAATAGTAGATTTTTTGTTTGTTCTAGTGATGTTCAAAGGAATGTTATTCTGAAAGAGATGGATCTAGTCTGACTTCAGATCTGTCACCAGTATCATATTTATTGGTAACAAATATATAACAATAGTTATAAAAAGCCCATTAACATTTGGCTGAACAATCTAGTCTTGATTTAAGATTATAAAAGAGATAGAAAATACCCTTTTTATTCTACTCCAGGACATAATTACCTTCAGTATTCAAAGTATGTCCCGTATTTCTGCATTGAAATAGTTTGATTTAATCTTGGAACCATTGCTTCTTTTTATATCCTCCTCTAGACTGAAAGCTCCTTTTATATCCAGAATCCATATATTAATCGATCCACCTACTAGAATTCTTTGTGCTAAAAATAAACAATGGAAGTCACTGCAAGATGTTGTGTCTCTGCTTGAAATAGTTTTTGTGACCATTTTGGAGAGATTTTCAAACATGCTTTAAAATATTTTCACCATAGGAACTCAACACAGCTATGGTACATAAACAATTTTAAAAATATTTTTTTTCTTCTGATGTATTGTCAGACTATGCATTGATTTATATACTTTTCTTATCACATTATTCATCTCCATGAATCCTACTCAGAAAACTCCCTATAAAGGCCATAATTCCTCATACTGTGGGCATGATTTTTCTTTAATCTGTGAGAAACTTTTACTTATTATTATCCCTCTTTCAAATTCTTCAGACTCTTCACCTTCTAGGGATAATTATAACAGGACTCCATTAAGTTGTTTGTCCTTGATAGTGATGCTAAATTGTAGTGTTTTACCTTGAACTCATGGTTCTTACTGCCTTCAAACAAAACCAACATGACAGTATTTCAATAAAGAAACATTTTTGACTTCTTTTCTCTGAGTAGTCTATTCTTTTCTTATCTGAATAACCAGCTGACTGCAAAATATTCACAGTCTGATCTAACAAACTAATTATATCTTTCAGATTCATGAAACCCAAAATGATGGAGCAGTCAGCCTATTTGGTGGTGGGAGGTCTCACTACCATCTAGCATGGAATGTAGTACTCACATAAGAAATTTGTGACCTTAGGTATAGACAATAGAATCAAAATATTCGATGTACTCTTGAGGCATGAATAATGTGATACCTAAATCTATAATTCAGTGTGATCTGGCATATATGGTAGAACGCAAATTTCAGAGAATAGGCTTTAATTCTGAGTGTAATTTCTTGCATTTCTTTCTTAAAAATAGCTATTTATTTTAGTTGTTCATCACTTTGGAGTTTTCAAGACAATAAGAAACAAGGTTTCCTAATTCTTCTGAAAATTGGAATTTAGTTAATAATTTCACTTTGGCAATTAGCCACTTCTGGAAAATTGTATACTTGCAAATAGCACTGCAGTATTTAAAAATGGGTCAGATCTCTCCCCAAATAATTAAATTTGCTATATAAAAATGCACTTATTTTCTCTGTCTCATGATGTTTCATGCTTTGTTAATGACATTATAGATACTCATATGATAACACTGTTCTATGAATACGGAAACTGGGAGAACTACCAGGTGCTGTGAAAATCACTATGAAGTTGAGAGATTTGGTATTACTGCTCTGGTATAAAGAGTGGGTCAATATATAAAAGCTCTTCCTGCCTTGCTATTGTAAAACCTATTTAATGTGGGGGAAAAAAAAAAAAAGTGTATCATTTTATTTTAGAACATATGCACTTTTATATGAAAGTAAGTGAAAAATTTGAGTCAGGTAGAAGATCTTAGTTGATACCCTGAGAAGGAAAATCAGCTCAGCTGATGAAATTTCTTTAAAAATTATAAAGTCATGCTGGTTTTCTTCATCACATAATGTTGAATATTGTAAATGTTGCCAAGTACCATATATTAAAGTAAAAGGAATACAGATATGTCTACATTGTCCTGCACTGCAGCAGGGAGATAACAACTTAAATGGGTCCATTCTAGTGCTGGGAACAGCTTAACAGTAGGAAAACATAGTAGTGTGCTTTCCTGTAGTTATTACTGTGCAGGAGGTAGCATGTGCAGTAGGTCTTCTGGGAATCACAGTGCCAAAAGATAACAGGTACTTTCACATGACATTCACTAGAAAACTTTCAATGGTATTTGGCTGTGGTTAGACATCCTCTTTTATATGTGGCTGGAAAAATTAGGAACATGACTGCTCTTTTAGCAGTCTAGCACTGACACTGCTAGAAATGACCACTGCAGCTAAACTGCTATCAGAATAATTTAGTTTAGGGCTCTCTTGTCCATTCAGAACCAGATCAGCTTTGTCACTCCCACATACTAATATCACTGTTTAAACTAATCAGTCCAGCTGGTTTTCCATAAAGAGGTTAATAACAAACATGGAGTGAAAACATTTTTCACATTATGGTTAGGTCTAATAGGATAGATCTGAGTGTAAATAAAGAGGAGTCAGTGTACTTGGATCCACTTCCTCAGCCAACAGCTGTTGTGTTGTAGTTATTCTTATGCCACATCCGTAATAGGTGTGTTTTACAGTTTAATTAAGTCAAATAGTTAAACTAACAGAACATCATTGTTTAAATCAGACCACTTTGTGCTCTCAATAAATATGACGTAAATTCAGCTTAAGGATTTATACACACAAGGGAAAAACATTTGAACCAACGAGTTTGCATGTTTTGGTAAAATGGGACAATTTTAAATGATCATATATTACCAAAAACTAGGTTTTAAATAGCTATGATGAAAAATTCTGAGACTTGTTTTTGAAACCTTAATTAGAGGATTCTGTATCATGGGTTAAGGAAAACACTCTTTTATAGTTATAGACTGACTCTGAAATCAGTATTTTGAAAAACTGCTACACTCTAGAGTAACTGTACAGCAGTGGAAATTGGAAGGATAAGGATACATCAGTCAGTTCTTTCCTATTGTCTGGTACATGCAGTGTCCTGATCTTCTGATCTGCACAAGGTATTAATTCACTCTATGCCCTTCACCACTGTGCTCATCACATTTCCTGTGTAGTATATTGATCATGCTGTAGACCTTGACAGTTGAACTGGGATGTCACTTAATTCCATTGGCAATGTAGAGTATGCAATTAAGGAAAGATTGGCAGAGTATGTTCTACTATGCACAAATTATAATGGGATTTTAAATTATAAATGTTATACATTTTTTCTTTAAAATTAATACTAGAAATTATAGGGTGTTTTGCATGCCTACACACTAGGCATTTTTAAAAAAAATTTTTCATCCTAAGAACTCATACTAGTTTCCTGTTCACTGCACTGCAATGTCAGAGAAGTACCATTCCTCCAGATTTTGAAGAGAGTGTAATGATTAAGTTGTCAAATAGATTGATGTCAACATTCTCATTTAAAATTAGTAAGAATTTTGGTCACCAATTTGTGATAGGTCTCTCAGGCAGTAAGATACCTCATGCCACTAATATTTGACTGGCTCTTTGAGCAGCCATTTCATTGCAATAGGAGATGAAACATTTTGGTCAAGGAATTCTGTCAGTATACACACAGGAAGGAAACACGGTGGAAGGCAGCAAGGGGGTAACAGGGGCAGCAGTATTCTGCTCATTAAATTTGACCAGTTTAATTAAAAATATAAGAAAAAGGTTGAGGATGACCAAGCTGTCTGATGAGACAGATAATATAAATATATAGTATGTGTGTTCTGTTAAAACTTCGTCTTTGAAGTACAGAGCTCTCTAAACTGTTTTTACATATACTTATAGATCAGTTATATAGAAATATATACTAGGTATATTTCATTTGTCGCCCAAATATAATAGGTTGTCAAATGATGTTACAATGGCAGGTCATATTCCCTTCTCATCTACACCAATGTAATGTGAAATCAAGTGGCATGCAGTGGTGTACCAGATCTATTGTCCTACTAATTTCATTTTCACTTCTATAGTCTCTATTTGAGCAGGGAAGATGATATATTGTCAGGAAGGTAAAATGGATTTAGTCTATCTCCTTTATTCTAAGGTTGCCTACTGCCTATTGCAGGAATTTTATGATTTGGGGTCTGAACTGTTTGAAATCACAGTAAATTCACACTTCTTCTGGGTAGTCTAGCCAATGCTACTAATTATTGATTTTCTCAGATACCCTTTACTTTAGCTTATGTTTTAATTTTTTGGTTACCTGGTCAAAGAACTCCAGAATGCCAGTGAAAATGCAAACAGAATGCAATATTTTGATGAAGTTCAATAAATGTAGGTCAGTGTGAATTTGTAAGATGATGCAGTTTTATGCAGAATTATGAAAATCTGTATATTGCTGAAATCATCACTTGAGGACCTTTCCAAAAGTGCCAGGAACTATATTATATGTGTATTTTTAACCTTTATACAGACAGCAGGAGCACTGTCAACTGAATTTGCATCTCATAGCTGGAACTAACACTGCTGCCTACTGCATAATGAAGTATCAGAATAACAATAAGTTACCTTGTCATATGCATTTTTTTCCAACTATATAAAGGAAATAACTTTATCATTAACTAATTGAGAGCTACCTCACAGATTTATTACACAAGATCATTTTTAATTGTGGCCTTTGAGCACATATATTGATAAACCTATGCCTATTTTCAATTACCTGAAACATTCCTTAATGCACTTTGTGTTGCCCAGTCTATTTTTTAACAAAAGAATACATTCTAAACTTGCACTAATAAACATTAATATTCTTCTGTTTTGTTTATTGATTTTTAGATCATTATAAGACTCTACTTTTTCAAAACTTATGTCTATTTCTTCTATATAGAAATCCCATGAAAATCTGTGTGGGACAAACTCTGACTGGACTAAGCTTATATGGAAGCCAAGTTCATAGGAAAATACTGCAGGTGCTATTAATATACTGAGAAAAGCTCTAAGATACTGAAAAAAATATGTACTAAAAAAATTAACTTCTTTTTCAGGTGTCTCAGTATTCCAACTATAAAGCATGCATTTATAAATATGGAACAAGATTATTAATTGCCCTAAGACATGTTTTTGCTTTTAGAGAATTCCTTTTCTCCAAGAAAAAAAATTTGTGAAGCTTTAAAAACACAGTCCAAGCAATTTGTCCGTACACAGTTCTCCCACTTCTCTCTGGGAAGCTGAAAGGTTCATCCTGAAGCAAGTTTGCTCTGGAATCCACAGACTATCATGCAACATAGCTAATACTCATAACATCTCATAGTCCCCCCAAAATATTGATTACTCTTGCTTAATAAGCCTCAGATATATATAAATAAAATAAAGCTGGCAATGAGTGTAAGGGTTTAATCCAAAGATCATTTAATTTCAACAATTTTTTGATTGTGTTTAATGGAATTTAGATTTACTTTCTCTGGGGAGGCATACATGTAGTGGTTTACAAGCATGAAATTTCTCAATAAACACATTTACATGTAAGCTATCTGGAAGCCTAACTGTATCTGGAAGTCTAAGTTTATGTCTTTAGTATCACTTATGGTTATACACATTTTCCTGTATGGCAACAGTGAAGCTCCCTGTACAGTGCATAACCAGTTAGTATTAATCTGCTAATATGTGAAATAGTATATTCACATCCAACTACTTTTAGATTCTCTGCTTTTGTTTCTACTATTCATATTTTGAGAGTATGATAAAAGACATGAAAGTTGAGCTTTAGATTAAACCTACATTTGTGTTAAAACATCTATGCTTTTTAATTAAGAAATGTTTGGACTACTACATACTTATTTTGAACTGCCTCTCAGAGGACAATCATCTTGGGGGCTTATATCCCTACAACAGAATTGTCTGCATGTTCTGTACAACTGTACAGAGCAGTATAATGAATAAGAAATACTCTAGCACAACTGACAAAATGTGTAGGCTGTAAAAGTACGTGAAAATTATTTGTAACTGCTTAAAAAATTCAAATTTTAAAATGGGTTTTGGAACATCATTAATGAATATATGTAATAATCATGAATGATCATAATGATTTGGATGATAGTACTGTCTAAAAAGATCATTAATTCTATTGAACTTGAACAAGTATTTTAGACTTCAATTAATTTCAGTAAATAATAATTATTAGTAATTCACTAAGGTAATGTGGTAAATTCAGACTAATGACAATAGCAAACATTTTGCATCACAGTATAATTAAATCTTTAATAAAAGGTTATATTTTTTATCATTATTCGAGGGTTTTCATCACCAGTTGTGCTCTGAATAACAAAATTTCCATATCCACTTTTTGGAAGAAGTACTAAGAACACAAATAAACTGTATTAATATGTTGATAGATATTTCATCAGTTATAGATAGCAGTACCAAAGCTGAAGAGCAGACAAGCAATAATACTAGATATGTAAAACATGGATCATACATTCCAGTTGAGTAAAGTGACAGAAAATAAAAACCCAAAGTTGTTATTATATGCATTTTCTATTTATTAATTTCTTTATGATTGATAGATATAGAATGAAGTTTCCAAGTAGAAATGCTTATGTACCGACATGCAGTGACTCTGAAATCTGTACCTTAAGGACAAAGAAAGGTCGCCAATCTCTCCAACTCCTAGTTCTTTGTCAAAAATGGACACACTTAATGAGGTTTGTTTGGTACAGCACAAATTCCTAGACACAGATAGAGATCCTTTCAATGGAAACAAATTTGTTTGGCTTTACCAGGTTACTTAGCGATTAATAATAGCCTTGAGATGCAGGTCGAAGAGGTCATCGTCCCTGCTTGCCAACACAATCTAAAATGTGCAGCTAGTCCAGCTCTGCAGGCTCTGAGGCCCCAAAACGCTATGCATAAAGTAAAACAGGCTATTTTCCAACTTCTTTTTTCATATTAATAAGCAATTTTCAAGAGAAGGGTGGCAAAATGGGGGCCATGCCACTCTAAGTAATTCATTTATTTTGCAATTTAATCTTATGTTGGAAAAAAATTACACCGCTGCAGAAGCATAGCATGGTGATTTTTAAACGTCAGAGTGCTTCATAAGTAACCTTGTATGAAATATTGTATTAGCACCCCTTAACAGTAAACTGAAACAAAAAGTATTTCCAGAGGTTGAAGCAGACCTATACATCTTTCCTGATCTTTAATTTATTTCCTTTTCATTCAATTTTTTTCTTTTACATTTAAAAGAAAGCATGTTTAATTACTTTTTTACTTATTTTTGTTGATAAAAACTGGAAAGATAGCTTGAAACAAATAAAAATTCCACATACCATCTTGGATTTAAGAATTCAATTTCATAGGATTCATATTTATAAGCAATTATTGCTCTCACATATATTGATAAACTACTTTAAAAATTAGAATAATTAGAATGTAAAGAATAAGATAGAGTCACAATCTTAGAAACACTTTCAGGAGCAATGTGACTTTCCCATGGGATCAATCGTTGCAGCATACTTATTCATGTGCATATTTGGATTTGACAGGATATGACCCTTGTCCTAGAGTGTCTTAATTGGTACTCATTGAGAGAACTGAGACTGTTAATGTGGACCACTCTAAATAATCTGCTTTGCTAGCATATTTGAATTATCTGGATACATTATTACTGTATTTTTCTTTGCTTTTCATTCTGTTGTATACATGCATGCTTTAAAATAATAGGCTAGAATTTACTCAATTAACTTTTAAACAATTTAAATGCATGACTGAATATGCTTGGTGTTGTTGGCACACAGGTTAATTTGAACTAGCCATTTCTTAATAACAAAAATAACAAATGTTAATCAAACTAACCTTTTTTAACTGGGTTAAAAAAATTCCATACACATGCACAGCGCACAATAGCATGGAATTTTATTTCTTATAGAATATAAATTCACTCCACTTCTCGCATAATTTATGGCAAGCCTGGCTCTATGAAAAAAGGGATTGAGGAAAAAATCTACTCCCACTTTCTTTTAAAAATTTCCCCTAAATATTAAGTTCAAATAACAAGTTCTCCATTATTGAAGACCTGGTAACAGGTACAGTTCCTCCTGTCTTTTGCAATGAAAGAATTTTCTACAACCTATTGCAGACACAGAGCCACCCATTTAGGTGACACTCTGTGTTTCATGCAGTGGCTCATGAGGCAGTTAGGTTCATGTTTCTTTTGGTGGCCAGTACTGGTGCTACTGGACCAGAACAGAAAGTGACCTGGGCCAGAACTCTAAAACTAAGGGAACTGCTATTAAGGACATTGCATGTGTGAAAGGTTTACATCCAGTTCTTCTGTATGCCTGCATTGTCAATGTTACAAAAGCCTTAAGCATCTAGGAATGAATTTCAACTCTTACCCTGTGTCTGCTATCATCTCTTATTCCATGAGGTCTCCCCTGCTTGCAGATCAGAAGGAGGCATTGCAAGGTAGTAGCTGAAACATAAGTGAGCAACTTTTATTTTGAAACCATTCAAAGGAAAATTACTGAATCATAATAACTTATGGTTAGAAAAATTCAAACTAAAAGGTCTCTTAAAGACAAAAAATAGGACAGCTATGGATGTTATTTTTATTAATCTACAAAATACATAGGTTAACAAATTCTTCAAAGAAATAAGCAATATGAACTAATATACTGTTAATAATTTTTACCATTTGATTTATATTTTTGCATAGTTATATTCATGCAGAATCCTTCTGCTGTGGAACTGAATGAACAGTAATTTTGTGTTCCAGTGATGTCAGTATACTGCTAATACATAGTATCAGAACACTGTGAAGCTGTAAAAGGTTTGGAGTAAAATAAAACATTAGCATACATTTTATTGTTGTAATTTAATTAGCAGACTTTTTTTATTACAGAAATCAACTCCAAGAGTACGCAGAAATGAAGGAAAATGAAGAGAAAAGGAAAGACCTAGAAAAGAAAGAAAAGGAAAAGAAATACCAAGCCCGAAAGATGCATTACCTCCTTAGCACTGAGCAGGTTGGTGTACCTGTCCCTGACAGCTCATGCAAACCACTTGGGCCCCTAGCCTGACAGAGATAAACTAGCAGGCTGAATGGGACATGACTTGTTGAAAAGATATCACAAAGACACTGCTTCGAGTTCAATTTAGTGTTTTTCTATAGGCAAGAGCAGGTACCATGACTATTCCATGACAGCAGCTTCATAGAGGCAGCATCAGCACTGCTGGCAGAAAGAGTCCAAGTCAGCAGTTTGATCTGCCACTGTGATAACACAACACGAAGGGCATAACCTCGCTTTAAAAACTCATTTTGACTGGCTTATTGTTGTGTTGTTGCACTTGTCAAGAACTAACAAGTTATTAAGCTGAGAAGGGATTTCATTTTTTTTTTTTTCGCTTTTTTTAATTGAGCTAATGCTTGGATTGATGCTGTGCTCTGCTTGTTTTTAGGATAGATTGTAAATGCAGGTTTTCAGCTAAGGCTTTTTCCAGAACTGCCTGAATCAGCTTATCTAGCGTCATTGTTTTCACATACAAATGCCTCATAAATTTTAAATATTTACTGATTAATTTGTTTTGTATTGATAAAAGTGATATATTTTTTCAAGCTTTCTTATGTAAGCTGCTCTACAGACAGGTAAATATGGCAGTAGATATATCGTATACAAAACTGATCTGATTGATAACACTTGTGGGTTTTCCATTTTTTAGTCCTCTTCTTTGAGCTTTTATAAATGAAAGAAGATTTTGTGTCTGTAAATGTTTGGTGGCTGGTTGTTCTTTCTGTGAATAAGGAATTAATTTGAAAGCAGGGTATGCTAGTATGAACTGAATGTTTGCTTTTCATAGGTTGTTAATTACAATTGTCTGTAAGAACTATTAATCCTAAAGAACGAAAGAAACATGCCATGACACTCAGTGACAGAATATCTAAACTTTCCCTTTGTTTGGGAATCATTTTTGATCTTCCCATTGAATTGAAATATAGCTTAATTAACTGATATCCAGTTATGCAAACTCAACTTTTAAATAACTTTACAGTAATTTTATTTTTAAAAAGTGCATAATAAATTATTAACAAAAAACACCATAATAACTTTTCTGGATAGCTTTTAAACAGAGGAGCAAGTTCATAACTGAAATTAACTCACAGTATTTGATTTCTCCAGATGTAGACCTGGAATATTAAGAATAAACTGTGCAGCATTTTTATACAATCTTGAACTGTAGAAAAATTGAAATTATTGCTTTGAACAGAAAAAAACATGTAAAGAAACACATAAATATTAACATGTTTACCTGAAGTACAAAAATTGTCTTGTTAGAGATATTGAATGACCTGTGGTCTAAAAATATTTTAATAAACTTAGTTCACTTCTGATGATACTGGCTCAGAAATCCATATGACATTTTTCAGGATGGGCAAGTAGTGCCTTGTTTTATCCATGCACCTGGAGGACTGTTGGTAGAGGGCATCAGTAACTATCATGTTGTGATGAATTGGGCTTCTAATTTTGCAGAATTAGAATTTAGTTCACAGTGTTTTGAAGAACCAAATTATTCTTTGTTTTGCTTGCTAAGATGGTTTGTGAATACTGGGATGAAGAGCTCACAGAATTTTTACTTTATCACAGAACTGTGCTTCCAGAACCATCTTCTTTTGCAGGTTGTATTTCAAAACATGAATGAGAGTAAATCAATGCAGCTTCTACAGACAAGCTGAAAACCAGCAAAGATATATATATGAAATAAACTACTTATTTCAATTAAAGTCTGTATTCCACCATTGCATATGGTTTTAGAATTTGATACCTTGCTGAGGTACAAGCTGGAGATGTTCAGGCAGGTTATATAGACAGCATTGAAAAATCTGTATTTGCAATAATTGTTTTAAATACATCCTATAGTTTTAATTTTTTTATGGTTTACTGCAGGCAAAAGGTATGAGGAAAGGGTGTTTACTTATTGACAGAAATGAAAGTGCGTTGTTACTTCTTAATTTTTATAAAGAAAGGCATGCCAAGTTCCATTTTCTACTCCCTAAAAGCTGAAGCCCAGAAACCCATCTCGGAAGTGTGTTCAGGTTGAATACAATCATGGAATCATAAAATCATAGAAAGTTGGGGGTTGGAAGGGACCTCAAAAGATCACCTAGTCTCCCTGGGCAGTTCTATATAAGAACTAAGCAGTCAACTGAACAAATTAATGTTAGTATCTTATCAAAGAAGTTTAAGGAAAAGAAAGTAAAACAAGTTAGGATATTTGCATAGCCAGTAATTACTAACATTAGTAATGTTAATTTGCTGATATTAATAATTTGTATTATTAATACAAGTATTGACTATCTTTCTGTGAAAGTATAATGTTATGCATCCTACCAACTTCAAAATATCAGAAATATCCATGTGACACAAATATAACCCTCTTTGTCAGTGTAAGAGTAGCCTTAGAAAAGAAGGTAAATTTTTATTTGGCTTTAGTTATATTAGTTGCCAAATATGGTTTGGAGAAAGAAAGTATGAGCTCTAAAAATCCATGGTTATGAAATAATTCAGCTTTTAATCAACTGGGAATATTTGCCAATAGTATGAAAAACTAGTCAAGTAAATTCTTACACACACAAGCTTCTTTTGTTTGAAGGAAATGTCTCCAACATGATTCTCATAATTATGAAAAAAACCCAACACAGCAGTAAAATCCATGCCATTCTTATCAAGTGGTGAATTATGTTGCCTCCACCACCTGCCAGCTGTTTGTTGCACAAAATTCCAGTGTAAAATACAGCAAGATATAAATCTGAGGTAGCAACTTTGGGCTTCCAAACTAAATAAGACTCTGTATAATTCAGATTTAAAAATTCATATGTATAGAACAATGTTTTCCCTATCTGTTTTTACCGTAACAGTGTGATTGATTATGACTTCATGATAAACATCATAAATAAAATAAATTTCACTATATATTTAACAAGGCTTTACCTTTGTTAAGGCTTAAGCATTACTTGCCATTTTTATTGGTAATTCAATAGAAATAACAGTGTAACTGTATTTTTTATTGTTTTTTCCATTTTGTCATGAACTGCATTGCAAGGTCTTACTGAAGCATGAAACTTATAATTAAATTTTTTTCTCACTATTCCATAATCACAGTATGCTATTTCTGCTACGGTGATAATTATCTGGATTTTTTCAGTTGTCAATAAAAAATGTACTTATTAAGTGTGGATTTCTATTTTAAACGTGTTTACCTATGTAGATTATCCTTCTATAACCCTGTAGATCCTCTTTTGTGTTAAGAAAATTCATCACAAGTGAATAGTTGTTTTTTGTTTTTTTTTCTTTGTCATATTTGCAAGGCTGACATTTGTAGAAGGTCCATCTGCTAGCACTGCTGTTGCTGGCCTGGTGGTAGGACCTGTAAGTCCACAGCGTTGTGGGGAGCAATGGTAACTGAAAGGAGCCAGAACAGGAGAAGTGGTGAAAGGAGCAGAGTGATGTGTGTCTTGTGAAGTCATTGAGATCAGGAAAAGATTTACAAGGAAACAGTCTGCAGTGCCACAGCTGAAAAAGTTTTTTGCTATTACAGTTTCTCTATCACTGAGAAAAGTATTGGAGAATCAGCAGAGCAACAGTTTACTTTATAGTTCTCCCATACAGCAAACAATAAGGGGTGAGGTAAAAGAGACTTTTCGATTCTCTTTCCTCCAACTTTCCACTTTTTCTAAACAGATAAACCACAAATATATTTTGTAAAAGAAAATGAATGCACAGCTACTCCAGAAAGCAAAAGTTCTTTGTGGTATAATGTCTACAGAAGCTTGAGAGCTTTATCACACAATTACAAAACATATTTTGACATTATTGGGAATGTGTTGTTATCTTAGAATCTCTTAAGCCATTTCTCTGGCTGGTAGAGTCAGTCCCAGCCTCATTTCCAAATCTGGACTTCCTTCTTTGTGATAAATCGTGCTGAGTTTAGATGAGCTAATGTTGGTCCTCTGTTCTGTGTGATCATCTCATCTCTCTGAATGCTTTAACTGTTGAGACCTCGAGATGCCAATTAATCATGCAGTTGTGTGTGCATGCCTACTCTTAATCAGTAGTTAAAGGACAGTTATTTGTTGTAGAGCTTTCCATTTTTGGATTATTAAGTTCTTCACTTTTTGTCTCTGTATTCCTCTAGTTCCCACCTCTCTTAATATTCAGATAAGAATTAACACTAATTAGCTCTCAAATTGTACTCCCTTGGAAGACAGAATTTCACTCATCCTCCTTGCAGTATTTTTTTGCAGCCTCTCATTTCACTGCATATACTGCCTCTGGTATTCCATCACAAGAGACTATGCAACTGCAAGCTGCCTTATTTTTTCTCTGCAATTTGGTGAGGTTTTGTGGACTGCCTCTTCCACTCCAAGCAACAGTACAGTCTGTTACTTTCCAGCCTTCTTAGGTAGGTTGACAATTGCTCCTGGTTTCCTTTGGCATTTTGAAAACGGAAAATGTTCATAATCTTCTACATAATCTGCAAAAGAAGAGCAAAACCCACATGCAATAAAAGGAGGCACTTTTTTTTGTTGTAAAAGTTACAAAATCTATGACATTTGTTTTAGTAACTGCCAATAACAAGACATCAGTTGTCTTTTTGGCTTGCTATAGTTCTTTCAGTTTTTAGTGCCCACTGGAGTGTATCACCATTTCTGTTGAGTCAAGACTAATGTGTTTAGACATGTGGCTGGTGTTTGCCCATAATTATTCCTATCGAGCTAATGCATTGGAAAGGATTACTTGTAGGTATAGAATAGGTGATGCTATAAACTAAGGAAGTATTTTTAGACTAGTTGGAACTAGTCTTGACTGAGATAACCCTTTCCAAGGAGGCATAAATGTATGAGTCAATAACTCTTTAATAGCTTAGCACTATAGAAAACATTTGAAAATAACCAACCCTAAGCAAAAATATTCTATGAGGAGGAAGGAGATGTTAGCATCACGTGAATAGTTCTAATTTCAGCAATGAGAAACAAATTTTTCTGTTCTTTGTGTAACAGCCCTTCTAGGGTAATTGGAGTAATTTAGCAAATTTATCTAGACTCTGGATTAGACCTTTTGTGACTAAAGGTAGTAAAAATATGCCCAAAGTTTATTTTTCAGATTTTATTTTCAGACTAGTTTAATTTTGATTTTCTGCAGTTACTGTAGAAACTGAACTTACATCACTTTCATCAATCATATCAGTCATTGTTTCATGTTTGTCACTTCATTGACAAAAATGTTTTAAATTTAAATTCTATTCAGTGCTAAAGTATTTTTTAATTACACTCTTCCTGTCAACAGACATGGCAATTTGTAAACAATACAATTTGTGTCCCCCATTCACATTACTGGAAATCAGGAATTAATTCTATTGAAGTTACTGCAATTACATGATGTGTAAATGTTATAAGTGAGGACGAAAAGAAAGCTACAGAATCCTTCTGGAGCAGATTAATGAATATTCAGAAGACACAATTGATTAATATGCTTCTAACCTAATGTGCTGTCCTGTAAAAACTTGAAAAACAATTGGTCTAAAATGACACTGTTTGACATCCACTCTGTCTCTGAACACCTGGCAGTTTTATTCTTATAAAGGTGAGGACTCAGTGGATAAAACTCTGGCCTTTGATCTTCAGATCCACAGTTTAAGAGACAAAGCTGCAAATTTGGTCATTGAGCTCAGTCCCAAGTGAACCATCCACATCACAAAATAATTATACATAATTTGTTACTATGAGCAGTGTCTGTTCAGGAAAGGCCAAGGACTGAGCTAGCATGAAGAATGAATTAGCTCTTACCTTTTACATTTTATTTCATCCCTCTTTACTGTTGTAATTTTATTATCCTGTCTCTAAAAAATTCAGGGGATTAAATTATCATTCATTATAAGTACTAATACTTCCTGAACATGAGCTAAAATGTTTAATTTTTTTTAAAATGTAGGTGGCCCAACCACTGAACATTCCCACCTATCCTATGGGTCTTTAATATCATCCACTCATCACTTCTCTGTAAAGAAGTCAAGATATTTCTGAGTACTTTCCAAAGCTTGTACCAGAAAAAATACCATGTAAATTAAAGAGGAGAGAGTGAGCTTTCCTAGTTTTCAGGGAAGCTTGCAGCTATGTTTAAGTAGCATTACTATATAAAGAGCTTCATGCTACAGTGTTCAGTTAAAAGTATTATTTCTCAAGGATTCTCAATTTACATTAAATCCTTCTTGCAGTACTTGTAACAGGTATGTTTGATCAGCAAGCCTTCTTCCTGGATTCACTTCTGCATTGGAATCATTATTCTTATTCCCAGATATTCATTATAGGAAAATCATTCCACTCTTATGCCTCATGGGGCACTATATACACAATCTCAGTTAACTGGAAAGGAATCACAGTTAATGTAGCTCAGTGTTTCTGTGAGAAAGAAGGACAAAGTAAGGGATACTGAACAGTAACTGAGCTGTTTGTGATTCTGAAAGACATTAAGATTGAGCCTGGACAAAAACAAAAAAACCCAAAACAAACAAAAAAAACCCCAGAAAACCACAAAGCTTATGTCTTGACAGGTAGTTCCACTAGGTCTGAATTCCAAAAATTACCTTTAACTGATTTGTACATACAGCCAGAAATCTCTGTTTCTCTTAGAATTTGAGTCCAGCTCTTGCCCTTTGGGATTACTCATCCTGGGATCACTCAGGACTGTAATTCTGCTACTCTACATAGTATCATGGTGATGTAAAAAGAAGGCAAATGCTGGAAGCCAGTGTACACCTCCGGAAGATATCTGGTGCATGCTCTGCCAAAACTATTCAGTTACAAAGTTGACAACTGCCATAGATTTTACAGTTTTGCTTTTTAAGTCAGACTTTCTTTTTCTTTAAGAGGAGGTGGTTGTCTCCCTAGAGAGGGCACATACAATCAAAGCCAAAACTAAGATGGCAAGCATGGTGATCTTCATGCCCAGAGAAGAGTATGTCTCTAGATTAGGAAGCTATGGGAATAGGGAAGTGCCATCTGCTGTCACTACAACCTGCCTCCTACTCCTATAAGAAGAAAATGGCTGTGCAGCATTTCAGATCTAGTTCTCCCTAATGTCAGTGAAAAGCACTTCCCATTGTAGCACAAGTGGTAAGTGAAACTGAATCCAGCAGAAATCAGTTTCTCCTTTTGCCTCACTACCCAGAAAGCAAGTTATTCACATTCTATTTTTTTAAGATAGTGAGTGAATGAACTTAAAAATGGAACAAATGTAAAGCTTTTAAGCATGTTCTCTGACAGCTTTGCAAACCCTATTTTTCCTAAAGGCTGTTTATTAGAAAATCGTTTCAGTTTGTTTGGTAACTGTGCAAAAAAATGAGAGTTTACACTGAAAAATCATCTCTCCTTAGGAAGAGCTTAACATACAATAGGTTGTAAATTCTGAGTACTGTTTTATGATTGATCCTATGCAAGCTCAGTTATTTAAATGCCATGTAGACTTGGCAATATTTCTCAGAGCTTCTTCTAAGTAGCTTGTTACTAGCCATGCCACTCATACTAAGCATCTGTTATTATAACATAGTGGCATCTCTGTATCTACAGTGTATTACAGCATTTAGCATCTCTGCATGTAGCACTAGTAATTTAAAAATGCACTAGCTAGAAGGTAACTGTCTTTTTCAGCTTCTGAATTGCATAATCTCTATTTGTGTGGATTTTTTCTAGACTTTGTGCTCAACTCCTGTGGGTAGGATTAATGACAGAGTTTAAAGGACAAGCTGTGTGATCTATCAAAAGCGTACATGCTGAGATCTTAGGAAAACACGACCACATTTTGTGTATTACTGGCAATTGGGGTAGCAAAAGGGTTGGGTTGCTGCAGGGTCAGGAAACTGGTAAGAATGTGTTATATATTGAGTGTTGGCTTTGTGTATGGTGTGGTACACACATTTAAGAAAGAATCTATATTGCAAGAAAATGACAATGCAGTGCAAATATCAAATAAATAGCTCACACACAGAGCTACATTGACACAGTAGAGCTCCACTGACATTCCTGAAATTGTTACTGGGATGAACGTGGTCGATGTGTAGTAGACTGTCTTATGTTTATGCAAGTTTATTGCGATATATGGTCTCGCTCAGGTAATTTTTGAAGCTATTATATCAGAAGTAAATGCTAAATAAGAGATAAGTGCATAAGAAGAGGGAGGTTAGGAATGGCATGGGAGAAGTCATAAAGATAAAATGCCATGTTTCTCAACAACAAACCTTCCTGTTTATTAAGAAGTGGCACTGATGGTATTCTTGCTTTAATAAGACTTCAAGATGAGTGATGTACACACCAACTCTTTTGTTTCTCAGCTCTTGGGCAAGTGAATAGTATAATGGTAAAGTTCTTTCATTAACTTGTGCAGTTTCTTCAGTGGCCAGTGTTTTTCTTTAGTAGCTAATATATACTGTTATTTTGGGAATTGTGGATGACCTGCAAATGGGTGTGAAGAAAACTGCTTATCTTCCCCATCTGTTGTTTTCTCTACCTTTATTTTACATGTGTTCTTTCCTCCAAGTTTTTCTATTTCTACAATGTTTCAATAAAATTTTAGTATTTTCATTTTTTTCTTATTACACCACTCTTTTCTGCTAATTTCTGACTACCTTTGCTATCCAACATGTCTCTGTTCACTTTCAGTATTCTTTTCTGCATACAATATTGTGACCATACATTAAACATTCACTGCATTCTTTATTGGTCTCATTAAAAACTGCATTGTAAAACATAGTGACACTTTTCAAGTTTTTAGTAATTGTCTAATCCTGTAGGTTTTACAACAGCAAATTGTTTAACAAATCTGTCAGGATATATATCTGTGTGAGAAGGTTCATGTATAAGCACAATGCAACAGGCATGAGAAACAATGAAAAGACATATGACATGTTACAAGATTTGGTTGCATAAATGTATTTTTGGAGGAGTGAAAGAATTACCTGTTTAATTATTATTTCATTAACAAAAGAAATTTTCATGTGATTTCCATCTCCATTTGTTAAGAAAACAAATGTCTTCTTACATATTGTTGTAGATCATTTCTGATGTTACAAATTCAGATGTATTGCATAGAATAATTACTAGGATTTTTCACAAACTGGTGAGAATATCAGTAAATTTCAAGGGGTTTTTTTCTTAAAAAACTATTCCATTAGATGGAAAATTTTCCATTTTCCAGTAGATGGAAATTTGATTTTAAAAATGCAAATAATATCACACATTTAAATAATTGTTTTAAGGTTCCAAAAATTTCTCACAAGCATAAATAATTTTAGCCTCAGAATAACCCTGTGAAATAAGGAAATACTGTCTGTGTGTTCATATGCAGTTAATGAGACATGGAATAATAACATCACCTCCAGGGATTATTCTTCCATCTAAGCTCTTTGCTTCCCTTATATATAGAGTAGTTTTAGAAATAGATTGGTTTTCAAAGTTTCCTAGAATTTGTATATACTCACCCCATACTAACCCCAGCACTTCTTAAATAAAAAATTACAAGAATATTGGAATTTTGCATTCCTATTCTAAAAATAAAGTTATTAATTAAATTAAAATGTATTTTTAGGTATTTTTTTAAGTCAAATGAGAAATCAGCAAGAGAACTTTGAATGCTTTCTCCCTATGCTGTATGTTTCACCATAGGAGTATTGTTTCCCGTGCCACAAGTCACTCATTCAGGTTATTATCCCTGATTTCTCTCATCAGGACCCAGTGTAAGAATGAGGTTTGACAGAATAAGTCTCAGTTAGAGAGAGAATCAATGAAAGGTGGTTACATTTTGGGGGTTCTTCTGCACTTGCTAGGCTGCTGTGTTTTGGATATTGTGCCACAATAATCCATGCATTCAGCTAAGAGTGGGTTTCTCTTTTGCTGCCTAAATACCCAAACAGTTGATTCCTGTTTGGATACTCAGTTACAGTTTGGTTTCCCACAAATGCACTTAGTGCCTGTTCAGGTTTAGAGGTTGATTTTATACTTGGTGGCCGGGATACTGGGCTGGAATGTTTCCTTAACACCTTCTAGCATAGTCCATAAAATTGCAGCCCGGTTTACTTGTAAATATATATTTATAACATGATTGCACTATTATTTTGATATCAAGCAAGCATTTCACAGATGAAAAGCACCAAACTAAGCTTTAGCATCTGAAGCTAGAATAACCATAATTAACGCTTCTATTACTCTGTTTAAACCGAATATTGATCTCACTTGAGAGAATATATGGTACCCATCTTTCAGTTAGGAATTTTTCAGTCTCTGCATAAAAGCAGTATCTCAAACCAAGGTATAATACCTTAGGTACAGTAACAATCTGTGTCCTCCAATTCTTATTTTCATGAAACTTCTGAGAGTATATTTTCATAAGGATTATCAGGATTAGACCTAAGGAGTAGCATTAGGTCAGTGAGAACTGAACTTACATTTATAAAACTGGGTGAAATTTTTCCTATTGTCAGACATGGTAAGGAGATTTTATCTCAAACTGGAACCACGCTGTGGTATTTTTCCAATATCTGAATGAAATCTGCATTATGTTTCTTAATTGTTAATATAATAATGTGTTCATATTAGTTAAAAAATCATAGATTATTCCTAGTGAAATCCATTCTAATGAGGCTTAAATATTTTTATATTTTTTCCCGCAATATATTTCCTATTAGAGATATTATAATTTTATTTTTACTACATATGGAATATTCTTTTTACAGACGTGGTTGCAGTATCATCTAAACATGTTTTAAGGTATTTCTTTTACCTCCTACAGAAACTGTATATGGTGGGGATTAACAAGACTGTTAACTGGAATTCGTGTGGAAGCATAACTGCAGTAGCTGAGAAATGATCATGTTTCCTTTTAGTTCTCAGCAAGAGTAATTGAATGTTGAATATCTTACTAAACTCTGGACTGTGACAGTGTGTTAACACTCCAACTATCTCCTAACAGCAGGGCAATTATTTGCTGAGTGGGATTTTTATAAATCCCCTGGCAGTAGTATGTCCTGATAATTATGATGAAGTGCACTGGTCAGTGTTGATTCAGCAATCCCATCTCTAGCAAATATTTCATTCACAGCTCTCCTTCATGCTTTTACTTTTATGGCTTTTAAAGATCTCTTACTTCGCCTCTCAGCTTGCTAGTTTTTTTTTACAAATTACAATGGAGCAAAAAAGAATTTTTAGTTAAGTCCCTATTTTGTTCAAGTCTTTTCTTTCTTTCTATTTAGGTTTTATTGTGGTAATCACTTACAAAAAAGCTTCTTGCCTTAAAGCTTTTTTTTTTCCAAGATTAATGGACTGCTAAATAAAATATTTGTGTTCAGGATATATGTGTCTTCAGACTTATGGAGTTCAAATGAAAAATTAAAATATAATATACTGTTATTATTGTTTAGTAAAGCTCCAGTAAAAATATTTTAAAGATATGATGCACTTTCTTTTGACTTCATGACTACATTATATCCTTTGCTCAACTTCACTGATTTTTAATTTTGCATCTGTGTAAATTTTGAAGTGCAGTAGCTACACTATATCTATAAAGGCATATTTTGCTTGTAATTTTATAGATAAACATTAAAGACTCTGTCAAGAAAAGGAAAGAAGAATAAGAAATAGCTCAGTCATAAATAAAATTGCAGCATCTAAAATTATTTAGGCTTTATTATACCACTTGGGATCACCAATCTTTTGTGATGAACTTCGCAGCATAATCAACTCAGCCTTTTCCCTTTCCTTTTCCTTTTCCTTTTCCTTTTCCTTTTCCTTTTCCTTTTCCTTTTCCTTTTCCTTTTCCTTTTCCTTTTCCTTTTCCTTTTCCTTTTCCTTTTCCTTTTCCTTTTCCTTTTCCTTTTCCTTTTCCTTTTCCTTTTCCTTTTCCTTTTCCTTTTCCTTTTCCTTTTCTTTTTCCTTTTCCTTTCCCCTTTCCTTTTCCTTTTCCTTTCCTTTTTCCTTTCCTCTCCTCTCCCTGCTCTCTTCCCTTATAGTTTACCTTCCAAGACAAGCTGCTAAATAATTTCCTTATTGTATTCTAGGGAAAAAAAAAAAACAGTTAAGTCTTTCTCTCCAGATAGAAATGACAAACAGGAAAAGACACAAATTGGATGGTCTATAGCATAAATCAAATATATAATTAGAGATGGAAACAATGCATAAAACTAAAAAAAACCAAAACAACCCCCAAAAATCTTTTCTTTGCTAGTGCTCATTAAATTAATATATTTCTTATGATTTTTTTTTCCTTTCTTTATATGTCACCATTAATTATAAAGATAAGAAAATGATTGGGAGAAAGCTAAGTGATAGAGTGTTAGAAATGCAAAATGATTCAAAATATTAATGTAGTGCTAAGGATGACTGGGTAACAAATGGTACATTTGCCAGTATGCTTGACCTGACACAATTAATATTCCAGGTCATGCTTGGGTTTCCATGATGGAAGGTCTGAGGCAAAGAATACTAGGGGAAAAATACATCTATTGTGTAACTCATTTCTCTCTCTTTTTTTTCTTTTTTCTTTTTTTTCCCCCTGGTGGGTCAGAACCATAGTCTTAAAAAAAATAAAAATCTGTGCTTTCACACCTCATTTGCCATATTAACCACTGGGCCACCATTCACCAGAAGGGCCTGATGCAAGGAGGTCAGTAAGAAGCTATTAGCAGGGTCCCCTCCTGAGATTCCTTTGGTTTTATTGAGGTGGAAGTTAGCATGACAGTACTGCAAATAACTCAGTTGTAGGTTTTTAAACAGTTTGCAGAGATTTCCCCATAGTGTTTGTCACTTCAGAAAATTATTCCTGGAAATGAAGTCCCAGAAAGCTGGCTTTGACAGAGGGCCTTCTCAGTTTAGAACAGGTACTGAAAAATGTGTCATTCTCCCTGCAGATAAGACGTACTTTTTGTAACCTATCATGATATTTTGGAGAGTAACATATTATATTATGAAATATATAAAGGTGGGCAAAATACTGGACTCAAAATATGTTGTAATACATCAATGGATACTCTTCCACCATTGAAAAAGCAGAATTAACTACAATGGTTTTGTAGTTGAGAGAATATTGTAGTAAAGTAGGGAAAAGATGAAGTACATTTTTAACACATTGTGTCAAGACAATATGCAAATCTGTTTAGTACTTAAGGCTCTGATCTTTCAGATTCTTAGTTCTGCAGACTGCCAGCTCCCTGCAGAGGACACTGTGAATAGGGCATCCATCAGCACACAGAACATGTACAAGAAATTGCAAAAATAAGACTCTGAACTGCAGAGATATTTATAAATAAATAGAAACAGAGGTTGTTTTGAAAGTAGAATCAATGGAAAGTAGAATCAAACTCATCCCCTCTTCTCTCCTACCAACCCTTTAAACCTTTTAGTCTAAGCTTAAAGCCTTACCAAAAAACTTGGGGAACTTTGAGTAAATTAATATTAATTTTCATCTGTCTAGATAATAACATTGCTGATTGCTCTGCTATCTCTCTGTTTGAATACTTGAGCATATATCATTAAAATGCAAAGTAATCAACAAGGATTGCTTAATTTTTTTATTTAAAAATTCACTTATAATCAACTTTGACTCTGATCTTATGAAGAATTTCAGCTGTAAAAAAAACTTTTAAAGTGTCCAATGGGCCTCACTAAAACTCCAAAGCCATTTTCATACTTCATACATTATCTGGTTAGAAGGTAAATAAAGAACAAGGAAAGATGACTCTGAGCTAAGATATTTTTTCAGGTATAATAATTGCTGAATTCAAAAGACACTGAATCAATCAATTCCCACATCTATTATGGCTAATTTTTGGTGTAGTTAGAAGCGCTAAATGTGAGTTATTTTGTGCACGCTGAGATATTAAGCAGCATTTCACAGTGTTTGAACCCTTTATGAACTACAGGTTTTTCTACTGCCAAACATTTAAACAAAGAAATGTCAACTAGAACATACATAATATCTCAATTTAGATTGCAAAATGCAATTTCACAAAGCTGTGGAGCCATTCATACTTGCTCTGAGTGACAGAAGCAATGACATTTCTTAGAGCCCATACAGCACACTGCTTTAGCTATTCTTGCCTGTAATTCTTCACAGGGAAAATGTTTCAGTTATTTAAGATGTTGTATTTTTTCCATTTTGGGGAAACCAAAAATAAACCTATGATATATAGATTAAAATAATTACATTTGGGGAGAGGTTGACATTTCTTACCGAATTCGCTCTTCAGCTTTTAAATTTTTTTAATTTTTTTTTTAAAGAAAATAAACTCCTTTAAAAAATCTGTTGACCAGATACAGCCCTGATGGGATTTGCCACTGATCAGCAAATCCATGTTCAGCTACTTCAGAGAATCATTATTATGCCATAGTGGTTTACTCTCTATCATCCTATTTCTGAGTGGTGCACATGGAGATCTTTTTCTTCTGAGAGTGTTTACATTTATGGTGACATTGTAGTTTTCTATAAAATGTATGCTTTGCAGACATACCATGAGAGAATGGCATGTCTCTCACTAGCTGGGGACCTTTGCAGGCACATGGCATGGCTGGACCTCAGTGTCACCACACTAGGCAGGATTACAATAGCTGAACAGAGATGGCATAGGCGTGGGGGATAAGATGAAGTAACAATACAATTAGTAGTTTGGTGAATTGTGAAAAACAGGTAGCCACAGGCAATTGATTTTCTGATTTACTGTCATCAACAGAATGAAGGCAGAAATTCATTGATCAGAACACTTGCAGATCTGATGGCCATGGTAGGACTAATGCATGAAAAGCCATAATGACCACGGCATAGAGTTGGCTTGTGTATCTCCAGCATGGAATATAATTTTTTGTTGAAGACTCTGAATGTGGCATTTATGTTTGGGAGAACTTGTGCAAGAAGTATATAATGTAAATGCATTTAATAATTGTGGAACAGTGTAATAAAACCCATGACAACATATGGAACTTTTGTAGTGCTTACAGATCACTGAATGTGAGGCTTGCATTTACTCCAGTGGTTCTGTTTGACTGCTACTTGAAGCATGGATCCCTGATATTATAGTTTGGCATCAAGAAGAGCTGAAGGAATGAGCAGTGGATGTTTGGCATAAATATGTTTCTACCACTTATTTCTATTCACGTTCTTTTTTAGCACACATTGAGATGGATAGTGCAATCAAATAGTTTATAGGGTTTGCACTAATAGGGGATCATATAACAGAGGGACAAAATAAATTGTCATTAGGGCCAGATCACTTACAGAGTTAAGGAATATAGCCTGTACAATTTTGAATAGCACAACAATATGTTGAAAAAGCTACAATCTCCGATTATTTTGTCCATTAAACAGTAAGTTTGGGCCTTATTTATTTAAATAATAATGGGCCTTATTTAACTGTTTTGACATGAGAAACTGGAGCTTCCCAGTAGGGTATGTTAATGAAAAATGCATTAGAGCTAATTGGGGAGTGCTCAGTCCTCTCAGCCCCATGAGATTAATACTTTATGAGGAGGCTGATGCTCTACTTAGTTTTCTCATGTATCCTCAGTAGTGTTCCACTGAAGTAATGCAAGATCTTAAACAT
Source organism: Phaethornis superciliosus (assembly GCA_023637945.1). Classification (NCBI taxonomy): domain Eukaryota; kingdom Metazoa; phylum Chordata; class Aves; order Apodiformes; family Trochilidae; genus Phaethornis; species Phaethornis superciliosus. Next base: position 24,609,495 of record JAJQWJ010000003.1, read on the forward strand.
TTTTTTCCTTACATTTCCACACATTACAAAACTTTTCTTTTCCTCCTATTTTTATTCAATATTGTTTAGCAATTGAATTTATGATAAAAACAAAGGACAATATATTTTAACTGAGCAAACTATTTTACAAGTCTAAGTATTTCTAGAACTGTTGTAGAAAATAAAGTTACTCTTAAAGCAACTCAGTATCTTTAAATTAATTGTTTCCAGGTGTCTTTAGCATATATCATCTGTTTTTTAGGAAATTTACTGGCTTTGTGCAATATAACATGGGAATTCTCATGTTTAGCATTTCATAATGATTTCAGTAAACTCACATATGTCTATTTGAGAATTGTTTGTTTACAACCAATAAAATCCCTGCATTTATAGTAATTATTTCGGAAAAGTCTGTCACATAATTTTGACTTTCCAGATATTCATAGACTGCAGATCACACAGATTCTACTTCAGGGTTTGACATGTATGTTTAATATTAATAATTGTTATATGATATTACACTAGTGATGCAGTTAATGATATATCCCAAAAATATGAAATAGCAAATTCATTGGAGAATGAATTTTCCAGTTTAATTCACAATTCAGAAAATTTTATTATAAATAGTATTATAACTGGAAGCATTTGACTACTTAAAGGAATTTAGTGTGAACATTTTGTTGGAAAAAAGTAATTACTGGTGTTTGGTTTTCTGTAAGTTTTGTTGTATTTCCCCGTAACTAATCATTCAGTTTTACTTTTCAAGATACTGCAGTTGCTACTGTCTTGGTCCATACTGTAAGCTGATAGCATAGACCTTAGAGGACATGGTTTATGTTCCCTTGAATAAGGATTTACTCTTTAAGTATGTGTTTAGAAATAATAGATAATTATTTTTGTCCCTGTTGTGTATGTGAATTTAAATTAAAATTGAGATTTCAAAACACTTACAATGATTTTTCTTTAAAACTAGATACAAATTTGTACACTTAATTATTTTAAAGGAAAAATTAGTCATGTTCCTTTGACTACTGAAGTAGAAGGTGGAAGACTGAGTGTGACTGAAAGAAAACCTGGGGCTGAGATACAGAAAGCTCTTTCTTCCATAAAATGAAGTTACCCCCACCTGAAGGGCTGAAACACAGATTATACATTACATTATCCATTTTAAACCTTTTTGTAACTGTAGTGCAATGCCCAAACATGCATTTAAACTGTAGATCTATCCCATGTCAGTGGTTTTTCAGAAACTTTATGTAGAACTGTTTATTTTATAGGTTTTTGTTTTGTTTTGTTTTGTTTTTTTGAGTGGTTTGATTTATAGGATAAGTGCAACAAAGAGTTCTAGATTAGTTAAAGTCAAAGGTAACCCCATCTTCTGCTCAGATTCCAGGCATATACAATTCACCATTAAGAAAATCTCCAGATCCAATGGAACTGCTGCTACGGGAGTCAAAGCCGTTGTGCCACAGATTGCAGCAAAAGAAGAGTCCCTTTGCCTATGACCTCTATGACTGGCCAACTTGTAGAAGGCCTCCAACTTTCTCCACACTACAACCTCTGCCACCTATTGGCAAACAGAAACCTCAGGTAACATTTTTCCTTGTCTCTGATGCACTTTTTCTTTGCATTGTTTATCATAGATTGTCATAGAATTTCCTGAGTTTGATCATCGAGTCCAAAAAATACCTTTTGTGAATCTGTTTTTTAAAAAATAGATGTAATGCTTGCATTCATTATATGAAGTCTGAAACATATTCATCTTAAAAGAAACCTAGGAAGTATGTAAAAACAGGAAAATTCAATTTTTTAGACTTCCCTTTTGTTCTTCAGGGAAAAAATGTAATTTCCGATATGTCACAGAGAAGACATGGTATAACTGGTATAACCCTTGATTATAAGTATAACCTGCTATAACCCTTGATTAAAGGTTGGACTTGATGATCTCAGAAGTCCTTTCCAACCGTGATGATTCTGAAAAAAACCCCAAAAACCTGCATGGCCCCCTCAATGCCACCCACACCAATATTTTCCTTTGGTCTCTGTGTCCTGATACTTTAGTAGGATGATTTATTTATTTTTAGAGGTGATAAATTGTTGTATATTAAGATAATGGTTTAACATTTGTTGTTATTAAAATGTATCTAGGCAAAATTTAAATTCTGAAACTGTATAGCAATATTATGATTCATTAGAGTTGGAATTCTTAATTTCAATTTTAAATGAATAAAAAATAGAAGACATTAAAGGTAATAGGACAAATTATCCATCTGTGATCTTCTCTTTTTGCATTTTTTTTCCATATGAAGGCCAAGAGGCATCATCTCAATATAGAATAACTTTTGCGTCCACTATCTGTGTATCACCTTTAATTACAAAAATTTCTACATTTCCTTCTTCATCACAGGCAAGTTGCCTAGCTCCCATTTTTAACTGTCATGGTCTTCATTTTAATTACGGTTGTTGTCAACGTCTGTTGCAGAGAGCTTTTTCCCCTCTTCTCTAAACTAATGGAGATTTGAGATGATGCATCAGAGTGAACATCCCACAAGATGGCAAAACACCTTATTGTCAAAACCTACTGGGAATATGCCAATATACACAGCAGATAGGTTTTTGAGACCTTTAGGTTCTTCACTTGATGATGGTATAACATGTAGCTTTTACCAGTAAATGCCTGATACAAGTATTCTTTGAGATAGAAGTATTCTATCTTTCCCTCTCACCCAAAGCATTTTTCAGTTTGAGCAATCTATTGAATCTTCAACTTACCTAACACATACACTTTCAGTACCCATTTGACTTAGAATGACCACAATGTGTTCAGAACCTCTTAATTTTTTGTGTGCTCAGTCCTGTATTTAAATTTTCTCTTCTGTATTTTGCTTAGAAAGAAAATACTCATAAATGAGTCCTTCTCAGTAACTTTCACTGAAGCTATCATTTAGTTACATAAATTAGACAATAATAATGAGCAATAAGCAATGTATAATATGGCTTTATTGGTATTTTACTCTTCTTAATCAATATGGTTATTTTCACTATAGTATTACAGTCGTTGGAAGAGGTGATATGAACACAGTCTTAAGTTTGAACCAGTGCTAGGTTCAAACTATGTGTCGATATGCCACCTGCCACAATTTTCCTTTGGTTTATCTATTACATCTGTATTGTTCTGCAGTGGGGACAGCTATGGGCATACTGGCTAACCCACACAGAAGAGCCTTTTGTCATCTGTATGTCATGACTGACTTGTCCTTAGCAGGGTGAGTCTGTGTTGGTGGTGGCATATGAAGGCAGAGGCAACTGGTTAGAGTACATGGTGAAGATGCAGGCCTACCAGAATATCACAGAGAAGTCGAGGTGAACTGCAGAGTTCCTAGATTCCTTCTACCAGTAAGGATCAGCTGCAGGACAATCCTCCACCTTAGTCCTTCCCTCTTTATGTTCTCCCTACATTGACTGCTTGAGCTTCTTCATTGAATGAACTCATTGTCTTACATTAGAACCAAGATAAAATGTGGGCCAACAAACAGTTTGAGTGTTAAGAGAGTTTGGACTTGATGTTGTAACTTTATCTTCTTGGACCAAAGGGGCCATGTTGGTCCTTCAGTGGGATGTGACTGAATGCACTACTCTCAGGATAGAGGGGAAGATTTTGTCTGATTGACATAATATAGTAGACATGCTTTTAAATAAAGAAGGAACTCAGAGGACTTCCCATTGTTAAGTTCCTCTTGCAAAACAGCTTTACTGTATACAAAGTGTCTTACAAGCTTCTGTTTGGATTTCTAAAGTTCAGATGCGTGCACAGCAGTTGTGCACAGATAGCCTTTTAGAGCAAATCAGAAGAGTTCTGTTTATCTTCTGCACCTCAAAGAGGGAATTTACTATATAATACTTTAATCCTTTCAGCACCCTGGGATGTACACTGTGGGGTAAATTTTCAAAGCACAGTGCGTGGATTTAGCTGCGCGACTCTTATTGATGTTAATGGGAGTCACACGGCTAAATCCCTACACAACACTTTGACAATTTAGGGTTGTATGTCTAAGAAAAGGACACTGGTTTGAGCTGATGGAACAGCTGGAAATGAAAACCCATCAGAACACATCCTGAAAGTTGTCTGCTGTGACAACAAGGAATTTAATTACTATATATATTTGTGTTCTAGTTCTCTGTGGTAACACTTTCTGGCACCAAGCTTCTTTTACTAACATCTATCATGCCCACTGTGAGTCACTTGTGAATCACATCAACATCCTTTCAAGTACCTAAAATTTGTATTGCCCATAGGGTTGGATATTTTATACGAGAATGTAAAAAATATATGTTTAAAGGAACAAAAATTAGCTGTCAGCTTTCTCTTCGGAAGATGTGTATTTAATATTTTCCAGGTAATCTTTATGTGTGTAAGATTTACAAGAAAACTTTCAATGATGCTTACATATCAATTAGATCTATCATTTTTACTATTGAGTTAACTAGAATTACAGCTTGATGGAAACACAGATAATGCTAGAATTAGAAACCTGTTCATGAAAACGCATTAACAATAGAAAACATTGCTTTTTTGTTTTGTTGTTGTTTTTTTTTTTTTTTCATGCTATTCATTTTCTTAGAGTGGAGGCAAAGAACGTATGATTACATGTAGATTGTAATTTTTATGATGAGTTTCAGATTTTATTTATTAAAATCTATTTATTTATTTATTTATTTCAACTAGTAAGAATGCCAATCTCTTTATCTGGCAAACCAATTCACACTACTCAGCACAAATTCCAAACACAGAATACAGAGCTGGGTGAGTTACTTTCAGGGTGAAAACTGTTGGTCAACTCCCTACCTTCCTTTCCTAGCCTGACCTCTCCAGGGTTTCCATTTTGAAGCAGGATGTCTGAAATGCATGCAGGCACTGCCAAATTGGAAACATTTTAAGCACCATTCTACCACAAAGATCTTAAAGTTAGTCTTGTAAAATGGAAATAAGAAAATGGATTTTATTAGATGTCTATTTGTAGGCAAATTTCTTCAGATACATGACTTAGAGGAATAGAAAAATATGCAGGGAATGTTCAAAATTATATTAATATTCCAACAAATATACCCTATTTTCATCTAGAGATGACACAGATTTGTTTGAAATACCTTTGCTTATTAACACTCTTCTCCCCCCTCCTTCAATTAGTAGTTGGACTCCATTAATTTCATTTGAGCTATGGACTGAGAAAGAGATAGAAGGTCTTAGAAATTAAAGGTGGGAAAAAAATCCTTTCTTGGATATTTGACTTGGTCCTTACACTGATGGAATACTAGTCAGTATTTTACATTGAAGAAGAAATAGAATATTAAGAAAGACTACTTGCTAAAAGCAAGCATATTTATCTTGATGCTACTTGATACATTTCTTTCTTCTTTGCACCATATATCCACTTCATACAAACACCTTGCAATACAGACTATTCATTTTTTTTATTATAAATTTCATACTATTTTTATGTATAGTATGCATAAAATGCCTTGATCATCAAATTATATATTACTAGAATATTGGTTACTGCATTTAGTGACCTGTTCTGGCATTGATTATTCTCTCATGGGTGATAATACTTTTCAGTTTTTTTTTAAAGACTTATAGTGATCATATTAAGTGAACAATTTTTGTAATGCAGACTTAGAAGGTAGAAGTAAGAGAATATGTGTAAAAAGTGTAAGTATTATGCTCAATCACTTACTAGGACCTTTAAAAACATCTCCAAATCATGGTCCTGTGCCTTTAAAAAGTAAAGTTCCAATAAAAATCCATTAACTACTTTCAACTATAGCAGTCCTCCTGTCCAGCTGTGAAAAGTACTAGATGATACTTATTTGCCATTTGTGTTATTTACGGTCCATGACTTTTATGGTAACTGGTTCCTATTATTGGTTTCTATTAATGTAAAACATAAGTGAACATAAATGAGGCGTGAATCATTTCTTTTTATTAGCCCCACAGTCTTCACTCAGTGCCTGCAGTAACTCCAGCTGTGACTTGTTAGTGATAACCTATTTAAAGAAGGATATCTTTAAGAATAAAGGCTGTGATTAGGGTTCTTTGTCTGTTTATAGTTTCAGAAGGTTTCACTAGTTCCTTGCAGGATCAGCCATGATAGAAATAAAAATTAATTAGTAACACTACTAAATCCAGAGTTATCACTAAACTTTCCTGAGCATTATATGGCACTAATTATACGCCAGGTAAGTTTGTACTGGTTAGTGCTAAAAGTAAAAACATAAGCTGTATCACTTTGACAGTGCAGGAGAGTGTTATTAAATGGTATATGCTGATATAATCAGTCATCAAACAATTTCCTCTTGGAAAAAACAAATAAATGTGTATTTATAGAGAGAATTGGAAAAATTGATGAGTTGTTATTCTTTTTGTGAATAATGAAATTAACGTGGAATTAGACTTTTAAAAAATGAACAATACTCCTACATTATCAAATTCATTAGTTTGAATTGTGTAAGAAAAATGGTAAATTTAAAAGAGTGAATTCTTTTTAAGTAAAACGTTATTTATTCTATGAAAAGGGAACGACTTAAGCTTTCTCATTAGGCAGAATCTAGATACTTAATACTTGTGTATCAGGTTTTACTTCATCAATATTTTTTCCAAGGAAAAAGTAAGTTTTCTTAAACAATGCTAAGAATAAATTGTTAAATAATAATAGATATTTATTATTAGTTAGATAAATCTGATGTGCACATTGTCATTCTCTCTTTGAAGCTTCAGAGCATTTTATCAACCTTTGTCTTCTCTGTAAGTATCAAAATGAACTGCTTTAATTATTTCTGAAGAAAAGTCTTGCTACACTTCCCAGACATTCTGTGTCTGCTTTCATCAGTGATGTGTCATGAATAAAAGGAGGAAAGAAAAGAACTGTAATACCACAATAAAACACTTGCATTATCCTATACCTTTCAGGGCCCTTTCCGTGATCCTGCTGAAGTATTTCAGCAGCGCTACAAGCCTTTGGAACCAACCTTGCGAGTGGCAACATCAATCAATTCACTAGAGAAGGCCAGAGAGGAAATGAAATGGGAGGAATGGAGAAATCGTATACATGACAATGAGTAAGTTCTTTGTTTTTTCTTATATTGTTATTAGAATGTTTTCTTTATTTCATTGCTTTCAGAAACCTTTCATGCCTGACAAAATGAAATGTCAAACCTGACAGCTTACTAGCAAACATTCCATATACGTACTTCTAAATTCTGTATCTTTAGATTATAAACTGTTCAGGGCAGAGACCCTCTCTTGTAATTGTGTGACATGTGCCATCTACATCTATGAATCTACAGAAGAACTTGTAATCATAATATGTGATGCAACAGATGGGCTAAATAGGAAATAAGAAAACAAATGCAAATTCGGTTTTGTCACATGCATCTTGCCAAGGAAAAAATATGTTTCAGTCTTCTTATTCAGGGAGTTTTCAGACTACAGGAGGAAAAAATGCTGTTGCATGCCAATGAGACTTGCTTGCTCTCCCAGCAGACTACCAAAGCTCCCTTGGAAGGAAAGAGAGCATATGTTGCACATGTTAGAACATGATGCAAAAACTGTTATCATCTTTGAAGCAGTTTGGTTTCCTAAGCTATAGCATTTGTATTGAGTCAGACGGGCCAGTTCTATTCCATACAATCCCAAATACAGACATAATCCATCCCAAAAGATTTAAGGCTTCTGTCACAAAAAAAATCAGGGCTATTGCCAAAATGTTTCCAATTCTTTTCTTACCATGTTCAAACTCTTTTATCCAATCATAATAAAAGCCTGTTAAGTTACCTGCTCTGGCTTTCTAGTTAACTAGGAAAACATCATCATTTCTCAACTTATTCCTTGAATTCACTGCTCCTAGCAATCCTTTGGCACTTTAATACCAGAATTCAGAACAGAAAGGAATCACTTTCCCTTGTGAGCAGCCCGTGATCTGCTGATTCACTGTGACATGATGCTTTACTATTTTTTATCTGCTTCAAGCTTTTCTATCAGCTCCATGTTGCCATGTGTAACCTTCAAGGCTGGGACTTAAGAATGCCAGAATCAATTGCATTTGCATGGTTTATATTTTTTATATTTTTTGTTGTATTGTTTTTCTTGCAGTTTTTCTGCTTTAGTGACTTTAAATGGAAATTCTATTAAAAAACAATTTTGAAAGAAAAAAAAAATCATAGTTTGTCTAGTTTTCCACTTTCAGGCAGTTATTTTTTTTTGCACTTGGTGCTGAAAATGAGATACAGTACTTCTTATTCCTTTCATAACTAAGGTGAGTTACAAGTGAAAATGTACTCCAGCTTTCTGTTCCTCTCAGTATTCTTTCATTTATTGGGGTGAGGGAGAAGCAACCTCTCAGCTCAAACTAGGGATTTTTTAATAAACTAATTATCTCTAGCTTCTGCCAGTGAAATTTCAAAGCAAAGCAAAAACCAACAGAACCCACTAGATAATAATTAATGTTCTACCTCTCATTTAAAGTGTTCTTTTCACTGAGTAAGTTGTGACTGATGCATCCCAAGTGAGGATGGATGATGTTCTTCATTTATAGGCACAGCTGCATTGCCCAGTCTTTATTTGATGATGTTCACCCCAAACATCACTGTCAACAGTTTCAGAAAGTCAAAAATATTTTGCTGATTCTCTTCAGTAAGTGAACTGAGAATCTTTCATCTTGAACAGTTTAAAATTTGGGGTCTTTAGCCTTTACAGGTATTAACTGATCCAAGGTCTTTATCTTATGGGTAAAGAAGCTTTTAGCACCATCCTTATAATAGAGGAGCAGTGTTCTAACACAGATTCTTGGCTTCTTGCAAGTTAAATGCATAGTGTAGTATACATTTTCAGGCTATGATAATTCCATTTGTGCTTCATATTCAACCAACCATGCAAGAGTCACATCTGTAACCTTGAAAAGGTGATGACAGAGTTGCAGGTCATCATCAGGACTAACACTTCCTTGTAATGCTGCAGCTGCTGTGTAGGATGCTGGTCTCCAGGGAGGGGTAAACAAAGGGTTACTCAGGTTGTACAGTAGTTTTTTCTCAGCAGTGTCTATTATGAATTGACAAATTTCTCTCTCCTTCTATGTAATTGCGTACTTTGGGACTGTATTTCTTCTGGTAGTGCTTCCTATACTGATTATTCTTCTGTTTTAGAAAATAAGGAGAGAATGAACAGCAGAAGTGTGTAACATTTGTTGAGAAAGCTTGTGTTTGCAAAAAATGACAAACTGAATCTTTAATCTGTATATTTCCAGGGAGAGTATTGTGTGATACCTCTTAATGTAGAAAAATTGCTGGTGCATACATGCAATTTCCAGCAGTGTTCAGAATTTCAGCCTTTCAAGTGGTAGTATATTTTCTCTAGGTGTTTCAAGCTCCAAGAAAACTTTTCCTTCTGATAAAATGCAGAAATACTTGAAAAAACTGTGTGAGAGTTTGAGGAGGGTGAAAGTAGTATGCATGAAAGCAAGAGAGTGTTTCGCTTACTTAAAGCAACTGCTGGAATTTCCTATTTTGTAATGAAAGAGCAACTGGGTTACCTAGCCTAATCAGAAAGATTCTTTTTTTTTTCTCTCATGTAATTGAAGCTGGTACTGCCTTATTGTGCTATTTCTCATACAAATGAAGTGATATCCCCCTTTGCTTGAATAAGAATGACAATTGGACTCCTTCGGGATGGCCACTTAATAAACAGTTGTCTAGTTTGAGACACCAACTGCTGGATCCAGTAGATTTAGATCGCTAAGCATGAAAAGTTCTTTATTCAGTTGCAGGCAGCTGCATGGTGGCCTAATTTTCCAGAGAACAAAACGTAAATGATTTTCATCAACTTTGCTGAAATCTGCCTCGTGTCCAAATATATTATTAAACATCTAAGCAAACACAGATCAGCATAAGTTGCAATGTGGTGATAGAAAAGCGACAAACTAGTGGCAGCACAAGGCTGAGGTTTCCCAATTTATTGTAGTCTTCTGGTGTGACATCAGACAAGTTGTCTCAGTTTCCAGCTATGCCCTTGCTCAGTGCTGTACTGGAGTTGGCCAAATGGGTCCTGAACACTTATGTGCAGCAGAGTGCAATGTCTGCACACCCAGCCCTTCACATGCTATGTGGACACTGCAAGACCAAGCTCCTTGTGGGCTTATTCTTAGCAAGATAATGCTTGCCTTCAGAAGCACCTTAGGTGCTCTGTGCTGCCCAGTGCTGTGCATGAAAGGTAAACTCTTGCAGAGAATTTAATGATCTACCTAAGCTCTATAGTTGGAGAGCATGTTATGAGCTGCCTCGTACTAATTGTGATAAATTTTAAAAGCAAGTCACTTTGGTAAGACTGAATGTCTTTTTAAAAATCTCTTAATTTCTACATTTGTAATTTCTGATTTAGCTGCAGAAAAAGTGGCTACTAAGTTTTATGTCGTACGAATACAAGGTATCTGAAAACTTTTTTCAAATTATACTTAGTTTTTCATATGCTTTGCAACTTCAGCAATTTGCATATTTTCCATAGTGTTATTGTATTATGATAAACAGGGATTATCATATATTTTCAGATAATGTTTTCTAGACAATTCAACTTCTATTTGTAACTCTTCCATTTATTTTAATTACTAGCACAGTGTGCAACATTTATTAATCAGCAGAGTCTTTTTAAGTTAAAATACTAAATTAGCTAACCCCATTAACACAGAATACTCCAAACAAGCAGTAATAGGAGAGGTAGTTACTGTGCAAATCGTATTATACACGCGAGTGCTCTAGGGCACAGTTAAGCATGATTACCCTCTTTTGATCCAGTATTCCTCTGCTTCTTCCAGCTAATTTCCACTGGAAATTTACAAAGTAGTGCCTTCATTTTTCCATCTTAATTTTTCTAATGAAGTTCTGGTACTTTATAACACTGGGGATGCAGATAATAAGTCTGTGTATAATTAAGAAGTTCCAGAATTTGCTGCAGAAGAGATCTCTTTTACTTCCTACAAGAACTAGACTATGCTTTCTTTGACACTTCACAACATTGCAAACAGGAGTTAAGCAAAAACAGCCAGAGAATTCTTAGATTTACTAATATTAGGATGAAAGTCATTGATAGTTTATTGAAAAAGCATGTAATTACAATGTTACTGTGGACAATGTTTGTAAAAATGCACCCAAAATATATTCTGCTTGGCAAAAATTCTGCACAAGAGGTAATCTGACTAGATATGCAAAGTAAAACATTGTCTTTACTTTTGTAAATAACACTTTGATTGTAATGTGCACTCATTATGGACTAAATATTAGCTACACTGCTGCAGTTGGTTTTCTATAAAAAACCATTGTGCTGCTTCCTTTTTTGCCCAAATGAAAAGGCAGACTTCATTGCATTTGATGAAAAAATTACTTCAGGTAAAACCCAAATTTGAAAGCTTAAAAATAATTTCATTTCATGTTGTATTTAAAAGGAAAAAGAAGATACAAGATTCACAGTTTGCGAATAGAGGAACATTGTTTGGAGCTAATAGTTTATTTTCCTTTAAAGTGGGAGAAAATTGTTGTATTTGAACTAAAGACAATAAATAATTGAATTGCTACTGCATAGAACCACTTTGCATTAAAAGATAACAATGGTATTATACATCTAGAGCTAAGATTTTGGTAGTATTTTTACTAATAAATTACAAAAATGTACAGTACAAACAAGTATTACAAATATGAAAGCTTGAGAAACATTGCAAACAATTTTCATTCTGTTTCTCTGGGGTTAGTATTTCTTACTGTGCCCTGATAGTGCAGTATGTGTGGCAGTTTGTGCTGCTGATCTCTCTTCTTGCATTGCCTTAGACACCTACTGCTGCTTCTGTCATCTTGGTCCATTTAATTGGAAAGACTTCAGTGTCTAGAAGGCCTTTTCTATCTACTGTCACAATAGTGAGAGGTATTGCAACAAAATAATCAGAACAGAGGGAAGAAATGGCAGGTGAGGAGATGCAGGCAGAAAGATCATGATAGGGTAAAAACGTGAGGAAAAGAAGGATTGGAAAGATGAAATTAATAGGATGGATATGCAAGGTAGTATGAGTGAAGAAAGAGAGAAAGCAATTTCTATTTTTCTTTACAACAAATATCTCAGATATATTTTGAAATTTAAATACATGCCACTAGCAGCTGTCAGGTCTTGGACTGGATACTAAGTCGAGGCTTCTAGGTGTTTTTGCTCTAATAAGTTTCAGCACAGTGTGGTCCTGGCAGTGGCACAACTGACCTTCATTCCCAGTGACACTGACACCTTTGGTCCTGATCCTCTCTCAGGTTCTCTGTGTGCAATCCTCCTTTTTGTACAACTGGAGATCACTTCACAGTTTTGGTTCCAGGTCTTTCCCACTGTCTTGAACATAAGAATCCAGTGAGTGAGTGAGATTTTTGTGAAAAAAAAAACCAAGCATATAGAAGTCTAGACTTGTGCTGTTGGCAATGGCATTGTGCTATTGTCTGGATTTAATTATCTTCTCCTTCCATCACTCTCTTCTGTCACATTCAGAGCACATACTGTCATTAGTTTAGGGAAAAGCTGTGTCAGGTGTTTATAGAGAGCTACAGAACACAATACCATTACTGAGGTGTTTTGCAGTGCTATTTGTGCTATTTGTGCAGTGCTATTACTTTTTACTATTATTATTGGTTGTGGGAGTATAATGACTTTTGTATGACTCCCATTAATTTGGTTACCTTACTTAACACAAAAAATTGTTTTAATATCTCTCTTAATTACTTATTCACATAGAGCAATGAAGATTCTTACTTGCTGTAAACAGACATTGAATTTGCAAACATACAATCCTCTCTTGTAGTTAGATTGTTATTGCTATAAGGATCTGCTCACCTATGGTTGCTTAATTTTTTTAAACAGCAATAGACATACATTCCAGGCTGTATGACACACACTCCAGGTAATGTTGTTAGAGGACATGTGTAGAAGATTATATTTGTGGTGAACTACAGGTAGAACATACTATTATTTCTCTTGAATTGTTACAATATATGAAGGTGTTTTTGTTTGTTTGGAATGATTATTTGGTTATTCATTTGCTAAAAAGACAAAGATTAACTGATCCACAGTAAAATCAAAACTTCCATGAAGGAAATTTTATAGGAAAAATTATTATAATTTCCTTTATCTTCTACTTTTCTCAAGACTTTTTTTTTTTTTTTTTTTGCCATTTGTGTATAAATTTTACAGATGTAGTACTCATATTGGATTATGAATGCTATGGTTCAACTAAATTCTATGCATATATGGGCAAATCCCTAAACTGCTAGCCTTGTCTTCTCAGCTATCCAGTCCCCTGAGAAAGCCAATTTTCTTTCATGTCTGAACAAAAGAAAAATGTACTATTAAAATGCAATTCAGAAGTGATAAAAACTGCAAGTGGAGCAGCCGGCTCACAGCACCTTCAATGTATTCTCTGGGACACTGGGGCCACATTAATTTTTGTGTGTGTGATGTCCATCCCATGTGCAAATTAGCATTACAAGTACCATAATCTGTCTTATGTGAGACTGTCCTTTCCCAGGAGTATACACATGCTACTATAGTTTTGTATAATTTGAGTCTGCTAACTCAGTGTTTTTCTTTCACTAACTTTACATTACATTTGTTTGTGGTGGTACTTAATAGAGTAAGTTTATATGGCTGGCAAGATTCTGAAACAATTTCTTTTCACTTCATAAAAATAATAAAAAAACCCCAACAATCACTCAAACAGTTGCTGATGGACCAGTTAGTCCAAAGTAATAATTTTCTAGTCTGTATCAGCTAAGAGAGAAAGAAAGGTATTTTATTCTCCATTGTTATCAAAAGCTTGTTTGACTAACTCCAACAGGAACTCTGAAAAGCTTTGAACTTGGAAAAGTTTTTAATTTACTACACCTGTTGTCATGGCAGTTAAAGTGATGTTTTAAACTTCTGAAGTGTCTGTTTGTAATTAAGCTATAAAATGTTTTTGTTTTGTTTTCTGTACCTGTGCATGGTGCTCTCCTGACATTGACACCTAGCACAGACTGCATTGTCCTGCAGATCCAGGAAAATGAACCTGGCTCAGTGTCTCTTCATATCATGCTGGTTGGCAGTTCATATAGAACAAAAGTAATAGTAATGCAAGTTATATCCTCATACAGAAAGTCTTTGTGTTATCTTGCTGAAACTCTCTGTCTCTTTGGTCCAAATTTAATATAAAAGCAGCTATAAGAGAAATTGCAGTAACCCTCTCATAACAGTGAGGGGGAAGATGAAGAAGGTAATGGAAAATAGCAGGCATAGGTGAACATGTTACCTCCTGTAGCCTATGATTTACATCAACTTGTTATATCTAGAGTACAGGATAACTGATTTTTAAATATTATTCAATTTCAGATTTCTTCCATTTTCATCTTATAATAAAAATAAGAAGTATGACCCATCAATTATTAGGTCAAGTAAATATGGCCAAGAAGCTTATGGAACGAAACATTTCCGAGAAGTACAGCCAAGGAAGTGGCTAGTAAGCAAGGTAAGTCACTGAAAAAATTAAAGTATGTTTAAAATTTTTATATTGTCATTAGATTAGAACTAAGTGAATTTGAGCCTGACTTATAGATCATGGAATCCAACAAGAATCTTACCAGCAAGTTATAAAATCACATAGACCTGATGTGCTGAGAAGTTCAATTTCTGGTAAATTCAATTTGAAGAAATTCAACATTTCTCTCACCTACAAGATATAATTACATTATTTCTTCATTGCCTTTTCTGATTTAAGAACAGTTGCATATTTTCTATTTCATGTTAAGTTAAACTTTAAGGAAAATCTGGCAAAACCTGATTAAAAAGAATAAAATATTTTACTGATTACTTTCTTTGGAAAAACTCTAAAAATTAGTGAAAAGTTGGTTTTAGATATACTCCTGACAATGCATCAAGTTTAATGAGACTCTCATATTTCAGGTTAGTGCTACAAGAGGTAATTTTCTTCAGAACATGTTTAACATGAGTTTCTGTAATGCTTGCATTACTTGTATTTGTATTAGGTATCATAATCACATTTAAATTTCCCAGTACAAGAAAGATAATTGATTTAGTGGAGAGTGCATCACTGAGCCAAAAATACAGTTAAGGGACTGGAGCATCCTTTGTATGAGAAGAGGATGAGGGAGCATCTGTCCAGAGAAGAGAAGGTTTAGGGTAGATCTTATCCATGTGTAAACTCCTGATAGAAGGGAATTAAGAAAAGGGGGGGAAGACTTTTCTCAGACTCAGTAGTGGCTAGTAACAGGATCAGGGGCAATAGACATGTCATAGTCTGGGTACGAGGCACTACAGGAGGGCTTTTGGACTCTTGAGAGGGATGGAACACAGTTCCAGCCCATACTCCATAAAGGTCAGGCAGACCAAAAGCCCCACTCTCTTTCACCCACTCCTTCTTCCCCTGTGCTCCTTTACCATCAGCTTGCCACGGGTTCTTCAGAATCCACATCCATGGTTTGAGCTTGGACGATAACAAAGGACCACGTGGCTCCTCGCTCCCCCCCCCATTGCAGCATGGCAAGGAGGAAATCCACCTAGAACCCTGTGGGTCAAGGCAAGGGCTCTGAGGTTTTTACTCAGCAATTATGCTCACAGGCAAAACAGACTCGGGGGAAATATTAATTTGTCATTACTCAAATCGAAACAGGCCAAAGAAAAAACAAAAAAATAGAGCATAAATACTTTTCCCCCACCCTTCCCTTCTGCCTGTGCCCCATATACTTTGTTCTCGCTGTCTCTACTTTCCCCCCAGCATCACGAGGGGATGGGGAGTGGGGTTTACAGTCCAGAAGTCACAGGTTGTTCTCTGCTGCATAGTGGAGGTTGGATTAGATAATCTCATGAGGTCTCTTCCAACCTAAACAATTCTAGCATTTTGTAAGATCTGATTACCCATCTACCTGAAAGTAAATTAACCTTTGTAAACATATATGAAGTTCCAAGGAATCTTAGTTTGAGAAGTAATATTATTTTTTTAAAGAATTCTTTCTCAAAACCTTAAGGTCAGAGTAAATTTTTGATATTTTAACATATATTTATTAAATGTCATGGCCGATAAAGACACAAAGATCAACATTTAAATAAAAAAATCTGATTTATTCTATCAAAAGCAATGAGTGGAGGATATGACTGGCTGAATTCCCACAGAGTAAGTGACCTAAAAGTCTTATTGGTGGTACTCATCTTGCCCTGTAAAGGCTTTCTTTTCCAGTCTTTAGCAGATCTTGATCAAGCTTAGATTATGATATCAAACAATGTAAAGATATTTATATTACGTATGGTATCACACATATGTAATACTGTGTAATATTAGTGTCTTAGCTGAAACAATTAAATGGACTTGTGATCTTGGATAGATTTCAGTCTAAATCTCTGGAGGTGAATAACTGTATACATTAACCCAACATGACATACAGCCTTCCAACCCCAATTCTAAATCAATAGGAAGCTTCAATTAGGAGCTGCTTACCCAAACAGAGAGATAAGAGAGGAAAGAGCTATTTGTGACCTACCTTCTGCTTTAATGGGTCACTATTATCAGGGGGGAAAAACCCCATAACTCCACCTCCTTACTATATTTTAATGGAAAAAGCCCTATAGGCAGGTGTAAAGCCTACATTCACAACTGTTAAATTTGAAAGAATTCACTGTCACTTTGATATTTCTAAACTGAACTAAAACTTTATATAAATCAGTGCTGGGAACAGAATGATCCAAATGATCCATTTCTAATGAGTCACTAGGCTAAATGGCATATGTCAAAATATTACAAAACACAATCAGATTTTTGCTTAACACTTTGTCTGCTAAACACAACCCTCCTTTAAGTGATATTTCTGTGGATGCAATTTCTGTTAAACCTGAGAAGCTGATAACTCTGTCGTGGTGTATATTCAACTTCTGATAGCATTATACTAAAAAAGTTTTGCTTATCATTCATTGTTGGTAGGACAAACTACAGTGGATATTTCTCCAAGGAGGAAGTTCAGTGGTCAGTGATCCCTCTAAGCTGCTGAGATATTTGATATTAGTTTGTACTAGCTGGCTTTTTAAAAACTACATAGAAAAAAGTTTCCCTGTATTTTCATTAGAATGTCCTATTTTTGTTTCCCTGAGGTTTTCCTGTTTATAAGTGTGCATTTTAATTCAAGTCTCAAAAAGATTAGTATGTAAATATTATAATTACTCTAAAAGCAAAATGAACAATAATGAAAAATATTGCCTTATTGTATTTGTTCAGGAAAATAAAAGGGTATTTAGACTTCCTCTAAACATAATTATTATAGCTATGTAAGGAAAAGTTAATAGTTCTTCTTTTCATCTAATTACAATCCAAAAGTTTTTATCTCATTCTGTTAACATTTCAAAGACGTTTCTGAGCTTGGGGAAAAACTGTTGTATTCCATCTTCATTTAAAATAAAAAGAAAGAAATTGAAATATTATACCTCTAGTAAATCTGAATCTCTTTACTTTACCCAGTTTTAAATTAATATAAAAATGCTTGCAAGTTTATTATTATATTATCTAAATACCTTGAAATGCCTTTGATATAGTTTATGTGAGAAATGGATATATAAAAAAAATTACCAGTAACAAGGAATTTAATCTATAATGATACATTCCAATGTATCTGGACAGTCAAGGGATCAAATATACTAACTCTAATCTCTCAGTTGTCTAAACACTCACATGTGTTTGTGTTTACTGAGGCAGAAATGATAGCTTACAGACTTTAATCGGTTTTGGAATTAGTTTGCATATGCATTTTACAAAACTGACTTTAATGACAGCATTTAATGTTTTCTTATTTGAAAAATTCAGGAAGTGACATTTTAAGATGTTCTTTCCCGATAGATTCTTTCCTCTGATTCCTTATTATAGGTGAATTACAGTGTGACTACATCACTATTTCATTATTTGCACAGCGATTTTGGCCCTAAACAGATTTTTATTATCTACAAAGCATAAAAATACCTAGTACTGCAAAGAATTAATTTAGAGAACCTAAGCATATTGCACAGAACATAAAGTTGACCTTTACCGTCTCCAGCTTTTGGAATGGAGGGGGATGTGGAACACATCATAGATTTAATGTGGCACAACGCTGTCTGCAGAAACTTGGGTGGGACTGTGACTGCCTGCCCATTGCACCCGATGATTGAATCTGCTGTCACCAGCATCCTGATAATAATGAACATTCAGCTTAACGACCGTGATTATGATTATCATAATTGATGTGCAAGAGCAGTGTATGGGGATCATTACATCTGAACTGTACAGCAGAGAAACATGCCTTAGTTATGGATAATTTTACTTTTATGCATTGATTGGGATAAAATATGCCTTTCAAGTTCAACAGGCCAGCTTAATATAATTTTAGGACGATTTTTACATGTATGAATTGATGATTATGAGCTTCCTGCAAAACAGTCATTCTAGCTGTTTATTTTTGAATTGTTTCATTCCATTAATAGTGGGATATAATTAAATAATTTGATGCTGTTGAGTGGAAATCACTTATAGAGTACTGCCAGCATTAATCAAATATCAAGTTCAAATATTTCTGATTGTCACAGCCTTGCCTGGGCTAGAAAAAATAGCCCTTGTAATTTACCACCAACACAATTTTGGTTTTGGAGCAGTAGAAATTGAGCTGTAGTCAACATTACTGGCATTTCTCACTGTATTTTATAGCCATTAGATCTGGGAATAGTTGTTGTATAGCTTCCATCTTTGTTACCAGAGAGAAAGAACTACAGGCTCAAATTCAGACAGTGTGGATAAAGGTACAATGAACAGCCTCAGACAGTTTTGTTAGACAGCAATTGCCTTCAATTGAAGTTATATGAAGTTGTGGAAGTATTTAAATAAATCATGACATATATAACAAATAAACCCAGGTGTGTGTACATACTTCAATACAGAGTTTATTCAAATAATGTTATAACATAAGTATAATTCAAAGTAAAGAGTTTCATTAATTTATCCTGGGTACAAGCTTGGGTCTTTGTCCAACAACTGTGAGAAATTTACTAATTGAGGTAACAGAAAATAGAAAAAAATCATGATCTTGGTTTGCTTTGTATCATAAAGAAGATTTCAAGAATCACTTCTCTGTGAATGTCCCAACTGCATTGGGACACACCTCACAGAATGTGATTAAGTTTGGGTTTTCTGTGATGAAAAAGAGAGCCCTCTGTGTCCCCAAGGAATTCATTCTGTTTTCTATACCCTGATGCTTCTGTGGTTTTCATTGTTGCTCACAGTATGGCCCAAGTGGAATCACATTATTAGGTAGAGCCCCAAGTTCCAGAGCTGTGAGATGAGGTCCACAAGGAGGACACAATATGACCTGAAAATCTCAGTGTCATAGAAACTGATTGTGACTCTTTTACATGGCCATGCCCAACTCATATTCTTCTGAGAGCACTGTATTCTGAGGTTCCATAGCAAAATTGTCTTTGTATAGTATCACTGTGATGGAAAAATAGAATAGGAGAGGGAAAGTGATTTGTTTTGTTTGAAAATTAGTTTCAGCCCTTGTAGGACCAACAGCATCCAACAATCATGTAGGTAATGTCATCATGTGACAGAATTGTTTGATTTATGCTTTTCTATCCCTGACCATATTGAAATTTATTTGAATTTCACCTTAATTCCCTTTTTAATAACCTTGCAGCACTTGTATTTGAGATAGGAATAATGTCTATAAACATCTTCTCTCTTAGATTGTGACTGACAATTTTTAAAAGCAATTTGCTTGTTTTCATTTTAATTAGGAAAAAAGATGGAATGAATATTTTCTAATACGGTGTGATATTGGCTAATGTGTATTGGTGCTGTCAACCTTACTATGTATTTTAAAACTTTTAAAACCAGTGTGCTTTGTGACAGAAAATACTAATATGCAACGAGAAGAACTAGCATGTATTTTGAATCACCTACTTAGTTCCCCAGCCCAACTGCAATGTGTTTTCCTAGGCAATGCAGAGCTGACAAAAAGTGGCAGCCAGAAGTGACTCTGTTGTAGGGGAATTATTAGCTGGTCTGTAGGAGTTTGCTTGTTACACTGCTGGCTCCCTCATGAGCCATGTCAAGGATAATAAGAGTTGTTTCCAAAGTGTGTTGCACTCCAGCAATCCTCGGCCAACGACGTGGCTCCTATAAGATTATTACTGCTGGTTTGACTTGATGTATCTATTTAGATGCTCCAAATGGACCTTTAGTTTGAGTTATCAACTATCTACTTCCAAAATAAGGATGCTTTCTGTCATTTTTCTTCCTACCCTTAGTCCTGCATCAAGCCAAATACTTTAAACCCTGGAACTTCATCCTAAAGCAATACATGCTATACTATTTGGGAAGGAGTGTGTCTTTTGTACACTATAGCATATTATTTTCATCTCTCACAAAACCAATTACGAACTACAGTATTTTCCTGTGAAAATCAACTATGATAATTCTGGGAACACCAGACATTACCTTTTATTCAAAGGAATAATGAACTGTCTGTCATAAGGTGCACCCATTCAGTCTTCCAGGAAACCAGATGACAATTTCAACTTTTGACAGCTGACGTAAGGATTTTTCCAGATTCCTTACTGAATGATTGTGTCATATCTACCGAAACACATTTTGCTATGAAGATCATTTTCAGAGCTTCCATTGGAAAAGCTCTAGAGCTGTAAATTGTTTCCTTGGAGAAAATCCTTAAGGTCACCAATGCTGGTCTACCTTAGGAAGATGTTACACTTGATACTTAATTGGCAATATTTCATGTTATTTTCTTAGATGCAGAAGGAAGATAAACCCTATGAAGCAAATGAAAAATATACAAAATATATCCCTGACTACCATTTAAATAAATTAAGAAAAGAATTTGTGAATAGCCGGAAGGCTGAAAAAAAGGCTGAAAAAACTTTTTGATGAAGGGTACTGATGAGTTACAGGGCCTGATTTTAAGGGAAAAGTAGTGACTGACAAGACTCAAACCATTTAGTTATTCACATAAGTAAAGATACTGTCACCACTCTTCTAATCAAATCCATTCTGGTGGTTATTTGTAAGGGTTTGTCAGCAACTAGTTGAATATTTAGTAAAACCTGATTTTCAGTTCTGCAATTCCTCAATGGGAGAATGCAGTCCCTTGATGATGATCCCAGGCTTTGAAGAATGAATTGATTTGAAAGAGAAAATTAGATGATACTTATTATACTGTCTAACTAGCAGTCCTGTGTCATTTGTCTGTTGGATGATAAATGCCTTGTTTTGCCTATATTCCTCATTTAATAATGTAACTTGTATGTTAGTGGCATAAAAGAAAAATCTTGCTTTTTTGTAAGATGTAACTTGACCAGTATTTTTTGAGGGAGTTATATATGTTTTAACTTTGTAAATAATTCCCACTGTATACATTGCTTAAACACCTTAAAACCTCTTGATAATCAGAAAGAGAGAGTCCTGACCAGTTCCTTCAGTACATGCTTAGAGTACGTTAGAGTAACTTGTGGCAGAGTTTTTAATTAAAAAAAAGTAATCCGTTGAGCTGGAAGCAGTAGAGTTTGAAGTTAAACCTAATTTGTTTTGTTTATGTTGGGTTTAGGTGTTCTCTGCTTGTATATTATTTTGTTTTTTTGGAAGTGAAATTTCTCACACTAAACTGAGAAGTGCTTGGCCTTACTTGATGACAGGTTTTGGATGGGCTGTTCAGCATTCTTGGATTTAAGGAAATTTCTTTAATATATCTGCCAAACAATGTATTTAAACTCAATTTAATTTGCTGCAATATTGAATTGAAAAGGCTATATTTTGAAGTAAATTAAAATTCTTTATGTAATGTCACTACAAAAGTAAAACACTTGTTGTTTGTTAATACTTGCCTAGATATTATTTGTGCTGGTTAAAAAGAGTTGAAATGAAAGTAACAGGAAGCTTTTCACAATCCTCTGAGAGTTGGTTTGGTGACCAGCAGAGGTGGTTGCAGCAAAAACCCAAAGTAAGCCCAGGGGTTCAGGGTGAAATTGTGCTGTACAGGGGGGTTCCTGAGCTCAGGCCACTCCATGCAGCTGCCAAGAACCACGGGAAGGAACCCAGAAGCTCTCTTGCTCAGCCAGTCAGGCTCAGCAGGGCCATGTCCAGGCAGCTGCCGGTGGATTTAAATGCCTCCAAGGAGTGCAAGCAACCTGGAGTGCAGGGAAACAGGGACGTGTCAGGGCAGTTTGCACAGGCAGGGAGAGCAGCAGGGCACTGAGGATCTGTAATTTACTCAAGGAGTGATGGTGGCTACTTAGAGGAAGAAGACTGTGCTCTCAGCAGCTGCTAAAATGGATGTGAGTACATAGAGGATGCCTCCACAGAAGGATGTGGTATGTAGGGTCACAGAGTGTTGGGAATGCCACAGCCTTTCCATGGCAGCTGGGGACAGCAGTGATCATGGCTGTGTCTGATGTGAGCAGGTTGATGATTTGCGCTACTGGTGGCAAAGCTGCAGGATGGAGTAATGGAGCTCAGGGAGGAGGTGAGCAGACTGAGTATGAGGGAGGTTGAGATGGAGTTAGATGTCCCAGGAAGCTCTACAGTCATTCCAAGATAACTTACAGGAGCAGGGGCAATGGGAACAGGTCCCAGCCCGACACCACAAACAGGGCAGGTGTGTTACCTCAAGAACTTCACTGCCCTCAGTGGTGTTGTAGAACAGGTACGGGGTCTCGCGGGAGGAAATGGCAGAGAGTGCTGAGAATACCCCACACAGGCCAAAACACCCATGAAGGCCAACTCACCTTAAATCAATGATGCATTCCAGAAAGGAAAAAAGAGTCATTGTTGGGAGGTGACTCCCTGTTGAGGCATGCAGACACCCAATATGCAGACCAGACCCATTTCATAGGGAAATCTACTGCCTAAGGATAAGGCACATCACTAGTGAACTTCCCACCCTGATGAGGCCTTCCGATTAATACCCTCTTCTGGTCTTCCAGGTGGATAGCAATGAATTGGTATCAAGAACTACAAAAGCAATGACAAGAGATTTCAGGGCCCTGGGACAACTGGTTAAGGGATCAGGCACACAAGTTGTGTTCTCCTCCATCCCACTAATGGCAACGATAGATGAGGAAACTATCAGGAAGAGCTGACAGGTTAATTCATGGCTTAGGGACTGGTGTCAATAGCAGGGCTTTGGATTCTTTGGTCATGGATCAATATATACATCACTGAGCCTGCTGGCAAAAATGGGGTACACCTATCTCAACAGAGGAAAAGGATCTTCTCTCAGGAGTTAGCAGCCCTCATTGAGAGGGCTTTAAACTAAACTTGAAGGGGATAAAGCCAGGCTCACTGAGGATGAGCCTAGGGATGACCTTCTGCCTGCTGTCCCACTCAAGGTGGGACTTGATAATAAAGGGGTGTAGCTGGGTTTGCACTAGTGCTGCAATGTGCCAGTCTGAACGTAGACCAGAAGGACTTCCATTCCCCTGGGGAACCTGAAATGCCTGAACACAAATGCACATAGCATGGGCAACAAACAGGAGGAGATGGAGATCTGCATGAGGTCGAGGGGCTATGATCTAGTGGCAATTTCAGAGACATGGTGGGACAGCTCATGTGACTGGAATGGAAGAGGCTTCCCAAGGAGGTTGTGGAGTCTCCTTCCCTGGAGACATTCAAAGCCCACTTGGATGTGTTCCTGTGTGACGTGCTATAGGTCATCCTGCTCTGTCAGGGTGGGTTGGACTAGGTGATCTTTTGAGGTGCCTTCCAACCCATAACTATTATTCTATGATAATTACTTGGCCAATATAACTATTAAAATTTCAGGTATGAGAAATGATCCTCAATGCCTAGCATAACCGAGATATATCCATGGAGCTACAGTAACTTCCATCAGATAAGAATCTAGACCATAATTATTATAATCAGGATGTAGATAAATGCTATTTTGAACAAATGTATAAAAATTGTTCACCTTTTTTCGCATAAAAATAGACTCTTTTAAATCTCATGTTTAAATGCATGTTACTGCTGAGTTTGCAAATTGAAATCTAAGATTAGAACCTTCTCGTAATCAGAAACTTAGACTACCAAGTGCTGTGCCTCAGAAAGATTCCTGAACAACGTATGTGGTTATGTTGACCATTATAATTGAAAAGTTGTATATTTTGTAGTGTTAATGATCCCTAGAGCTGTACTGAATGGATGCTAGGAAGTTTTGCCAGGTATATTTCCCTATCTGAGAGACAGACTACAAGTTGCTGGGTTTTATGATCTCTCTGGAGTGCATGAATAGATTAGTTTTAGAGCAGGAGGACTTTAGTGCACTAAAATGTGTTTTAGAGTAATCTACATTCCCTGAATAGGAAAAGTCACAGTGAAAGATAACTTTGTACCCTTACATTGGAGTGAATGAGAGACTGTAAGTTATAAAGGCTGCTTGTTGTCTTAATGGTTTGACATAAGTAGCTACTGCTTTTCTTTAAAACTTATATAATGAATTAGCTCTCAACACATTTGCTCCATTTTAAATAGTAAAATGATACACGCTTTGTGATACAGTTCAGTGTTTATTCGTTTAGGACAATGAAGAGCCGGATTCAACATGCTCTGTATAAACTCAGGTTAAAAGGATGTTTCACTGTGACAAAAATGAGAAACTATATTTCTTCTCTCATAGGTTTTGTTGATCTCAGCATAAAATACGTAGGCAAACTGAAAAGCATATCCACATGAGTTGTTTATGACTAGATGTATTACCATGTATTAATATTCTAGAGTGAGAGTTACAGAATTATTCAGGAATAACCTTTGCACTTCAAATTCAGATTTTCCTTCCATTTAAATAACCGTACAAGCTTTGATATAACCGTACAAGCTTTGATGACTACATACAGAGGTAGTAGCACTTCAAATAAAGAGGATAAAATATAAAGGCTCTCATGCACACAGTATTTGTTTCACCACTGAGCGTTTTTGTTTTCCATGAAACTATTTTAGTAGGATTTTACATTTTGATTATGATAACAGGATCTAATAACATTCCCAGGCAGTAGATTTGAAATATGTTAGGATCTGTCACCTGTGGTTGTATGCGGAAATGACAGCACAAGTGGTAAGCATGTAGTGTTAGCAACTTAATACCCTGCTCTTTTAATGTATATATAATGTATAACTTCTTAAGTATAAATGTCTCGAACTTAGGGGGAAAAAATTTAAAAAAAAGAAAAAAAGAAAAACAAAATATAAAAACTGTATATTAACAGACTTTGTACACTGATGCAAAACTGCTTGATTGAGCAGTGTAGTGTCAACCATGTCTTTCTTCTAATGCTAAAAGTAATGCACATAGACAGAGAGACAATCAGAGTACAGCCTTCCATCAGCTGTAATTAATCTTTTAGTTAACAGAGGCTAGAAAATCTTCTCATCAGCCTCTTCTCAAATCTGAGGCACCCTGTTTTTTGATGTTTGTATTCTGAGTAAAATTGTCCCCACCAGTTCTAACAAATTGAAACACCAGGCTAATTATGGCAGCTAATGAAGTGTGTGGAATGGTCACAGCTTGTCGTGAAACTGTTCCTTCAGCTCAGATTAGAGTTTCATCAATCACTTTTTTAAACTGATCCAGAATTGCTTCTGCCCAGTGCTTGGCATTTTTAATGCTGTTTCTGTAATTGTTTTTTTCCCCAAAGCTTAGGCTATCTTTTGAAATATTACATTCTCAGGACAAGACTTACAAACTCCAGTTTATAAAAAACCATTTCATTATCACCTCTATCAGCTGATCAAGTCCTAGAAAGCTAATAAAAGAAGCAGAAATATAAAATTTGATATATTGATTTTAATCCAGCTAAAGGTAGCAATAAAGCATATACACATATATGTATATGAATCATTATTTCTGTGGGCTGGATGTATACTGCAATCTCATGAGACATGGTTTGTGGGTTGGATGGTTCACATTCCACTGAAGGACCTAAATGAAATGAATGAGTCAGTCTTAGCTTATTTCCTAGGGGCTTGTGGTTCTCCATATATCTCTCAAAGAGTTTGGCATGATTTGTAGTTTTTACAGATGCCCAAGCCTCTGGCAGGAGGAAGACCAAAATGTGTTGCTATTTAAAGAATTTCAACACTTCAGGTCAAATACAAAGTCCTCAGAGAAGTATGAGGAACTCTACAGTAAAACTTATATTGCTACTAAACTGTCAATGAATAAATTAGCATATAAAACATTGTAAAAATTCCTAGTTCCTGTTCATTTACAAGCTATAATAGCACTCAGCTATACACTGGAAGTTCTGCATAAAGACATGCGTGTTAAAGAAAGTCTAAGGCTACATTCTTTCCTAAACATGGACAACGAACTGTTGAATTTAGTTTGGAAGTTATCCAGCTGAAAAGTGAAATAAAATTTTGCTCATATCCTCCCATAGAATATATTTGCACATGTTGTTACATTTAATATGTATAACATATATTCATATCAGAACCAAGACAGCATGATTTTTAGTTTTTGAAGTGCTCAACAATTTTTTAAATTTTTTTTTTTTGCTAATATGTGTAACCTATTTCATTTTTCTGAAACACTTTTGAATCTGCGATAATGTTTGCCTATAAATATCAACTGTTTACCTCCCTGAAGTTTCTTAATCATTAGCAATTTGGCAGAACCACTGTCATATCAATGCTAAGCCAAGTCTATGGCACTTGAGTGAATGATGAGTTGCTGGTGCTATTCCTGTTCTATATCAAAGAACTGGATGGATTTTACATAAGAGAAAATGTGCCATTTAAAAATAACAAAAATACAAAGATATGTTATCATATATGAATAAATACAGATGGAAAAAATAGCAATAGGTATCAGCCAAGAAGCTATTGTTCCAGTTTTATCGATTTGTGAGACCATTTGTGAGCACTGGGTGAGAGATGAGTAGTTTTTCTAGTGTTAACTGATCTTCAAAGTAAGCTGCCTGTAAAATGAGAAAAGTCTCTTCCTGTTCAATCATTTCAGTCTCTTCTGTACATAGCTTATATTTACAAAATGGGAAAGCTGTTTTTCTCTTTAGCTTTAATCACTACTGGGGCACATTGTTGACTCGTGATTAGCTAGTTGCCCACACCAGAACCCCCAAGTCCTCTTCTGAAGAGTGCTACCCAGCCTGTCATCATCCAGCCTGATTTGTTTCTGGTGCTAGTCTGTACCAGGTGCATCTGTCCACAGTGTATTTCTGTCAGGCCATTCCTCCAGCCTGTCTGTGTCACTCTGAATGCTATCCCTCAAGTGTATCGATGGCACCCATTAGTTTGGTGTTGTCCATTAACTTGATGGTAGCATATGCCACCAATCAGTGAAGATATTAAACAACAGGTCTCAAGATAGCACCTGAGGAAATAGAGATTCTGGTAAGAGTACAAACCATTCATTGCTATCCTTTGAACCTGATACTCCAGACAGTCATCACATCTGTTAGTTTGCACACCTAGACTGTAATTTACCAGCTTGATTAAAAGGGTTCTCTGTGAGACTGTGCTGAAAGTTTTACTAAAACTCAGCAGTCACTGTTCTCCTTTGATCTTCATATCATGTCATCTGATCATAGAAAGCGATCAGGTTTGAAATCATCACACAGAACAATGTCAAAGCAGATGAAATCTAACTCGAGTACTGTTTTTGCTATATATGCCAAATACAGTGCAATCAATGTGCTTTTGCTTTAATTATTGGTTCTAAATGATTGCAACTTTTTTTTTTTTTTTCTCCAAACAGATACAACTTAACCTGATAAGATAAAAAAGTATTTCCACTTTAGGATTTCAACTCAGAATTTTTCCTCCTTAACTACTAGTGGCATGATTTGGGCAAGTTAGAGATAGTTGCCACTTGGTTTTGGCAGGTTAAACATTTTCTGGCTTTACTCCAGCAGGTTAAAAGTGGTTCTGAGGTAGTCTTGGCAGACAGCACTTGGCACTGGCATGTTTTCAACTGGAAAGAGAATGTTGTGGTTGAACAGATTAGACCATGAAAGGGGCAGCTTATAAATGGCATTAAGTCAAGATACATATCCCCAGGTGCATTATTTTTCAGAGTATTTGTGATGGACAGGACAAGGAGTTGGTTTAAAACTAGAAGCACCATGATAAAAATGCACTTTACTTTTTTATCAGATGCTTTTAAGACTCTCTGTATCTTTGTAAACACAGGAATGTTGTTAGGCATTGTTCCATGTCAGATCTAATAACTTTGTAAGAGTGAGGTATTACTCATCTGTGTGTTTTCGTACTTGATTATGTTATCTATACATCTTAAGATGAACATCTACTATCCTCTTAACAATATTTTGTTAAAATACCCTGCAAGAAGTAGACATTTGAATGACAATAGCAAGTAAACACTTCTTTGGATTCTGAATACTTACTGAAATATTTCAACTGCAGGTTTGGTTTTTAGTCCAGATTCAGTAAAGTTCAAGGGTATCCAAGTATGAAATAGCTTGCAGGCAAATTCACATTGGCTTCTTAATTTAATTTACTTGTAAAGAAAAAGGCTACATTAGTTGAAAAAATTGAATATTATATGGCAATTTTGGTTCAAATACAAACATTCAGAACAGAACTTGGCTGATGCTGTTTCATAACATTCACTAAAGTATGGTACAGCATGCACTATAATTTTCTGTATGGCAAATTATACTTTTAATGTTGATACTAGCTCTGAATGTGTCTAAAATTACCTGAGAAGAGACCACATAAAGGTGAAGTAGCTCAGCTTCATAAAGATAAATAAATTAATTATCTGAACAGTTATTTAAAAAGGAGAATATATTTCTTTTTAAAACATTGAAAAGCTGGTACATGTTTGGGAGAAAGTACCAGACAGTGTCTGGCTTGCAGATCATCAATAGATGGAATAAATGAACTCAGGGGTTACAGCTGAGAATTCCACCCTTGCTTCCCCTTGGGCAACCACAATGTCAGCAGGCTACTAAGTAAATGTAACAAATGCAAATTTGGACCACAGATCTTCATTTCTGGTCATATTAAACATGACAAAAAGGACAGACTGGTTTCAGATGCCAGGTTCATATTAGTGAGGCAATATTTATGGCAAAAAGTAATTCACCAGACCAAATTCTTTGCCTTTTCCCCTTTGCCTTTTTTACACAAAGCTTCTGTCAAAGCCAAGAGATCATTTGCCTTTGCTTGTGAGATCATAAGTGTAAGGGTTGGTACATTTTCA
The DNA here is from genome assembly GCA_023637945.1 of Phaethornis superciliosus. Lineage (NCBI taxonomy): Eukaryota > Metazoa > Chordata > Aves > Apodiformes > Trochilidae > Phaethornis > Phaethornis superciliosus. The sequence goes on from JAJQWJ010000003.1 coordinate 24,638,793, forward strand.
GTCCTTAATGAATACAGCTATTGCAAGATCTCTTTATTTGTTAGAAATATTTGTGCTTCACTTGTACAATGGCTCAAAATATTGCTTTCTCAAAAGCATATTTTTTTTGTTATGTCATATTCTAATTTGTGCAGCTACAGAAGGGTACAGTGGCATATGCTCTTGTTCCAGTGTCCAAACTGCTTCTAACCATGCAGGATCAGAAATAGGTTCTTTGCAAAGCTAGGACATGTCCTCTCTTGCCTTGTTCTCTCCAAAGCACAAATTATCACATCTTAGCTGCTGAACTAAGAAAGCAAACTTCACTAACAGCACAGACCAGTAGCAGAACACTTCCTTCCCAGAATACTAGAGAAAAGGGAACAACAGAGTTTTAATTTCCGTGTTAGGCAGTCACAGAAAAACACACTGTTTCACTGCTTGTACTAGACACATTCTGCAGGAAACATCTAAATCTATGTGTTTATCAGGTCAGTGTTTTTTTCAGATTTGTGAACCATAATTAGAAATCTTTCATAATTTCTAGCAAGCACTGTTTGAGTTTGGTTTCCTCATTTATAATTCCAAAGATGAAATGCGTAAGAGTCAGTGATAGTTATGAATCTCCATGAAAATTTAAGTGCAATAATAATGAAATGTTTGTTACATAAATTAAATAGCAATTAATGTTTTCTCTTTTTGTTTAGAAAACAGGATATTAAAATAGAAAAAGAGTTGTTAGATTTCCTACTGTGAACATAATTTCCTGACTTTTTTTTTTTTTTTTTTTTTTTTTTTTTTTTTGCAACACATTACCATAATGTCAGGAAAAGGCTAAAACTAACAAGTGGAAAAAGATAGCCTAATGTAAGTGCAGCACAGAAGATTATAAGGTTGCCTTTTACGATGGTTATACAATATAATTTTACTTTAAGATCTAATAAGAAGTTGATTCAAAGGGTGACTTGCACTTACAAAGTCACCAAAGGAAACTTGATTGCCTTCCACCATAGTCACACAGTCTTTAAAAATCAGTTTTATTGTTGTTGATGATGTTTGCGTTTGTAGGAGGTAATTAGTCCGACATCACACTTGGAGTCTTCAATCTTGTCAAGAAGAACCATAAACTCAAAATTCACTTGCAAAGAAACTAAAAACAAGAACCAAATAAACAACACCACCACCAAAACCATGCACACCCACGCACAAAAACCAACCTAGCAGGCACTTTGAGAGGAAAATTAGAGAGAGCAGAGGGAAACAGTAAACATTTCAGGTCAGTTCGACCACCTCTGTGTAGCCCTACAACATGGAGAAGGTTTAGAATTGGTAGGAGTAGCAGACAGTTGGAGGAGGAGATGGACAATAGCTCCTTGTTCTCCTTGGCATTGTCCTGGCAAGCTGAATAGGGCAGGGTGTAATTTTATCCACTCAGTCACAGCAGTGGTCACTTGTCCACGGGGAGCTCCGATTAGTCACACTTCCCCCTGGAACTCAATGCCTCTGCACTGACACAATGAGATCCAGTCCCTAAGGCATGATCCAGGCTTTTGTTATTATCTCTTATTTGAAGGGGCTAGTTGACCCAATTGGTTAACACATTAGCTTTTCAATTTTATAGCCTTAAGTCACAGAAGACCTATTCCTTGTTTTTAATATTTCACCATAGTGGAAAGCAAAATTGGCAGTCTGTGCCCACCAGCCAAAAAAACAGTTGTGCCAAACAACTGTGTCCTGAACTTTATGGCTAATTAGCTGTTGAAGCTACGCCCAAGAAATAGGTTCTGTTGCCCGTGGGAAGAAGTGTGTAGCCATTATTAATGTCCCAGCTCATATTTCTCAATAGGTCTTATGGACAGTGCTGCTTAAAAGAGACTAAATGTACAACGGGGAATTAAAAATTACAGTGCCCCTTTCACTGACTGAAATATTGTAAACTTGTTTCACTGAGGCCAGGATTGGTGTCAATGTACTTTGTGTGGAAAGTGCAATAGAAGCATTAGTATTTGACAGCCCTGGTTGAAATAAGTGAAATTAATGGAGCTCTTTTCATATACGACAAGGCCATGGCACCCCTTTCATGCTGCTTACAGACAGAGAAAAGTCAATACTTTTTTATTACTTGATGCTGACCTACATTCTGCACTACAAGTGCCAGGCCCACTAATTGGTTTCAGTTGTGAGAAAAGTTTGCCCCAAAGAAACACTGGAGCAGATAAATCAATCTTTTTTAGGGTAGCTTAGTGGGTTTTGAGCACTTGAAATGACATTTGTGTTGTATTGACAGAATGGGTTGTTACGCTCATTTTGTCATGTCAGAAGGCCCTGTACTAGTTGGAAGTGTTGTTAACCAGTATTGATAAATTTGATAAGAATAAAAGTTAGCTGGATCAACGTTTTAGTTGTGTAACAGCATGCCATTTCTGGTTTGCTTCCCTGTTAGGAACCTCCATGGCTATTAATAGGTCAGAAGGCTTACTATGACAGCTCAATTTAAAACTCTAATTTTAGTATTACAAGCATTAGGATCATAGGCAATACTTGTATATGACCACTTAGTGTTAAACAGAGGGAATTGTGGACTGTGGCTATACAGTGTCTTTGGCAGTACTGCCTTGTTTTCATATGAGCTCTGCACGAGCTGTGTCCAGCCTAGTGGGGAAAGCAAGATTTCTCATCCTTGCTCACTTTTGTCCTATGCTACAGACATAGCTACTGAATGGATGATGTTTCCCACTGCATCATCTTAACTCTTGATGTGTACATGTGGATGTTGATTTCAAGCTAAAGAAAAGTTAGTTTCAGTCCCTGTTTTTACTATTCAACAGCATGAAGATAGAATTAGGGCTCTAGCAGCTGTGCTTTTCCTCCTTGCTTCTTCTCAACAGATATAAATCCAGCACTGCAAAAAGCTTTTCTGAGATCTGAACCTTTCTTGAACTGGTTTACCTTTTGCACAGTGTGTGGTTTCATGGTTGACATCATGCAATTTTACAGCATCTACAGTATTAGCTTCACTCAGGAGAGGACTCGATGCTCTGAATCACAGCTATGGAAATATTACTTTTCATGGGAGAGGTTATACAATTTATCTTTGAAACATCTTCAGGTGTTTCTCCCTCTAAACTATGAAGGAAATCTACATTCATAGAAACTAATGCAACTTTAATTCCCATTTAGGAAACCAAATGTCTATTTATGCAACAAAATGAAATTTTGTCATTGCAGAGAAAGACTATGCAAAGACTTAAATCACGTATCATAAGTTTAATGTAAGTTTCTTGTTCCAGGTTTATCATGTGCTTAAAAGATTCATAATTATTATGGACTTGATGGATTTCCTGTAGAAATTGCCTGAAGTGTTTAGGCAGGAGCTGAGAATAAATTGACAGTGTGGTGCTTTTTTAGCCTTAAAATCTGTGAGTAGAGATGCTATTGCTGTTTCTCAATTGTTTTTTTGATCTGAATCAGCTTTCTACATTAAATTTCAAAAAAAGATACTTACCTGTAATTCAAATCTCATTCTCAAGTGTACTTTTATATTACAGGAAATTGTACAGGACTCTGAAAGCTGTTTGGAAAGAAACAGTTAGTATAAAATTATAACCAGGAAATGAGGGACTGCATTTTCAAAGGCCTTTAATCTCATATGTAGGGTCTACAAAATCTCATTGTTTTGCAGATGTTACTTGTGCGGGGGTCTGTATTTATGTATGTCTGCATACTCAGATATAATCTAATAATAACATTCCAATGGTAAACTATTTGAATAAGTCCATTCTGTTACATTAGAGTGTGCTTATTGAGACAAGTCTTTGGTGGCTTTAATACACCTTTTTTGGTTCCATTGTTTAGAACTGATGAACTCACATGACAAGTTGAGTGACTCAAGTAGTCAGATAAGTTGAAAAGGTCCATAGGTCTTGTTAAGTCCTGTCAGTTGTACTTCAGTCACTTACAATTAAAGAATGAAAGGAGTCAAAGCTTGACAAGTTTAAAAAGGACGTGTTAGATTAACTTAGTTGGGAATTTAAAAATAGGTCTCAGTCCTGAGAATTATAGGTCTCTGATGCTGAGAATTATATGGCATGATTTAGGAATGCATTGTGGAAAAAATTCCATAAAGCTCAGCTCCGTGCTTCTGTGATCTTGAGAGTGCCAAAGTGTAGAGTCAATCTCACCAGTCTGTAGGAGTTCAGATTTGTAAGGTCATTCATGTCACCTACCAACAACTGAGCCACTAATGGTGAAAGTGATTTTGTAGCATCCCAGTCTTCTTCCCTCCCAATTTTTGTTCTTCTAGCTGCAAAAGGATTATCTGCATAATTTCACAACTTCTATGCTATGTAGCCATCAGCGTAAACTCAAGATGATCCTGGCACTCTACCTCTTTGAGTTAGATCTTGATTGGCCAAATGGAATTTTCAGGCCTTCCTTCTGCACACTGTTGAAATCTGATTAAAATCTATATTTGCAAAAGCAGAAATGGCTGGGTTTCTTTTTCCTAAAAAGATATTTAGAATTTGTAGGCATGCTGTGCAACATTTAGCTAGTATACATTCTTAACTACTTTAATTAGTCTAACTCTAAAGCCAACAACACTTCTATTTATCTGTCAGACTGTGTGATGCTTCCTAGATGTGGTCAAACATAACTGCTGTTGTCATAATTGGTGCCAGTTGTTTAAATGCTCAGTTGTGAGTATCTAGTGAAATAGCTTTAAATAACAAGATAAACAGTACAGCTGCCGACCCAAAGTAATCTTACACTGAGGGGGCGTGTGGCACAGAAAATTTCCTCTATGTCATTTTGATTTTAGTTTGAAGCTGGACCTGGGCTTAGTTCCAGCTCAAAAAACTGCTCATTTCAAAGGCTCCTAAATCGTCCCAAGGAGCTAATTTTGGCAGCCAATTGTTTTTGTTTGGCCAGGCGTCGTAATAGCCAAAGCCGTCTGCTCCAGCAAATGAAGACTTCTTCAATGCTCACACTTGCTATTTCTGATTTTATTCTGATATGAGAGGTGTACACCTTTTCTGGTTTCCCCATCTCATCCCAATTTTACTGTTTTGGTTTGTTTGGTTGGGTTTTTTATTTTGTTTGTCTGTTTGGTTGTTTTTATGTTTGGTTGGGGTTTTGTTGGTTTTGTTGTTTGTTTGTTTTTCATTGTTGTTTTTGGTTGGTTGGTTTTTGTTAAACTGTACCTATTTGTCCTGCATGTAAATTTAAAAACATACTTCCTATTTCCAAAGCAAAGGATACTGTATTCTGCTCTGACTTACTGCTTAATACTAAATTATAATTGTATTATCTGTTTACTTTCTTGGCAACTAAAGCTGTGGTTTTCTTCCATTCCCATGAACAGTATTAGCTTGGTGAATTTATTGATTCTATTTGCAGTTATGCTGGAGTTACAATAATAGTTATTATAATAATAATATGAACAACTTTTTCTTCAGTAAGAAAGTGCTTGTGATGACAAATACACAGTGAAAAGTAAAAAATCTGCTCATTCCTAAAGTATAAAATGAAAACATGCATTTCTGTTAGGTAAAAAATTGGACAGTACAAGGTAGAGGGAAACATTAAAAATTAAATCTTGTGAGCAGTTATTAATGGGACAGTACTCATTTTCACACCACTTGGGGGGCATTTAATTTTGAATGTGTATGTCTACCTTGCTACATTAAGATTTATGCACCAGGATGTTGGAGAAATCATACCAAATAACGTTAAGTGTGACATGTAAGCAATGATGTGGTCTCAGTCTGGCAATACACAGTGCAGGTAAAACTCAGGTGGGCCATTTCAGAGTTTTCACGAAGGCTACCAGAATTCACAGAATGTTTATGAAGGTTCATACAGGCTGTAGTATGTGAAATAGCTAAATTTAAATAACCTGGGAAATGATAATTCTGCTTCATATCATATTTCAGGGAGGGGAAAAAAAACGCTCATTCAGTTTTTGAGGGAAAACTTTACAATAGGAAATGTTTATTGTGTTGAAAAGGTAAAAATTTCATCTTCATTCATTTATGGCCTCAGACATTTTACAAATACATTGAATTTCTAGGCATTTTCACAGAATATCACACTGATAATTGAAAATAGTAGAAAGTCTGCAGACCAACTTTTTTTCAGATCCTGGAAAGCTGATAATTCATCTGTGGCATCTAACCCCCAGAAAAATAAAGCAATTTTAATTAAAAAGGAAATATTTTGTATTTCTGATACTATTACCAGTATTTCAGGCTTAAAGAATATAATTTTAAGAATTATTTAACACCTTCATCTTAAAAAACATGGACTTACCAATCTTTTACACAAGCATGTATTAGAAAGTAGCTGAATCAAAATACTGTTTAGACAAGCTACCTTCTTTTACTTTCTTGCTTGTGATATAAACATCTTATTCCTAGGGCACAGGTTCACTTGCATTTCTCTTCAATTTAGATTTTTGTTTTAAAAAACTGAATATAATAACCAAGCAGTTTTCCTGGAAAAAATGTATTCAGGAATAATTCTGCATTTCCTACCAGAACTTCTGATCAATATGTTGCCTCTAATGGTTGTTCAATGTATTAAAATTTATTTAATAATTTCTCGTGGACCTGTTCTACCAACCATGTTTTAATGTAAAACAAAATAGGAAAGTTAAAATATTGCAAAGATATCTTGTTGTCTTTAACTTAGTGGTTGCAAGGGAGGAGGATACAATTTTGTATACCATGTTTTGCAAAAGACCGTAAAAGCTATTTTTTTGAGCAGAAAATTTTTGCAGTGCCTATAGTTCCTTAGAGTTTGAAATACATATTTGCTTGCAATTAAATCAGTCTATTCTTGAGCTCTTCCTCAAAGTTATGTACATATAATAAAGTATATTGCATAATATACTTTCTAAGGCATATAATGAAATTTAACCTGAAGACAATATTTAGAGTTCTAAAATACATTAAAAGAAAAATAATAAAACCATAAAAGCCAAAATTAACACTTATTTTCTCTCTCTCTCATTTCTTTAGGACTTTCAAACTGTGTTACCCCTGATTGTTCTCTTCGAAAAGTTTGGAAAAACTTATTCCAGAGCTGGGCAAATAGTCTAGTTGTCCTGTCAACTGCACAATATAAGACACCTGATGAGTAATCAATAAATGTATTTCAACAAGTGACTATATGTTGACTGACTATTCCATCAAGTACTCTTTGTTAATTGATTTTGCTTGATCTGTAAGCAGTAGAGCTTCCAACATTAATATACTGATTTTTATTTTATTTTGAAAAAACCAACAACAAACCAAACAAAAAAACCAACTATAATCTTATTAAAATTAATTCTGAAAGTACTATATTTTTTTTTTCTGTGCATCCTTTAGAATGCAAGACCACAGTACTCAAGTGAAAGACTGGGAATGTTATCATATTTATTACAGATTTGTAAGTGAGGTTAATACTAAAAAAACAATAAATTAAAATTTACATCTGTGGCTTTTTTTCTCACAACTGTAAATGTGTCTTGTTCATCACCGTTGTTCATAAATTTCAATGTTAGTATACATCCTTTTTGGATACAGATCCACCTCTTCAGAAGAATAGGAAAGTCTGCTTACATGGAAGGTAATATTTTAAAATTTTCTAAGTTCTTCTGTGGATAATAAAACATCAGAATTGGAGAAATATAAGTTCTAATGCCACATACACCTTATTAAGAGATCAGTTTCTCTATATCTGCTCAGTATTCTTTGTCAACAGTTGTGTATTACTCCTAGTTCCATGTTCCAGCCTGATATGTGAGAACATCATCATGTGATGCTTGGCAAAGAAGCCATTTGATCACACAAAACTGATATTAGCTATATTCACTGACATGCAGTCCTTCAAAATACTGAATATCTTCAGAGCCCATTAACTTCAAAGCTCTCAAGGAATTCAGCATCATGGGAAGACATCAGCATGTCTTAAGAGTCAGCATCAGCTAATTCTTTATGTGAGTAAATTTTTACAGCAGTTTTTTTTACAGCAGCTTTAGAATGAAATGTTTGCTTTTCCTTTCATTTGACTGTGTTTATATCAAGTGTATCTGTTTATTAGATTCAAGTCAGTTAATTAATGGTAGGCTTTTAATTACTGATTTTTCTTACAGTATTCTTTTGTCCTCTGCAAATGTGCAGGAAACCTCCATCAGATGTCTTTTTGTTTGGATATTGTCTGACCTAGGAGTCCTAAATTTCACTTCTGCAGTTTCTTGGCTGTGAGCCTGTGTGAAAAAGTTTTACTGCTATCACAGTCAAGAATAAAAACACTTCCAGTTCCATTACACCAAGCACAAGTACTGGGCTGTAGTGTTTTTCCTGTTTGGAGTTGGCAGTTTTCAAGCTTTGGAAAGTATTTTCTTCTGCATGGCAATGAGAAATTAAGTCTGGAAAGTCTCCTCGGTAAGAGCTAATCTGATCAAATATATCAGAGTGCTTTAGTTGCTCATGGAGGGGATTGAACATGAGACACTTGTGCAAAACTGTTGATGAATAAGGATGCCACAGTAATTTTTATAGGTGAGAGCTATCTATTTGATTGCTTCAGCTTTAAGGTAGTTCATCACAGTAATACACCCTGTGTTGCCTCTTTAACTTCATACCACAGTTTCCCATCAGTCCGATTAGAAATGGCAATACCTTTATCAGATTAATCTTTCTTCCTTCCTTTTGGTATCTCTGACCCCGGGACAAAACAAAGCCTTCCATGCAGACCATCACTTCTAATTTTAATTGTTTGATACAAGCACACTTTCCCTTTATTTAAAAAAATACATATAAAATTTTGATCTAAGCAGCCAGCTACTTCCTAGAAGCCTACTTAAAGAAAAATAGGTCTGGTCATTTTACTAGATAAACAAACATCCACAAAATTAATAAAGTAGAAACCATATTACCTTCCAGGTTTGGGGTTTGGTGTTCTTTTGCCTGTTTAATTTCATAGGTAATACAATACTTTTCTTTAACTGGAGTTGGCATAGAAGTTATGTCATTTGCAGGCACATAGCATCCAAGATACTTTATGTGGCCTTACCATAATTCCATAATCATTTCAATTCTCATTAAGGACATTCAGCACTTAGTACATTTTTACAAACCATTTTATAATTGTTATAGTGGGACCTTTACCAATTCTTTCATTATGTAGAGTCTTTTCATTATTTTTATTACTCTCTTAAACTGCAAATAAACACATGCAGAGATTTCACAGGGGTTTAGCCTGAAGAGTTTTTAAAATATAAAAGCATATCAATCTATAAAACCTTAGAACAGTGTTGACTTCTTTGTTATAGTTCCTGTCCCCTGTGCTGCAAACTTCAGGAACCTTTGCAGGCATGGACTAAAGAACACGCCTGTGCATTTTTCTCTACGTATAGATGAGGCTGTTAAAGAAAACTCCCAATATTGAAAGGAACATCTAGTAATGATTTAAGAATCTACTCTTGAGATACCTTCAGCATGTTGGTCTCCCTTAATTATAAGAGAAGCATAATAGCTAATACAGCTCAGGGGAGACCCATAGGCTTTTATTATTTACGGGAATTGGACATCATGAATGATTCAAAAAATAATTTGGAAGTGAGTGCTAGCCACTCTTCAGTATATAGGTAAGGAGATAAATGATAAATTTTAGCCCTGGTGTGGACCTAATTTCTGTGACTTGGATATACCACCATTTCCATTTATTTATCCTCTGTGTCAAGCAAGTGAATATATTTGGCTAAGAAAGTTTTGTTATGCTCTCTTGATTAAATCAAAATTTTTGCAGGCAGCAAACTTAGTTTTTTATGTAACATTAGTTAAAGCTGAAAATCTGATTCACTGCAATGATGGAGTGAACAAAACAGTAAGGATTTTTATGATTTCATTAAATAACCAGTCTATCAATAATAACACTAGGTCATTGGGCAGGTGATTCTAGTTTACTCTTGCTGATGTTTCTTAGTGATGTAGTTCACCATATCACTTTTAATTATCAAATTATTTTTTGTAATGTATTTCAGTAATGTATTCTTAATATTTTATTTATGATAGGTTTTCCTTATTAACAAAATTGTTGCTTTATAACTTTCCAATACTGAACGGACTGTTCTTTAAAGAAGATTTTTCTGGTTAATAAGAGATGGTAAAATCTGTTCTTACAGTATAAAATCTGAACAACACGGAATGGGTATAGGTAGAGGCACCAGCAAAGGAACATTCTAAAAACTTGAAGTTGGCTCACAAATCTTGATGAGCCTAGAAGATTATGTAGCCTCTTTGAAATATAGTTGGCTATGACAATTAGCAAAAATTAAAAATAATCACTGATGCCAGAGTAACAGCCAAAAAAAAGAAGCCTAATTACTCTAATTGCACTATTAAATGTATTTCATTAGATTTTAGTTCAAAAAATGTTAATAGTAAAACATAGATATCCAAACTATGCCTAGGCAACCAGGTTGCCATTTTCTGCAATAAAAAAATATGGCCTTCATCATGAAGCGAGACATGCACAATCCTTGCTTTTCAGACACAGAAACGCAAATATTTTTTTGTAATTTGGAATTATTTTAGTCCATATGTCCAGAGAAAAAAAAAATACTGTTGGTTTTTTTTTTTCCTACTGCAAGGCTGAAGAGGCTTATCTAATACATTTAGGAAGCAGTACTTCCAGGGAAGGAGCTGTCATACCAGCTCACTAACCACTAACAGAATGCCTACAGTACATCACTTCGTTATCTTTGTGTAGTGCATAAAAAGGCTGGAACTTAATACTTTGATGTCCACTGATATCTGAGCAGTTTGTATAGATCATAGGTCTTGAGAGTCAGATAATAATGTTAGTTATTTCTGCATCAGATACACTGGCCTACATGCCAGGTGCTAAGGATTCAAAGCATCTGTGCTAATGACCAATGGTCTTTGTGTTTATATACCACTGGGGATCACAGCTATCAGAAAAAGGATGCAGGCAAAGACATTAAAATGGAACAGTAACGTGCTAAAGGTTGATCACAACATACAGATCATGAGAAGTTGCAGAGATATTAAAAAATGCTAGTAACATCCCTTCTTACCAAAAATATCTGCTGTTAGTTAGTGAATTAAGGATCTTTCAGTTTTGTTGCCCAATAATTTTGTTTGGCACTTAGATAGCTGATAATAGCACACAGAATATCTCTTAATTTATGTAATTTAAGAACTATCTACTGGGCTGATCCAAGGTGTTCTCGCCACTTATCAGAGAAAACATTTAGCTTGTAATGCCCTCTAGAGGCAGAATTGCTATAATAGTGCTGACCACAGACTTACGCTACAATTTTCTGGTCCAAATGTGATGCTGAATCTTTTAAGCAATGTTTTTTTTTTTTCTTTTATTTTTTTTCCTTTTTTATTTTTTCCTTTATATTTTCTCTCTCTCTCTTTTTATTTATTTATTTATTTAAAAATTTTTTTTATTTTTTATAATCCACACTTCACAATCCTAAAGGATCAGATGATGGTCTAGAACCATTAGAAGAGCTGCACCTGATATGGACTTGTCTGAGATGTGGCCATATTTAAATTGCAAAGCAAAATGGTGACACCTGTAAACAATAATGGAGTTGGACATTCAAATGCTGGACATTGAATAAGACCCTGAAAGCATAAAAATTAAAAAATGTTTTAAAATTTACTGTTATTCCAAAGGGTGTGTTTGTAAAATGCCTTGCATAATCCGTAGTACTCAATAGAATTAGAAACAGAGCATAGTGGGGTTTGTTAGAAGGACAAGGAGCTCTGTCTTTTACTGGTAGCCATGGACTCATACTCAGAATTAAAAACTAGAGGATATTGGTTATTCCTTATTTTTAAAATCTGGATTTCCCAATATTAAGACATTGCAGCCAGAAAGGAATCACATCCACATAATCAGAAACAGAATTTGGCCCTTGAAGCATTTATTTGTCTTAACTGCATTTGTAAAACACTTTTTTTCTGGTGAATTTTGTTTCCTGAATTGATGAAGGTTTGTGATAGTCCTAGAAAAGTCAGCAAAGAGGCTTAGACAACACAAAGATGGCTTGGCTTTGTACTCTTTCATCTTTTAATACTTCATCTCATTAATGTGAAAATCATCTGGCTGCTTGCACAATCAGATACAGTCACTTATCAGTACACTGAGTTCAGTTTATAGTATTACGATTCATATTCATGATCAGAAGATGCAGTGTAGCAGTTCATTAGTGCACTGCTGCATTAAGCAGTTACTGCCAAAATGTGACAAAATGTGACAGTGCAACTCCACATATATAACTGAGTTAAAATAACAATTCATTCATTGATGCTATTGTATGTGTGAAATAATTGCACCCTCAAATGCTAGAGTAGACTATTACAACAGGTAATAGCAGGTATAAACGAGATTATAATTACTCCAAATTGAACCCTATTTCTTACTCTTAAGTACTTTATATGGTCTAATGAAAGTTAAGAGGGTTTTTTAATTGTTGTTTTGGGTTAAAGTATTCAACATCAAAAACCCAACCTTTTACATTCTGTGTATCTGCACATGGTAGAAATAAGAGCACTTGCAATTGCAGTCTGTGTTTATTTACCTCACAACGGCTCCGTTTTTAAAAAGGGACAGTGTCTATAAATTAGAAAGACTTTATTCTTGTCTACTATTGTGAGAAGGGAAGGCCATGTTTAGTTTCCTTCTCACTCACAAAGTTTGTAGCATTGTATTGTAGTAATTCCTTCTCCACATACTTCATTGGATTCCACTGTATCATTTCCTACTGACAACTGTTCTTCCAATTTATCATCTCTTCTTTAAATTTATAAAAAGTCTGAGTGACTCAGTAGGGGACAGAGTGTATCCTCAGCAAGTTTGCTGACTAAGCTGGGAGGGAGGCTGACACTTCAGAGGGTTGTGCTGCCAACCAGAGTGACCTGGATGGTCTGGAGAGCTGGGCAGAGAAGAACCTGATGAGGTTCAGTAAGAGCAAGTGCATCTGTGGAGGAAGAGCCCCAACCACCAATAAAGGTTAGGGGTGGGCCTGCTGGAAAGGAGTGCTAGGGAGAAGGATCTGGGGGTCCTGATAGATATTAAATTATCCATGAGCCAGCAGTGTGCCCTTAGTACCAGGAAGGCCAATGGAATCCTGGGTTACATAATGAAGAGTGTGGCCGAGGTCAAGGGAAGTCAATTGCCCCCTCTGCTCTGCCCTGGTGAGGCCACAGCTGGAATACTGCATCCAGTTCTGGGTTCCCCACTTCAAGAGAGACAGGGAACTTTTGGAGAGAGTCCAGTGGAGGGCAACAAAGATGCTTGGCAGATTCAAGCATCTCTCTTAGGAGAAAGGCTGAGAGAGTTGGGACTCTCTGTCCTGGAGAAAAGAAGGATGAGGGGAGACCTTGTTAATGTCTGCAAGTATCTAAAAGCTGTGTGCATCAAATATAGAGCAAGACACTTCTCAGTAGTTCCCAGTGACAGGGCGAGGGGCAATGGGCACAAGATGGAACATAGGAAGTCCCATTTAAACATAAGAAAAAACATTTTTATTATGAGGGTGACAAGGAACTGGAACAGGTTGCCCAGGGAGGTTATGGAGTCCCCTTCTCTGAAGATATTCAAAACCCACTTGGATTCAGTCCTGTGTAATGTTCTCTAGGTGATCCTGCTTTAGTGGGAGAGTTGAACTAGATGAACTCTAGAGGTCCCTTCTAACTCTTGATAATTCTGTGATTCTGTGGTTTCTTCCCACTCCTCCAAAGATACATATGACAGTGCCATAAACATGAACACTTTGAAACCACTGGCCTGACTGAACAGTTTATATCTTAATCTCATTTAGAATATATTATTGCATTTAATGATAGCTCTTTTTTCTAAAACTTAGATTTCATCCTTAACTCTTAATTTGTCTACATAATCTTACCTGTGAAATCTAGCCAGTGAAATATATTGCAAGTAGTGGAAAAATTTGATCATTGCTTCAAACAGAAAAAGGAAAGAAAAAAATATTCAAAGTAAGGAATAGCAAGTTACTCTCTGCTTTATGCAGGTGGTAACGGGAGTCGTTCAGAATCTATAGCACAGTGACTCAGAGCTGCATCTCTGTGGGAAGGGGAGAACTGGAAATTTAGTGTTTCCCCTGAGAAGGCAGGAAGTCTGACTGAGACTTCTTTTCATGTAGATGCTTGGTGCCACAGCTCCTGCAACTTGTTAGTTTGTCACTTGTAGTCTAATGACAGTTGAAGAGGATGACCGTGACAGACAGCTGTGTCTCTAAGCATCAAGAGAGAGCTTATGTTTGACCTAGTTCTGGAAATGATTAACACATGATTTAGCTCTCATTCATTTCTATTCATGGTCATATATATCACAGCTGTTGCTGAGCACTGAGAATCACAAAAGGATTCTGATGACTGCATACACTTTATACTTTAAAAATGCATAAAAAAATTATGAGATCTGGCCATTTACAATAACAAGTTATGTTTCTTGTTAGAAAATAGGAATATTTGCTCCTATTGCTGTGAAGTTTTTATTTCCATTTAACCGCCCATGTATTGAAGTAACGGGAAAGAAGTGATGGTGTATTTAATTTCTTGTAAAAATATCCATCTGCTTATTTAATTTTTCATGGCTACTATGCATTGAGGTGAAATCACCTATGCTATAACAAATGTAATAATCTTTAAGATGCTTGAAAGATTTTCAAGTGCAGGTGTCCTTTTAAAATATATTTTTAAACTGAAGGCTGCATGATTCCTCCTGTAGTATAATCATAGCTAAAAGGACAAGGTGCTTGTGCTTTTGCTGCATCAATGTTTAAATCATTTGCTTCTCACGATAACAAAGGAAAAAATTACAAATCTGTGGCCAATTGGGAACTTCACAGTGCATCAATATTTCCACATGTGGTAGGTGATTTGCTGCTTGGTAGCAGCCTGGTAGATCAACACATCTATCATGGGTGGGAACAAATCTCCACCAACTGGGAAGATTTCTGGCAGGTTTCCTTTTTCCTCACTTGTGCTTAAGAAGGCAACAGGACACATTGTGCAAAGATAGCCCTCTTGTGTGAGGCTTTTAGAAGCTATGAATAAGGGCAGGCATGTGTGGTAGTTGGTACACAACAATTTGAGTTCACAGAGTATTAAGATTTTTGCAAATCTCTCCCACAGTATTATCTTCTGAGATCCCCAGCAGAGAAGTGTGTAAAAGCTGCCTCTTCCAGATATCTCTGTTTCTATCTCCTATAATTTTCTTCCACTTGTCTGTCTCTTCTTTGTTAATGATTTCTCCAAATATCAGCAGATTTTGATAAAACATGCTCATCTCTCACTGGTCTTTGTTTTCGGTATTCCCACATCAGACTGATACAGACAAACTTGTAAAGTTGTTCAGATGCAAAAGAGTTTCAAAGCTTCTCTAGCTGAAGGTGTTCAAGCTGGAAATATTAGTTCCTTCATCATATTTATTTAAAGAGCAAACAAAGTTAACTTAGCATGATCTAAAAATATTGTTCTGACAATTTAAGAAGTTAGAAATAATAAAACTTGTGTTTCCGTCCTGTGGATGTTTACTGTAATAATTTTATTGTTCATATATTTTTATTCAAAGACCAGCACCTAGACAGAATCAATTATTTAAAACAAACAAACAAAAAACCCGCAATAAAACAACAAACAGCTGGTTTTCTGTCCATTTTGGAAGAAAATAGCCATGTCTATGCCAATTATTCTTGAGAAATCTTTCTGAGGAATCTCAGATTCAATTATAAATATGAAAAACTTGTAAAGACCTGAACTTTAAAATACTCAGGTGTGCTCCTCATTATGTGTACATAAAGGTAGATTAAAACAAGTTTCACCTTGAACAAGTCACTACTAACCTTCAATTGAGCTGGAAAGTTAGTAGGCTGACCATTTTTTACACTGGTAAAAGGAATCTGGCCATGCTGTTTTCTCAAAATACATTGATAAACTGGCTCTTCACAGCAGGAACACATTTAGCTGATACATCCGTTAGTCAGATTGTCACATAGAATTAGAAAATCAATTCAAATATTACGTATTTTTATTGCTATCTAGAAATTAGAAGCAAGGGCTAGGGGGGTAGGTTTTGGCACATTCTTTGAAGAATTTATAAATGAATAATCTTACAAACAATTGAGTCATCTTTTCGGACAAAAGAAAGTAAATAAAGAGGGCAAAAGGACTTTAAAAGTACTTAAGATTTGATTTAAAAAGTGGTTTTACTATAAAGATTTAAAATTCAGAGGTGCTGCTCATGCCCAACAAGTTCCTGAGTAGACAATGACAGTGGTTTTAGAATATGTTTCCTAATCTAAATCCAAACATACCTGGGGCAGAAAAGTAACTGAAAAGCAAAACAAAGGTATAACTTGACATGGCATTCAGAGGACACCAGAGTGCTGACAAAATAGAACTATGGGAACCATTCACTACTGGGTTGATTCATATGCTTATCTCTTCAGTACTTCTCAAATTCTCTACAGATGATTTTGTACTATAAAATACAGATGGAAGTCAATTTGTACTCTAAAATACATAGAACAGTGCAGATAGCATAGCCTCAAATTTCAAAAAGCATTAGAAACTTACCAGACAACAGACTTGCACAACAGACAATGCAATACTTAATTCAGAAGAGACCAATGGAAGAATGTCCTGGTTTGGGCCAGGATAAAGGTGATTTTCTGTCTTGTGCTTTTGCTTTCAGCCAAGTCTTTTGTAAGTAGTTGCACTTGCTGAAACTAACAAGTTTCTCAGACAGTGTCTGCTTCTAGGACTGATAACACTCGCTGTTTATAGTTACTGCCAGAGACTGGTGTGCAGAGCCAAGGACACTGCTCAGCTCTGAGGAACATTTTACCTTCCAGAAGGAGCAAGGAGGTCCCACCTGAACCCTCTTTTGGGGAGGACCGGACAAGATAGATGCCAGAATTGACCAAACAGAGTATTCCATCCCATACAGACAGTGCCTGGCCAATATATGTGTCTCCCAAGAGACACAGGAGATTTCTTTTCCTCTTTGGGAGTGTGACTGTGATTGGGCACCAAGCTGAAAGGGGAAGTAGATGCCAACTGAGGAGGGAAGTCCACCAGAAGAGCAACAGAGGCTATTGCTGATCAGGATGGCAGCTCTGGGACGAATCCATTGGGCTGCTTTGGTTAACTGGGGCTATTGAGGACATGTTTACTGCCTTTTGCTCTGAATACTCCTGGAACCTCAGAGGTAGGAGTTATAGGTTTTATAGCTCTTTATCATAAAGCCTTTGATGTTTTGCTGAAAGTGTGTAAAAATGTTTATTCTTATACTTTTTGATTTTTGACAGAGCTGGCTTAAAAAAGTAAACCTAAGCAATGTTACAGAAAGGGAGATGTTATTTCTAAGTCATCAACTGGAATTAGAAGCTGAAAATAATCTATTTGTTCCCATAATACTTCAGACAAGGAATCCTCTTTGTATTTGTTACTCAGTGATGGATTCCAAGACAGATGCAATCTGTATTTTCATGTCAAAGAAAGTTATTATGCTGGGTTTGTTTTTCAAAATACACCATGGCAGTATTGGTCCTCCAAAAGTATATAGATCTGTTTACGGACCTGAAAATGAACCTCTCAAAAAAGAGGGAGGTGTGCAGCAGAGAAAATTTTTGTGCAGATCTCTGTGCCAACAAAAACTCTAGCAGGGAGCCTCAAGAAAAGAACTAGCCTTCCCTTGGTAACAATATATATCTTTTCTCAAAAAAACCCAGGCAGGATAAGTAGTGATGCATGTCTGATATTGATGGAAAGGAAGGATGTGCTCCATCCATTGAAAACATTGATCAAGGCCACTTCGCTGTTTTTTAATGATGGGCCCATAAATCTGTCAGTATCAATGAAAGTCACTGTTATCTACTTGAGGTTCTAAATGGTTACACTAAGGAAACTAAGTTGTAGCTAATGTTTCTTTGCATCCAGCAGCCAAATTGTCATTGTCTTTTTTTTTTTTTTTTTTTTCCCCCCCAAAAGCCACACAAATGAAACCTGGAAACGAAAAGAGGAAGAATTTCCACAAACTCGTGGTCATTTTTATTGAAGTGGTTTTCATGTTCAAAGCTTTTTGAATGCCTTTTTCTCCTTGGGTTTCAGTCACAAAGGATGAGAACCCACCAGGATGTGGCATTTTTCTGTACATATAGTCTATTGACTGTGGCAAAAAAGCTGAAAAAAAAAGGTCTGGAAAAGTGAAATTCCTGTTAAAGTTAATATATAATTTGTGGTTCAAGGTCAAATCAGAAATAATATTTATATTAAACCTTACAAGTTGTTCTGATCAAAATGCTATGGAAAGCAATCTGTTCACCCTGGTCTTTACCCAGTGATGGAAAGAAATCTCTGATTGACTCTATTTCGTATGGACAGGCATTCACAGGATCTTTCTAATATCACCCAATATAAACCAGAACAAAAAGGTTGTAACGAGCCTCAAATAATAAAATAAGCATCTGTTGCCAGTTAGGTGATTGGGTGTGACTGCCTGATTACTGTTTTATGTCTTCTGTAATTAACAGTATGAGGGCAGTGGCTTCGATAAAACATGTGCTATGGCTGGAATGGAACTCGGATCACAGGGGCTTCAGCCACAGTGTTGCTCCAAAAACTGAATAAGGGAAGAAGACTGGGAAATCTAGTCCACTGGATGTATGGTCATTTTAAAAAGTCACCTTGTAACCACAGCTGGGGAAGCATTACAACTGCCAAAATTTCTACTTGTAAAACATACTGTACTTTGTTTAGTAAATCAAGGCCTTTGATTTGCCTATTTAATAAAGTCAAGGAGGTGCCAGACACCATATGTGGGGTGCTACGGGGATATGAATGAATAAACAAGCAGGTGGGACCAAGCTCATCCTAGATCACAAACTGTGTTTAAATACATGGGCTTGTTCTGCAGTGTTGTACTGTCTGCCAGCAGCACAGTTACATAGCTCCCAGTATTACAACTTTTCTGAAAACTCTTTAGCAATACACAGGGCAGGCTGAAGAGTCTCTCACAGGAACAGGGATTACCTTTTCAATGTTTTATACTAGATACAGTCAGAGTGAAGTATACACTCAGTGGAAGACTGCCCATCACACAATGGGAAACAATAAAAAACACTTCTCTGAAGAGATGTTTAGAACATTTTGATAAAGAAATGTGTTTATTTTTTGCCTTGAAAGTATCAAAGAGATTCTCTAGACAGATCTGACTGTATTTCAGCTATCTTGGCAATGAAATCCCTCCTTAGCCTTACCCCAGAACACTTTCCTGTGTAATATGCACATGAATCTCAGAAACAGATGGAGTACACTTTACCCAGAATCTAATCCTAGTGAGGTAGAGAGGCCAGATGGTCTCACTTTCCAAATGAAAACTTTCAGAGAGTCTTTAAACTAAGCAAAGATTTTATTAACACTGATGGCTGGATATAGTGTAATACACAGAGAAGATTAATTAGAAACCCTAATTAAATGTAACACTGTAAAAAAACCAGACCACTATTTGGCATCAAACAGCCTTTTAAGATTCTTGTTGAAATCTGGAGTCTTCAGCATGGCTGAACTGCAAAGTGAACAACAGAAAAGCAGAAACAATGAGATTTACTAAAAGGTGCCAAATTCAATTCTACATGCAATCATTTTGTGTATTTTTATAGAATCATATGAAAGAGGGCTGAAAGGAACCTTTAGAGGTCGTCTAGTTCATCCCCCTACCCCAAGGCAAGATCAGCTATACCTAAATCATTCCTGACAGATGTTTGTCTAACCTGTTCTTATAAAGCTCCAATCACAGAGATTCCAAAACATCCCTAGGCAATCTATTCCAGTGTTTAACTATCCTTGTTTTTTGAAAGTTTCTTCTAGTGTTTAAGTCTAAATCACCAAAGCTCCAATTTAAACTCACTATTTTTCATCTCGTTAACCAAAGGAACAGAGAAAAGTTTATTCTTTTTTACTACATCTCTCTCAAAGGTGTCATTGGAAACTGAACATCATAGGTGGACTCTTCGCTGTGCTTAGCAGAACAAAAGGACTGAATCACTGTATCATGTGTTATGGACAATATTCTTATTATTGATCCTTGCTTCTAATCTAAGGTTTGGCTTTTTTGATTTGTGCTAAATTCATGCACCTTTTCTACAGACCTCATGACCATCTTGATTTTTAAAAAGTTGACTGAATATATTGAAGAACGCATTTATTTGCTGTTTTTCACCTCAGACAACTGCAGAAAAGGAATATTTCTTTGCATGAAGACATTATCATGTCCCCCAAGCAAATGAGGTGAAAGAGTCAGTTTTCTTCAGCCTGTTAAAGTAATGTACATCTGGAAGTGATGTTTTAATTCTCAGACATATGGAGTAGGGAGCTTGAGGATACAAGCGTCACACATCGCTTCTTCCTTTAAATTCTGTGCTCATATCCCTGGCTTACAGCAGGGATTCTTGCAGACCATGGACAGTAATGAAGAAAATGTTGCCACATTTTCACAATGTCTTGACCTTTAGGCTGTTACTTTGGTAACCCTACAACCCTACGAGGTTGTAGCGTGTTGCTAGAAGTTGTTTGGAACTTCAAGAGGTGAACTGCATACTTAGATAAAGCAACTTCTGCTGAACAGTGGTACAGAGAATGGCTTCCAGGAGCCTCCTCCTGATCCCATGACCAAGTGTGCTTCTACCCCACCTCCCTAGGAAATGAGCTGTAGACAAGCACAGGAAGAGGCATCTGGACCCCGACCACTGTGAAAGTTTGCTGAGATAAACACATGTTTATAGCTCACAGAAAAGTGAAGAGATGTGCAGATTCGAGGAATTTTATCCCCTTAAATGGTGCAGTCACAGCTAAAGAAGTAAAAATAAATTTGTTTGTGGGAGCAGCAGTAATGGCAAGGACTAATGCTGAAAGGGTGCAGAGGGAAGAGAGGACAGCTTATCACAGAAGCAAGGATAAGTGAGGAGGGTAATAATCATGGTGTCCTGCCCTGGAATAGTGACAACATCCAACCTGCCTCTTAACAAGTTTCCTCTTTTGTAGTTTCCCAGCATTAGCTTCATAACACCCTTTCCCACTACCAGTGTGCAGCACATATGGCTGCCTTGCAAGAATCACACAAATCATCCAGTAAGTTCATTTTTATCAGTAGCTTCTGCTTAATTAAGGGATGCATCATGCTTCATCAATCAGCTTCTGTGAATGTGGGTTGGTCTCAGCCACTCTGCTGATTCCAACTCCAAGCAGATACAGTTCTTGTGCTGTAAGCAAGAGGCTGGTTAGCTTGTCTTTGTGGAGCCAGGGGCAGAACTGTGTCCTTGATCATCAGAGGGAAGTCTCCTACTACAGCTATGGCAATTGTAGATGCACAATGTTTTTCTGATATTGTGCACTAAAAGATTGATGCAAAAAGCTATCATGAAGAAAAAGGCCAGTGTTAGGACAGTGAAAAGCACAGTTACAGACTGAAAGCTCTTGTTTATCTACGCATGTAAGATTTTTTGTTTCCTGTTTTATAAAGAAACCAGTTAAATAAGCTTCTGGAGTCACCACTGGTTTGCACTGGTTCATTTCATCTCCGTAGAAGAAATTCCTGCAGAGGTGCTTCTCAGGCAGATGTGTCTAATACAGCACAGTACAAAGCCAAACAGAGATGGTGTCATACCTTTGCCTTCCAGAATGGGCACATGAATCTACAGAAGAGTGTACCTTTCTGAACATGCTGGATCTAGGTAGTCTGAGGTTGGATTGGGAAGTCTTCATGATACTGCACAGCAAAATGTGTATACAATTGCACATACATTGCATTGATGGTTTTTCAGTTATGGATAAAAAGGGCCGTCTGTTATCACCAGTCCATTGCTACCCCTGGAATAATGCTCATAACACAAAGCAATTAAGCGAACTACTTTTTATTTGCTTGACAACATTTGAGGTGTGATTGGTCAGATGGAAGCATTGCAATTTAGTTTTCCTTTGCAATGGCTTTTGTGGCCTCAGATACATTTTCCCTGGATTCCTCCTGTGCAAGAAAGGTTAATATCAATGAATTATACCAAACACCATCATAGTTCCACTTCTTGAAAGATTCCTTAAGAAGTGAAACTCGCCAAAACCCAACTCACAGCCAAAATCGAATTTGACTTTAGTCAAATGTGATTAATGTGAAAGCTGATGGATTAACTAATCATTCGATCTTTAAATTCATCTTTTCAATAAATCATTAAGTAACACCATAACATACATGTTAGCTACTTCATATAAAATACACAAGTCATCATTTTCCTCTGCAATTTTCCTGTTGCTTATCCTTTACGTG
The DNA here is from genome assembly GCA_023637945.1 of Phaethornis superciliosus. NCBI lineage: Eukaryota > Metazoa > Chordata > Aves > Apodiformes > Trochilidae > Phaethornis > Phaethornis superciliosus. The sequence continues at coordinate 24,661,143 of JAJQWJ010000003.1, forward strand.
TTTTATTATTAATTTTATGATAGCTATTAAGGGCCTTCAGATGCTCTATGGATTACTTGAGAAATAGTGTGTGTACAATATATATGGTTTTTAATAGTGCAGTTAATGTAGATCAAACAGCTCTATTATTATATACATCTCTGTAACTAATGTATTATAAATGCTGCAAAAAGTATTTATTACTTCTGCAATGCATATATCAGAGCATATAAATTTTGTTTTCGTATTTTTAAAACATTCAGGGGGAAAGGAGGAAAAAAAATTCTCAAGATGCCTCCAACTCACATTGTAGATACCTGCAAATTCATGTTCATCTCAGTCTAGTCAAAGAGAGATGTTTGGTTACTGGCATCACCAGTCTTTGCCCAAGACTATCCTGCCCTTTCTTACTCTGCAAGACAATAAGCAGTGGTAGTGACTCTGGAAAGTAATGCTAATGTGTGTTAGGGTCAGAGACTCTTACTCAGTTGTGAAGAGAAGTCACATGTAGAATTCACACATCCTACACTGAACATAGCAGAGATACGTGTCAGAACGTAGCAGAGATAGATATCCTCAGCGTGGGGATCTCCTATTTTGACTCTTTTGGTCAAATTTATTTTCAAGGAAACAAATCTGTGAAACAGATGATGCAAAGCTGTAGGCCTTCTGTTAGGAAGAACCAAGAGCATTCAAATTGTTCATAAAACCTAACAAAGAAACAGTGATGATCCTGACTGTCATAAATTAATGACAAGCACTGTAACCTCTGCCCCCCTTTTGCTTTGATTTGTTGTATTGTCCCCAGAGCTATAAAATCCTACTTGGAAAAAGAGATCAAGCTGTTTCTGAGCTTCACTATGTTTCTCTGCAGGTAGATTTCTTAGTGGCCATGAATTTTATGCAGTTCCTAGCTGGCTGATATGAAAACAAAACTTAAATGAAATTTACTATGTTTTCTGGGACTATTCTATGCCCTGAAGCTCAAGGGGAAGAGAGCTATGCTTTTAAAATTGTATTAAAGAAAATAAAATTTAAAAAGACCAATAAGCACAGAGCCTTTATTCTTTCATCATCTGTGCTGTACATTACAAAACCAGGGCTGTTTGACAGTCCTTAGGAGCAATTTGACACTATATAGAGTTGAACTGAGCTTTTTCCCAAACATCTGTGATTAGAAGTGACCCTTCACACAAGCTCCTTATGCAGTCAAGGAAGTAAAGTGCTGCTTTCCACCTTAGCTGATTTCCTTAAATCTCCTAGCTTGCTAGATGACAGAAAAGCAGGGAAATCAGGCTACAGACTGGGGAAGACAGCCCAAATTGCTTCACATAATTTCCTTCCATCTGCGTGGTTCACTTATCACAGTAGGCCTGTGAAAACAACTATGGGGATTTGTTAGCAACCCTGCCCGACTGTAGTCAGGTTGCTGGGAAGCTGCTGAAGTTACAATGGCATCAAAAGACTTCCACAAAGGCTACTCTGACCTTGCAGAAATTTCTTGTGAGCCACAGGTTTCAGGAGTGGATGATAAACACAGAAGTGCTGTGACTAAAGCACAAGACAGAAATTTTGGGAAGGTTTTGTTTTTTTTTTTCTCCCTTCAACCTCTCCTATATATTCCTCCTTGGGTTCCTGGTTCATCACTTCATTGACTTACTTATACTTTTAAACACATGCTCAGAACAAAGTTAGAGCTTTCAGAGGAATTCAGCACAAAATGTGAGGGAATTTTTATTCTGATCAAGTTATGGACCTGAAATATATCTCCCTTTTACCAAAAAATAGATCATTAGGTAAATCCAGCAAAAGAACAATTCACAACTGCTTCATATGAATGCTTGTTAAGGGTTTGGTTAGATCTTGCTGCTGAAATATAACTAACCTAATCCAGGGAAAAGAGCAAACCTCTGGCATCAAAGATATGTTCCCTAATGACCAACTGATGTATTTTGCTAGAGAATCACACGCAGTGTGTAGGGATGGAGAACAAGTCCCCATAATCTATGACTTAGTAGCTGTTTCTCAGTGATTCTGGCTGTGTCAATAAATTTGTTCACAGCTCTAATTGTGTTAATGAATTGAACATAATTAAACTTACAGTATGTCACAAGGTTCCTCTGGCAACTCTAGTAGGTTTCTTAAGTAACATTTCATCAGCAGCTATCAGTTCTGCTTAAAGCTTTTTACACTTGAGCAAATGAAATCTCATCTGAATTCTGTAATGTCTTAAAATCCAGATTTCCCATGATTGCAGTATATGAAAGTTACTTACCTTAAAATAGAACAAAGCCAAATGTTTCATTCATTCTTCATCAATTATTTCCTGGGTTGATAAATAGCTTATAGTTCAGCTACACATAGCTAGGAACAACAAGTCTTTTCATCTATCTCCACTGAGTTTTTGGGAGTCATCCTCTGTTTGGCTATCTACTTCTTAAATATTTAAAAAATTGTAATAATTCATGCATTTTTAAAAGCTACTTCATCTGTCTTGGGTGTCACTTTGGTCAAACTTTAGACAATGAAAATGTCTTCATAGTAGAACTTCATAGTAGAACTTGGATTTCCTTACTACGCATGCAAAATCAATAATCAGGCTGTATTAACAAATAGCAAGATATCATCAGTAATTTTTAAAGTTATCATAAAAAAATCTAGTTTTACACCTGTATCTTGTTTTTCTTCATGTTAACACTGTTGTCTTAACACCATGTACAGAATTTATTATTTTTAATTTAAAATGTAATCAAGCAATGGTGATTATTCATACATTTCTGGTAACATCCTCATTTGCCAAAGTATCTATATAGATTATGTAGTCCCAGTTGAAAAAGAAATGATGGTATATTTGTGTTATTTTTTAATCAATAGGCTCTTTTTAAAAAAACATTGATTCTGTTTCAGTGTTTTCATAATAGTACAAAATGTTGCAGGAATTACTGATGGTGCAGAGCACTATCAGGTGCACACAGCATGATGCCTCCACTGCTTTCACAATGCAATTTTTAAAGAAACTCCAGCAAATTAAATCTTTCTGATGCAGCACTAAACAAAAATATGGAACAAAAAAATATCTAGGAGAAATGTTGCCTGTAACACAAATGAATGAATCTCATTAATCCATGTAGCTATGTGCAGACCACAAAAAATATACAACTATGTATTAGCTAGCACAGATACCTCTATACAGTACTGCATTTAGGTTGTATAGACATGCACAGAGTATTTTCTGATTAAATTAACCTGTGAGAGGTTCTTAAGGTTACGTTTTTCTTTCTCATGAATTCACATCTATCCTGAGGGTGAGCCTTATTTTCAGCATCTGTCTTAATGAAAATTTTGTGCTGTTCCACAGTGAGAATTTCTGTTTTGACTGTTTTCATTATAACATCATGCTTTGTAGACCAAAGACTAACAAATTCCCTGTGTAACTCAGCCTTTTTTCAGTACTTGGAGAAGGCTGGGAACCATCTTCAGTAACTATACAAGCAAAACACAATCAAACTTGTAGGATATACACATACCACATATGTGTCAGACATTTGCGTGATAAATTACACAGACCATGTGGCAAATTGCAGTTTGAGCTTTTGACTGCCTCATCTACCTTCTGCTTACTAATCCATCTCCACTGGGACCACTTCTATCATTTAAAAGATTTGATCAGAATCAAATAGCTCCCTTTAAAATAAAAGAACACAAACCAACCTGCCACTATACATAAAGCAGGTTTATTTACCCATAGTAAATGCTGGATTCAGCAACCTTCAACTAACCCATTTCATCTCATTTTAAAGGGTCATAAATGGTGAAGAATGGAACAGTGTGGAAAGGCCTTAATACAACTCTTAAGAGAAATCTTAAATGTTTCTTTAAAAAATCTGTAAGACAAAACTGGGAGGTGAGGTCCAGCTCCTAGCATAGTCTAGGAACAGTACTATGTACCACTTCCCCACTTCCCAGATCCTTCCAGAACAGTTCTATGAACAATCAAGTCCTAAACCAGAAAAATAATCTGACATCTGATGCTATATTGAGACTAATACTCTAATTCCATATAGTTAGATTAATCCATTAATCATCGCTTAAAATAATTGTGTACGTATCTAAATTAACTGGATCTTTCTTGTGGGAAGCAAAGAAGAAAAGGATTTATAACTGTAAAAGTAATTCTTGTGGCTGATAATCAGCATTATATTTAAACACTCATTCTTACACTGCTGCTTTCCCTTGAAAAAAGCAAAGCAATGTCCTCGCCTTCAGTATTAGTATCTCAGAACTGCACCACTCTGGAGTCCAGACTTAATTAAGTAACAAGGTTAGGAGCAGCCAATATATCAAGGTTATAAACTGGAGCACTAACCTTCTGGAGGGGAGAGATTCTCAGCTTTCCAACAGAAACAGGATTTTGTGTCTATATTTGGAAGGTCCTGCGAGAACAAACTTTAGCATCAGCATAAATTAAGTACAGAGAAGGTAATTCAGGTACAGTTAGTATCTTTTTCCATCTGTGCCTTGGTTCACAACTGGAGTTCCTGAGTGTGCAGTGATGGTGCTGTCACAGCTAGTAACAGCACCAAAAATGAAAGGAGGGTGATTTCCAGTAGCATTGGGTCTGAATTTTTATAGGAAGTGGCTGGTCTTTGGGAAGGAATGTCACCTGAGCTTCAACTCAAGGTCTTTCCCACTTTCTTCTGTCTGTTCATTACTTGATTTCATCAAGTGCAGTGATGCTGGCAACCTCTGGCTCAAGAGCTTACCCTGACACCAAAGCTTTCTCTAGATGTGCTGTGGCTTCTCCAGAATTGTGCACCTCCATAAGAAAAATGGTGAACAAAGGCCAGTGCTTAACAGGAGAGGGAACTGTCTTTTCTGGAATATGGTGATTCCAGCAGCAGGTTGCCTGTCAGAGCAGCGAGGTCTGTGCATAGATGGAAGAAGCTGCTGTATAAAGCAGGCAGGGATTTTCTGTGCATGGTGAGAGAATCTAAGGTTTTGACCATAAGTGTTTAATGGAGGGGACACAGTCTGTTGCATTAACCCTGTTCATCTGGCAAGATCTGGGGAAATGCTACAGATTAGACAAGTAATCAATAGCATTAGGATTTCCAAGAGAACAACATAGAATAAAACCTCAAACTCATTTAACTGTATTGCTGGAAAATTTCCCTCTGTTCTAAATTATAAAAATGTTTGTTATATTTTTTTAAAATATATTTTAAAATTGATTGCCACTGTTTTTCTAAGAAGAAGATAAAGCATCGTTATTAAATTTTCATAGAAACTATTATGCATGAAGTAACTCATCATGAAACAACTATTATACTTCCAGAGTCAATACTCGAAAGGTTAATGGCACTTCATTTTAAAAAAGGTTGAAAGGTCTGAAGACACATAGTGAAAGCTTGGCTAAACAACAAATAGGGGAGGATGAGCTAATGGTTTGCAATGATCTGTAGGGTGGATGAGCCAGAAGGAATAAAGAATTATAGAAAGGCACAGTGAAGTGCAGAAGAGGCTAATGGAATGAAACTAAGAAATAGAAAATTTAGGCTGAGCACATCAGGTTGAAGTTCTTATAGGAAAAATTTATTAGATGGCCAACCAGCCTCACACAGGATATGCTGAAATTGCTGGAATTCTCTGAAACAGTTAAAATGAATCGACATACAATAGAATAGAATAGAATAGAATAGAATAGGCCATAGCGGTAAGAGCAATGTCAGGATGGGTGATTAGGAAAAGGTCTCAACATATGGTCACCTGGTTTCATCTCTTCATGACTTAAGTGGAATCACCATAATGAGAGTTAGAAGATAGCTGATGAAGGAAAAGAAAAAAATCCACATTTTTGCAGATTTTGTACCTGTATTAAAAAACAATAATACAATAATAATCGAACTACAAAAGGCCTTCATACTCCCATGTTTTATGATCGGTGAGCAACTGGCACGCAGGCCTAGAATAAAGAGTGACAGTGAATGGGGTAACATCAGGATGGTGACTGGTCACTAGTGGAGTCCTGCAGGGCTCTGTCCTTGACCCAGTTTTCTTCAACATCTTCATAGAGACTCAGACAGAGGACTGGAAGGAATTTTAAGCAAATTTGTGGATGATACAAAATTGGGAGGAACAGTCGACTCCCTTGAGGGCAGACAGGCCCTGCAGAGAGACCTCAGTAGGTTAGAGAGATGGGCAGTCACCAGTAACATGAAGTTTAACAAGGACTAGTGCTGAATTCTGCACCTAGGATGGGACATCCCTGTTGGCAGGTACAGACTGGAGAATGAGTGGCTGGAGAATAGTGCAGTGGAGAGGGGTCTGGGGGTCCTGGTTGATGGCAAATGAGTAAGAGACAGCAGTGTGCCCTGGCTGCCAGGAGGGCCATCCCTGTCCTGGGGTGCATCAAGCACAGCGTTGGCAGCCGGGCAAGGGAGGTGATTGTCCCACTCTGCTCTGCACTGATACGGCCTCACCTTGGGTACTGTGTGCAGTTTGGGGCACCACAGGATAGAAAAAACATCGAGCTGTTGGAGAGCATCCAAAGGAGAGCAGCAAGGATGGTGAAGGGTCAGGAGAGGATGAATTATGAGGAGTGTCTGAAGTCCCTTGGATTGTTCAGTTTGGATAAAAGGAGGTTGAGGGGTGACTTCAACACAGTATAGGGCTTCCTCACGAGGGGAAGAGATGGGACTGGTACTGATTTCTTCACTCCCGTGACCAAAGACAGAACTTGGGGAAATGGTAGGAAGCTGAGTAAGGGGAGGATTAGGTTAGATATCAGGAAAAGGTTTTTCACCCAGAGGGCAGTTGAGCAATGGAACAAGCTCCCCAGGGAAGTCGTCACAGCACGAAGCCTGCCTGAGTTCAAGAAACATTTGGATGACACTCTCAGGCACGTGGTGTGATTCTGGGGGTGCCCTACATGGGGACAGGAGTTGGACTTGATGATACTGATAGGTGCCTTGCAACTCAGCATATTCTATGATTCTGTGATTCTAAGTTATACAAATGTGGCCTCTGACCAGCCTGTGGGGGTAGGAGTTGCACAAATAACTGCTTTCAGTTCCACATCAGTGACTTTAAAAGCAGAAACTGGGTCTCTGTCTGGCTAACCAAATCTCATGACATCAGGTCAATTTTTCATTTGCTGAAAGCTCCCACATTCTTTATGTGAATCTAGGCTGAGGTAACTGCTTAATGTCATATGTTACTGGTGAAATGTTTTTTTCAATATAGAAAGATTACTTTACAGCCAAGCTTTTGGAAAATATCTTTTCAATTTGTGCAGACAGAAAGATTATTTTATAACCAAAATCTTCCTTTTTGATAGCAACATTCACTTTTTACAATTCATTCTTTACAGCCCTGCCTCTGAAAACCTTATGCCAATAAGTAAAATCCATGCGGACTTTTCAGCTATTAGTGCTGCTAACCATACATAGCAGTTTAACTTGTTAAGAATAGATAAATTGGGCTTAGGTTCACAGTGTGTCTGTAAAATCTGTTGAGCCTGCACATATTGTGGGACTGACTGAAAGAACAGAAACAATTTTGAGACTGGCACAGGGGCAAGAGCTGAAGAGATGAAGGAGAAGGGACTTCATAGTGGATTACTCTCCAACTCTATGGTGGTTTCACGTGTGATCATGTGGAGGAGCAATTAATTTCTTTGGCAAATGGGGAAAAGTTTTTTTTTGGTTAGGAGTTGTTGGTCCAACTAGCCGAGGCTGACATTAAGGATATGTTCCTGAGACACACAAAATTACACGTAAGCACAGAGCTTACATTGCTTACTTCAAGAGGGGGCCTTAGTGACAAAATGCAGAAAAGGTAGAGGAGTCACCAGCACCATTCTTCAGTCATAAGGCTAACCCAATTGAAAAAATAGTCTGGAATAAAAAAAAAAAAAAGGAAAACCCAAATGATATGATTCTAATATGCTTAGTGGCTAACCTGAAAATCTGTTAAGTGGACTGTCCAAGAATTTATTGTTTGAAAACAACGCAGCTGGACAACACTGACCCTGCTTGGGGGAGTTTATGTTTCATGTGGCTGGTTTGATTTCTCCTTCTACTGTAAAGATAGACATTGAATTTGAACTGATATGAAGTTAGAAAATGCATGGATGTCTGATGAACAACCATATCCATATCTGACAAATGGATTTTGATACTTAATTTTTTTGTAACATCCCCTTCTTAGTTACCGAATCCCTAATTCCACTATGCTTCTGATATCAGGGTACTTAACCATCTAATATAGAGATGAAATTAGTATTAAGTTAACTAGATCCTACTATGCCCTATTGCAATCTATAGGTAGCTGTACAGTGATATTTGTCAAAGGAGTGGAAAAGTACTGTATAGCTTTTAACCTGTTGAAAAAGAATCAAATTACAGGATAATAGTCAAATTACTTAACTTTAAAGAACATAATTAGGAGGTTTTCTGGAAGTCAGTAGCATCCCCAACCTAAGTCTGCTGAAGTCCTCAACATAAGAAGGACGTGGAGCTGTTGAAGTGAGGTCCAGTGGAGGGCCACAAAGATGATCAGATGGCTGGAGCACCTCTCCTGTTAAGACAGGCTGAGAGAGTTGGAGTTGTTCAGCCTGGAGAAGAGAAGAGTCCAGGAAGACTTTGTAGCAGCCTTACCTGGAGAGACCTACAGGAATATTGGGAAGAGACTTTTTACGAGGGCATGTAGTGATAGGACACAGGGTAGTGGCTTTAGACATTAGGAAGAAATTCTTTAGTGTCAGGCTGGTGAGACACTTGGCACAGGTTGCCCAGGGAAGTTGTGGATGCCGCCTTCTTGGAAGTATTCAAGTCCATGTTGGATGGAGCATTGAGCATCCTGATCTAGTAGGAGGTATCCCTGACAAGGGCAGGGTGCTTGGACCTAGATGATCTTTAAGGTCCCTTTCCAGCCCAATCATTTGATGATTCTATGAATATATATTTTAAAATAAATTATATTTTTTTAGCTTACACATATACAGATTTGTGGTAAAATGACCTTTCTTATTTTCAAATAGCAATGTTTAACCTAATATTGATTACATTATTATTAGACTGAAACTAATAGTATCTCACTGCTTTTAGGGAATTGTCTGATTGGTGTAATGCATTCTTCTGTATTTAGAGAAAAGAAATGTCCCCAGCTTGTTTGCAGCTAAGTATAGATATCCTTTACACTTCTGTACAGCAAGGATCTTTTCATAGAGATTGGTGATTATCCTTCAACTTAAAAATTATTATCTCTTACTTTTATGGAACCTAACGCACATCAGAGATGAACCTGACACCACTCTGCTCTTGAATGATCTTCCTCAATTATTTTAAGAATGAAGTCTACCACTAGAAAAATTATAAATTATAGAATTCTCCCACTTCCAGGTTTACTCTGATTCTGTGCAAATTTGCCAGAATGAAAAGATTACATCTTTAAAGTAATCAGGTGAAAAAAAAGTACATTGAGGTTTTTTAAATTAAAATATTTCTTTTGACGAAGGGATTAGTCTAAGTTTGCACACTCAGTGTAATTAGTGCATATGGTCCAGCTGTGAAGAAATAGCTGAGGACTTCTAACTTATTATTAATTAGGCTCATTAAAATGCAAGTAAGAGAACGATGCCTAGATAAACAATACCTTATGTCATAAAGTCATTACTTGACAAGAGCTAGTCTTGCTAACAGAAGTCATTACTGATATTTTAAAGGAGCTTTTTTTTTAGACTCCATGGGTGCCAGTTAACTACTTTTGACTGACATCAAGGACAGACATGCAAAGCTGTAAGGAGCCAGACGTACAGCACAGCAATTCTTTTCACATCATTTCAAAATATGTCTGGTTGAGGTCAAAGGTTGACAACCAAATGACAGGCCTTCTTCAATTGCTGTGGTGTCACAGCAGGAGTGTGTCAGGGAAATTTTCCTGGGCCCCTCTGTGAATTTTTACATGTTCACATTTCTTTCCTTGTCTTGTAAGTGGGACAGGATTGGCAGATTTGTGATTAACACCTCAGAAGGAGAAGTGTAGACACTATTCCAGGTTGGGAGCTCATGGTAACTGCATCTAGTAATCAAAAGGTTCTCCTTCCACATTAGCACAGTACAAGAGACCAGCATTTTATTTGTGCTCATTTGTTTTAGAAAAGGGATGTGATATTAGCAAGGGCTTTAGCTGTGTACATTGGTAGGACTAACTGCATTTCTCACTATCAGCATGCCTCCCAATGACATTAGTGTACCAAAAACTGTCCTCTAGACGAAGAAGAAAAAAGAATCTTGTCATTAAGTACCAAAAAAACAGACACCAAGATGCTTTCAGAGTTTTAGAAATGTTTTCCTTACTTTAAAGTCCATGAATGCTCCCTTACAAATTACTCTACTAATACAGCCTTCCCTCTGAATGTTTCAAAAGCTGCTATTGACAGGTGCTGAAATGAGGGTCTACCTTTAACACAGGGTCAATTGATAAGTACCTGACCTGGACACTTGACTGACATGAAGAGCTGTCAGGCAAGGTGCATCAGTATATGTGGTGAGTAAGCACTGAAGAGGTCTGAGTCATTGATATGTTCGGTAAAATAACCTGTGATAGAGAGAAATCAGAACCAGATTGCAAGAAAGTAAGAATGCAAGTAATGTAATTTTAGTCAGATTTTGACAAATAAAGATTGCCGTAGTAAAAACTTCCCATTTTCTGTTTACCATTCCCTTAAATCATTCTACCTTGTAAACAATTAAAAAAAGGATATTTTGAGTGTGTCTGAAAACCACTGTATATGCCAAAGTACTTCTTATCTTCCTCCACCTCAGAGAACCTACGAACTTTGGACCATTCTGCTTCTCCTTACTCATCAAGCTTAAGGTTTTCCCCCAAAGAAGGTACAGTTGATCATTTGGACCACTTTTCAACATGTATTTTACCATGTATTGCAGTTACTTATCAAACTTATCCATGGCTGGATGCAGAAAAAGGTGTTTCACTGCTGGAAATAATATATTATAATAGGGAAGCATAAGCAAGTACAAGAAATGCCTGGGAGGTACAATGAATTAAACAGCTGAGACAAAGAGGTACATCTAGATTTCCAGGTATATATCAGACATTGAAATAGAATATTACAAACTCAAGAATTTGAAACTCCCAAGAAAGAGATGTGTCTTATGAGTGGGCTGTCACCTCTCACATGTGAATCTACTCCTCTTCTCACCTTCAATAAAAGATATCTTTGTCCACCTCATGCAGACACAGGAATATCACAGAAGCCAGCATCTGTCTTTGTTCACATCATGGACTTGCAGGAGTTCTGCTGTATTTCAAACAGCAAAATAACTTTAACCACTGGAAACTCTCGTGAACATGAAAATATCCTGCCACAGTTTCATGATGTCTCTTTTAATTTCAGAATAACGGAAGACTTCAAAAACTAGGCAAGACCATATTGGCATATTCTGTATTTGTTTATTCCTTAAGCAAAGGTGGAAAAAAACAGTAGGAGAGAACAGATAATGCAGTACAATGTTCTTGAAGATGGAAGTGAAGAATTAGAGCTGGAGATATCACCAAAGTCTTAGAATTACTGAAAATCAAGATAAATTACACTCAAGCTAGATGATAAATTATTATTAAATTCCAAGCACCTGAGGAAAATTCTTAATCTGATCCACTGTAATTGTGTATGTTCTTTTGATTCTAATACATACACCCACTGTCTACAGCATACACATAAGATATTAAGTATGTACAAAGTATGAGAAGCACTCTCATCCTCAAGAATCTAGAAAAATCAGTTCCTGAAATGAACTCTCTTTTTCAAGGTAGTTCAGTATATGACCACACAAACTTTCCCACTGTCTTTTGGACAACGTGGGCATACAACGTGGCTGCACATAATATGTGGCTGCAGACAAAATCACTAATCCAAAGAATAAGGATTTATTCTTTAAATAAATAGGTTTATAGTTCACAACCTGTATGTTAATAGAACATGGCCAGTTATTCATTAAATTATTATCTAATGAGTGAATCTCAGCACCCATTAGACGATATCTCCATGTTGTCTTGGGGGCCATCAGCACCTCAGCCTTACTCTGTGACCTGTGAACCAGCTTCTTGGATGCAAAACCTAGAATATTGCTATGTATGTGAAACAAAGGACAAAGAAAATGCAGGTAAACGCTTGGTCTTTTCACTTGAGTGAGAGGAAGCACAGCCTCACAAACTGCTCTTGATTCTATCACCAACCACCTGTCCAGGAGGTGTCATGACACACATACAGACACCTATTCCTAGTGCATAGTTTGCTTGCTGCATCAGGGCAAATAATTTCCATTGAAAAAGTAGATAATTTGAAATGCCTTTAGCCTGCCATGTTTGTAAATATATTAATTGCTGAAACTAGTCCCTCTGATATTAGTTCATGGTGTGTAGCTAGACCTTTGTTTTCATAGAGTTTAGTGTAAGCATCTGTTAGTAAAATCAGAGTCCAGCAATTACTTTTGTTGTGTGTGTTATAGAGTCAGCTGTGAGTGATAACAATAATTGAAAGAGAAAAAAATCTACTTTCTGAGAACATTTCACAATATTCACTCAAAACAAACTGCTTGCATTCCTAAACTAATTCATTATCTTAGTTGAACAAATACGCACACAAATAAAATTAATGCTTTCTAAATTTTCTAAATGCATTTTTTTCTAAATAATTTAAGTCTTCATCTTGGCACAGTGTTATCCTACTGTTGCAATTCTTCTACATTTATCTTAAAGCTGTCCATAGACTTTATGTTTATCACTGGAGAATGATTAAGACAAAGAAACTGCAGAATGGGAAGAGTCAATCTTTGCATGTTTTATAAACACTTTTATGCTATATAAACCTATACACAATATATGTGCAAAGAATAACAGTTAAAAGAGAAGAACTGGTGATTACTCCTGATACAATGAGAGCTTGCAAGGCTTGAATCTCAGCTTGCTCTTCTCATTCAGCTGTGCTAGCAGTAGTTTTAGGAACACTTCAGCAAATCTCCTCCTCTCTGTTCAGGTGATCAGAAATACAAAGCGGAGATGAGGATTGAGTTACAGCAGCTGTGGCAAGTCCTGATTGAACAGACGCTGAGATAATTAAAAATGGTAGTGCTGTGGGAAGCTGTCTGACGGGAGGTCAGGCCAGCCTCATCCAAAATTGCCATAACGCAGCTACCGACAGATCGAAATACTGCCCAGCTGCACTTTTGAGCAACGACTGACATCTGGGTCGGGCTGGCAAGAAACTAAAACACGCTGGTGCTTTATCCCCGTGATTTTACTGACACGGAGTAGACATGTCTGTCCCAGGTGAGGAGGTCGGGGAGGGGGACAAGGGCGGTGGGGAAGTGTGCGGCACGCTGAGCTTCTCCCTGTGTTGTGGGGCCCTTGCAGCAGGCAGGAGATGTCTTGCCCTCCATTTCAATGCTGCGAGCATCCTCCATGACCTTCCCTCTCCCTTCCCAGCGCAAGCTGACACATCCAGCCTAAATTTGCGTCTTGCATCACCTCAGGATACTCATGGCTAATTTCATTATTTTGGAGAGAAAATGCAAATGAAGCCAGACAGCTGGTGCTTTCCTCGTGGCGAGAAGTGATGAAGGGGCCCGAGGCCTACCTCATCAGAGGCTCTCATAGCCGTCTGCGCAGACAGGCCCTGGCGGGAGAAGAGCGGGGAGGCTGCGGGAGCAGCGGGAACAGATGGCTGGGAAGGTAGGAAGATGGAGCAGCAAGAGGGGCCGGAGCTGTTCGGAGGAAGAGGTAGTGTCAGTTACCTGCGAGCTGATGCAGCCTCACAGGACACTTCTGCAGCTCTCACCCTCCCCTGCTCTGCAGAGTTTTCTTAATCCTCTGGGGATGTGCAGGACGGTTGCCAGTCAGGTACGGAACCACATCCGTAAATTCAGGATGCTTTAGAGTCTGCTAAGAGTGCTTTGAACCAGCAAGGTTCATTGTTAACACTGGTCGATTGACTGTTAACTCCTTCTAATAACAGTGTAATTCTAATTCCAGCAGGTTCCGATGTGTTTGTGTTTTTGTTTTTTTCTTTTAATTCCCTTTCAAGAGTAGGTAAAGAGTAGGCAAAGATTCACCCTCACCCCCCCTCACTCCAAAAAAGAAAAAAAAAATCCCTCCTTGATATACAAGAGAAGGAGTGATTTTAAATCAATTTCCCCAGTTACTCAGGGAAGAAGGAAAGGAAAACAAAATTCCTCCTGTAAACAAATCTTTCAAAACGTTGTCTAATAAAGCACCTTTACAAGAGGTCTGCAAGAACAATGCCACTTGGCTCGGGCTGCCCAGCATCTCACAGCAGTTCAGACCACCTTGTAAAAACACATTCTATGGAAATTCCTAGCATCTTAATTGCTAGGAGGTTTTATATAGTATTTTAATATAATAATAATAATAATAATTGAAGCTGTTTCAGGAGAAGTTTCAAATCTTCCATTCCACATTGAGGGCTTCCTTAATAAGTTTGCAGATGTCACCGAGTTGGGTGGGTCTGCTTGAAGGTTTGCAAAGGGACATGGACAGGCTGGACCAGTGGGCCGAGGTCAATAAAATGAGGTTTAACAAGGCCAAGTGGCAGCTCCCTGCACCTTGGTCACAACAACCCCATGCAATTCTACAGGCTTGGGGACGAGTGGATGGAAAGCTTCCAAGCAGAAAAGGACCTGGGGGTGTTGATTGACACTGGCTGAATATGAGCCAGCAGTGTGCCCAGGTAGCCAAGAAGGCCAACAGCATCCTGGCTTTCTGGTATCAGGAATAATGTGGCCAGCAGGAGAAAGGAAGGAATCGTGCCCCTGTACTCAGCACTGGTAAGGCTGCACCTGGAGTACTGTGTTCAGTTCTGGGCCCCTCACTACAAGAAAGACACTGAGTTGCTGCAGTGAGTTCAGAGAAGGGCAACCAAGATGGTGAAGGGTCTGGAGAATAAGTCCTGTGAGGAGAGGCTGAGGGAATTGGGAATATTTAGCCTGGAGAAGAAAAGGTTGAGAGGAGACCTTATTGCTCTCTACAACTACCTGAAAGGAAGTTTAGGGAGGTAGGTGCTGGCCTCCTCTCTCAAGTGAATAATGATAGGACCAGAGGAAATGGCGCGAAATTGCACCAGTGGAGGTTTTGACTAGATCAGAGGACGAATTTCTTTACTGAGAGAATAGTTAGGCATTGGAATGGGCTTCCCAGGGAGGTAATGGAGTCACCACCCCCGTAAATTTTTAAAAACCATGTAGATGAGGCACTCCAGCACACACTTCAGTGAGTGATACAGATACTGATATATATATTTTATTCAGGGGAGATACTGTCAGTTGGATGCAGTGATTATTGAGGTCCTCTCCAACTGTGGCAATTCTATGATTCTGTATAACATACTTGCAGGCAAGTAGAAAATACAGATTTTTTTAAACTATTAATTCAGAGGTAGGTACTTTCTACTTCTGAAGAGGGAGCATGTCCTGAAGTGCCACATCTACATAGTTTTGAATACCTCAAGGGATGGCGACTCCACCAGCTCCTATGGCATCCTGTTCCAGTGTCTGACTATTTTTTTGGTAAATAAATTCTTCCTAACATCTAGTCTAAACCTCCCCTGCAGCATCAAGTAATTTGCTCTAGTCATATCAGTATTTACTTGAGAGAGGAGGCCAGCACCCACGTCACTACAACCTCCTTTCAGGTATTCTTTGATTACAAAACCTAAGCTCCCATCCATTAGGTGAGTAAGTAGGAGGTCAACATCATCAAAGTAGGTTCATAAACTTTAAAGGACATGACTGATGCCCTGATAACAGTGCTAATATCCGACCTCTCTACCCTAAATCTTGTGGTCATCAGTTTAGAAATATCTAGGAAAAAACAAGTTTTAGATCCAATTTTGTACAGGATGCAAAGGGCTTTTAAAAAATATTGCTGGGGAACTTGTCCACTTCTTCTCTTCCTTTTTCCCACCCCTCACTGACATCTTTACAAAGCCAGCAATCTTTCCACCCCACTGATTTGTATTATTCATCCATCTCTCCCCTGCAACTATTCTCAGTCTTTTGCAAAACTCCTCCAAGTTTCTTCCTCTGTATCTTTCCACACAGAGTTATCTAAGACCTTTCTTACCTCCTTCCTTGCGGCTACCAATGCTCACAGCCACAAGGGCTACTCGTTGGAACATTGCCTGTGCTGTTTCTCCTTCAGATGCTGTGTGTTCCTTGTATACAAAAGGCTACTACCATATTCCTCTAACCTTTTCACCATGTCTTTTTTTTCAAATTATGCTGCAGATAAACTTCCTCTCCTTCTCAGTCCCCATCTAAGTCTGCTGCCACCAGCTGCCTCCTTCAGTTCCTCCCCTTAGCATTCCTCCCTGATTTTGATTCTTGGCATCTTTGCTCTTCTTCTTAGCATCTTTCTTCCTCTGAAACTTTCAGCATTCATGATGAAGAGTCAGTTGAACATCAGCTGTGTTTGCTTATGTCAACAACTCCCTTTGCATGTGTCCTGCAACCACATTTCAACCCTTCTAACACAAACAACCACAACCATTCTACCCTTCTCCAACACTCCATTTTACCTGTTCTATGCTAACTATTGTTCCCCTCTGGTCTCTCTGCTTCTAAATCCCATCTCTGATTTGATGCCCTTCAACACTGAGCCATCTTGCCATGAGTGTCATTCTATCAACATTGATGTGCACTCCTCTTACCTCCCTAAGCATACTTCTTGGGAGTTCTCTTTATCCTTGACAGCCTTTTGAAGACCTTTAGCTTTGTTCCTTAGTCATCACAGTATTACTTTTCATGTTTTTTTCTCTAAATACCAGCCTCTGTGTTGGAATGTAAATCTGTTACTTATACAGAATCACAGAATATTAGAGGTTGGAAAGGACCTCAAAAATCATTGAGTCCAACCCCTCTGCTAGAGCAGGATCACCTAAAATAGGTCACACAGGAATGTTCCCAGGCAGGTTTTGAATGTCTCCAAAGAAGGAGACTCCGCAACCTCATCAGGCAGCCTGTTCCAGTGCCCTGTCACCCTCACAGTGAAAAAGCTTTTCCTTATGTTTACATGGAACCTCCCACACACCAGCTTGCACCCATTACCTGTTTTGCTATCATTGGACATCACTGAAAAGAGCCTGGCTCCATCCTCCTGGCACTTACCCTTTACATATTTATAAACTTTAATGAGGTTGCCCTCAGTATCCTCTTCTCCAGGCTAAAGAGACCCAGCTCCCTCAGCCTTTCCTCATAAGGGAGATGTTCCACTGCTTTATTTACCTATAGATAAATTCAAATATAATGACACAAAAGTTGTAACATTTTTTGAGACCTACATTTACATTTGGAAACTTAATTTTATTTTTTTTATATATTTCCATACTTATGTGATATATATTTATTACATTACAGTGTTAAGAGCAATGTCATCTTATACAATAGATGATGCACTTCTGGTGATCAAGAGGCAGAATGATGGTCTAGGCATGCACTTTGGTGAAGTGGTCTGTTCTGAAAGATGCAACAGATTTTTAACACATTCTACATAAAGATGTATCAGATAAAATGCAAAAACAATCTTCTAAGCAAGGACTGGAAGCCATCTTTCTTCTTGTCCCATCATATATGCTAAATGTACTAGACAATAGACAACTCCTTTTCACACAGCCCCCAACTCAATTAATTCTGAATTCTTTCTTACAAATGGTTCAACTTCCAGAGCAAGGATAAAGAGCAACCAGGTACCCAAATGGAAAAGGTACTCTCCTAGGAGATAAGAGATCAAGGAGACAGACTTACCACCTCTTCTTTTTAATGGCTTTGGGTGACAAACTGCTTCCTCTGAATCCCATACTGGACTCTGTTTTTCTCATTAAATATATAAAGAGCAGATCCACAGCTGATTATTGAGATGTTTGTGTGTATTTGTGAATTTTGCCCCAAATGCCTGTCTGGTTTTCTTGTTCAAATGATGTGTCAAACTGATACAATACAATACAAAGGGAAGTGTTGACATAGAAGGTAAGAAAGGATATTTCAGCAAAAGTCAAGTAGATATCTTCTCAGGGATTTGGAAAATAAAATTACATAAATCCGCATTTTGTAGATACCTTCTTAGGGATTTGGAGAATAAAATTATATAATTGAGTGTTTCATCCATAAGAATATGTATTTTCTATATGTATTCCTCAGGGAAAAATGTAGCGTTACAAAATACAAAAGAACTCTCAATACAAGTAAAAAAAATCAGAGGTGTGATTTTTAGAGATACACCATTTTAAATATTTTTAAAGTAAATTATTATCGCCTTAACTTTGCCACAATGTTGTCCAAAATAAAATCTTGACCTCTGTGATTTCCTTTCACATGTGTTTAATGATAGGTTAAATTTACTATGAAGAAAAAAATCCACTTTGTTATGTCTTCTGACACATGACTTCCTAGCCAGAATTCCTTGCTTCCTCCCATTTGCTATGATCAGTTATTCCGCTGAATATCTTTGGCACTATCTTCAACACAGCCTAGACATTCTCCTGTGTCTAAACCTCGGAGATATTTATTGTGCGACATCTCCATGATATAGATTTTCGTGTCAATCTATATAAAGATAACTCTTGGATGGTATCTGCTCACTTCACATCCTGATTATTGCAACATCATTTTCTTTGTTGCATCAGATTCATCACTTATGCTCACTTCCAGAATCTCTCTGCAAATTATCAATCATCTCCTGATAAGCAGAGAGCTGATTCTCACAACTGATCAGTTTGGACTGTTATCTTTGTTACACACTCATATTTCATTCTCTTGCTATTTCTCATTTTCTGTGTGTTCAACAGCAGCAACAAGAGAAACACAGTGAACAGATTTTGGATGTATGTACACTGTAAGCTCTCTTATAGACTAAAGATGCCTCATTTCTTGGGCTGTATTACACTTTTGCTTTGTTTGTATCCACATATTGCCACTACTTCCTATGTTGAGATTATTCAAAAGTTGGCCACAGACTCTTTTAATTCTTGTGTTCTTAAGCAGTAGAAAACTCTGAAGGAAAACCTGCTCTTGTGAGCTATGCCAATGTAAAACAAAAACAACCCCTCCCCAAAACACTAACACATAAAGGTGAGCTCAGAGAAATATGCAATTCTGCTCATTCATCTGCTTGTTGATAGAAGAAATGTGTAGGAAATGTCAGAAGCTGCCTAATCTTTTAGGTGGATTACTGTCCCCCTATCCTAGTGACTCCTCCTTTACATGAAAAAATTACAAATCTTCCTAGGAAAAGGAGTGGAATTTTCCAAATCAGAGATTAGGACGTTCACCAGAATAAGGGTCATCCTTGCATCAGCTTTCAAGGATCAATTATAAATTTCTATTATTCAGTCACCAAGAAGAAAGACTAGCCAAAGAACAGAGGAATGCATCTGACAGGACCTAGTCATTATTTAGTTACTGATACATTTAAATCCTGCCAAACTGGAAGCAGTTTTGTGCAAGAGCATCAACAAAGTGGTAAATACTGCAGGAATTCTACTGCTAGACACAGGGGCATGTCAGCTCCAAGTAGAAATGAGCTGTATTAGCAATCCCTCTGCCAGCTCCCAGTGAGGCTGAAGCATAGCACAGCAAAGCCCTGTGTGAGAGACACTAGCTGGGGACTAAAAGTTTTTTAATCTCATCTTCTCTACACTTCCAGCTGTGCAAATAACGCTCACCCAGGACCATGCTGACAGATTTCCACTGCTTCTTGTTCCAGAGATAGATTAAGAGAGTCACTGTATCTCTGCATAACCCTGTGTTGTAAGATGTAGGATAATATTGGCCACTGAAGATTATAGCTCCCTAAGGAGTTGTGGATATTTTTTTTTTTCCAAAAAAAGACTCCAGAGTTGGAAAATATTTTTTCTTTAAATGCCCTTATTCAGGAACAGGGCCAAAGTCACACTTGATAACCAGTTTTTAATGGATCAAGCAAACATATAGTCTGTTATCCTTAAGATCCCTAAGATACATAACAGCTCTTTTTTTTTTTTTTTTTTTTTCAGTCAGAGACACTCTGTTGATCCATCAGCATCTACAAAGCAGCAGCTCAGACATGTTTTCACTCCATGTTACCAAGATCAGCAGTTAGATCCTTCATTATTTTCCTCTTCTTCTCTTCCCTTGCTCTGTACACCTTATTTACATTTACCTGCTGCCAATTTAGCACCCTGAAGAGGCACACCTGCAGTGGCAACATTTTCACATTGCTGCTGCTGGACTCCAGGTTTTAGTCCCTTTAAAGGTTATCTCTGCTGTAGAGCTCCTCCTGTCTAACATTTGGCTTTCTTGAAATCCAGGCTGACTCCACAGAGACCTTCTTTAGCTCCCTGTGATTTGCTCTCAAACATGAGCTGGGTCCTCAGGTTTCACCAGCACTGCACAAGAGTTTACTTTCTGATTTCACATACCTGTGTTTACAGTAGGAAGCAAACTGCCCCACCGTGTTGGAAATAAAAGGTGCTGGTTGTGAAATAGAAAACAGACTTCCTGAATCAAAGAACTGTAAATATTTGATTTCATATCATGTTTCCTGAAATTGATGAAGCCTGCTACTTAACTTTTATGGGTCACAGAAAAAAGATTTCAAGCTCGCAGTTCTGAACTCAGCATGAGTGTTACATTCCTGGAAATGGGATACAGAGTGATCCCTCTTGGCGTATACTTTTGTAATAATTTGATTTCCTTCTATCTAATGTAAGTTTTGAAATCAAATGATGAAAGGATAAAGCAGTACCATATGGTTCTATCTATGACAGGCAATTTAGGAAAATACAGAGAAAAGTCTTCAAATGGTTAGCAATGAAATAATAGTTAGAAAAACAGGTTTTAGATTTTTTTCTAACTTTTAAAGGCAGGCAAATCTTCCCCATTTGAGAAAAAGTATATGTACTGCAGACACATGAGAGAAATTTAGGAAATAAGTTAAGTTGGTTCTTAGTACCTGTGACATTCAGATTTTCATATAAGGCTGAAGATTTGTTTGCAAGATTTGTTTGCATAATAATTATTTCTTTTGAGCTACATTATAAGGAGATTATGCTTTCTCAGTGTTTTATTAATAAATAATAAATAAATTAATAAATTATTAATAAGAATAATGGCTTTCTCAGTGTTTTATTAACTTACCTATTTAACACCCCTGTGTACTCCACATCTACCAGGACAAGTAACCAGCAAATGCATCAGAGAGTTTAGACTATTTGAACTATTTCTTTCTTCTCTCTAGCCACACACCACATGATGGAGACACAATTTAGCAACGAATGAACAAACTTTAGCCACATAAGAACTCCCACACAAGCTGATGGAATGCCCTGTCTGCTTATCATTAAACCATGCTGTAATACCTTATTATAATGAGATCTCAGTTATAACTTCCTCATACATCGTGCACAAGGAAAGAAAAATATACTGAAAGACAAGGAACTTCACTTAGAAGTTAGGCTAGTTGAGTTTCACCTTAAACAATTGAGAATTCCTAGTGTAAGATGCAAACTTTTTGTATCATGACTTACAGACTGCCTTCATCCATCATTCCAGTTTCACAGTAGATCAGGAATCAAGACTGGGATGTTTTTATACGGAGGAAATATGTTACTAATTCTGGACATAATTTTGTTTGTCCTGGCAGAGATCATTTCCATAGAGAAGCCAATGCTCTGCAGAAATGAAAGGAGAGCTTCAAGAAGATGATGCTGTTTGGACTGGTAAAGATATCTGAAGAAAGCCCATGGAGAAACAGAATTGTGTATGGGTAGCATCGATCACAGCAGATGAAATGAAGTGTTGGGATCACATGAGTTAGATGTTTCACAGAGTAGCTCTGTACTTCATTCTTTCTCCTGTCCAAGGTATTAATTCAAATATAGTTTGTTCATCCATTGTGTGAAGTATGCTAAGATTTTGAGACTGGTCCCTTCAAGCATTAGCTTAGGATAAATTATCCTGAACAATATGGACAGTCATCTCCATAAGGAATATTGTTCCTTTAATCTCATGTAAGTTAGCAATTGTGAATTACTCACTAAAGTGAGTTTTTATTATGTATTACACTCTATGCCCAATCCACAGATGATTTAGGTAGAAACCTTACTAATTTGACTAGGAATGTAACTTGTAAAAGTGTTAACTTATTAGACTTGCTGCTTTGAGCAAGATTGTTCTTTCCCATTCAAAAAAAAAAAAAAAAAAAAAAAAAGCAGATAAAACAGACTCATTCAGGTCTGTAGAGCTTAGAGCTTAGTGCACATCCCACATCCATTATAGTGGTTTCAACTCTAATTCCCACTAAATAAGTTTATTTAATGTTTTAACTGTACTGTAACAGAAATGAAGATTACTCAGAATTAGACACTATTACCAGAGAAGTAAATAGCAAGACCACTGTGCTCCTGGAAGCAGCACAGCACTAATGAATTTTTGTAGTGCACAGCATACAAATGCTGAAAAATAAAATAGCTAAGAACAATACAAAAATATGAGACAAAGCCTATTTTACCATATGTAGTCAAAACTTACTTGAGAGCTGATAGTTCAGCTGAAAGGGTCTTTAAGAGACTAAAATTAACATCAGTTTTTAATCAAATTTAAAAAACAATCCAGAGAAGGAGACTTTAATTCAGAAAACATTTAAGCATTGCTTTGTGCTCAATGAATACAGCAATACAATAATATTAACAGCTATCTAATAATAACTTTTTCTGAATTCCTTTCACTGTGACTGTCTAGTCTCTAAAATCTGCATTCTGTTTTGACCACTGTAAGGAAACTGATTTGATATCTCATTCATAGCCCAGCTGTGCTTGAACTCTATTTAGTGCAAAGCTTTGCAAAAAGAAAAAAAAAATATCTTATTTGACCATGAACTTTAGATGATCTAGTTAGCGTTACTGTCAAGCATCCCGCGGTCTTTTTGAAAAGCAGGACTTGTCCATGTTGCCCTCTGGCCAACTTCAGTGGGATTGAAGCACTAGCAAGAGCCATCAAACTGCCTGACAGCTTGTCACCAGTGAGACTCCATTAATTTACACACATTTTCCACTGTTTGGCATTTACCATGATAACTCTTTTCTTTCCAAGCAGCTCCTGTTTGCATTTAACACTCGGGTTAATTTTCATCAGAGTTTAAATTTAGCCATCAGTTATTTCAGGGGAGCTGTCAGCCAACATATGGAGGAAAAAAATCCTTCTGAATTCATAATAAAGTGGAATCTGTTGAATGCGAAACAAAAAACAACTGCAATATACTGCAAGGCCCCGATGGGGGGACCAGGGTCAGCAAAGAATAGCAGAGTGGATTAGTTGTTCTATTCACCAGAGTGGCATCTGAGCACCTCAGGAGCTTCTTGATAGATCAAAAAATGATGGAAAGACACAGTTCAATTTGTCCCCCTCTTATAAAGGATAATTAACCTGTCACTCTTGGTACTTTAACAACTTCATTAAATTGGAGCAGAAATGGGTGCAGGGAGCCCCTGTCTTTTTCCAAAATGAGCACAGGGCGCTTTTTAAAGAGGTGGAATAGCCACCTTCTTCCATCCTCTACCCCCCAAACAGCAAAATGCTTTGGAGCTTTTTTTTAAACTGGAGTTCAGCACCCTTTCTTAAAGTAAAGAATCAATCTTCCTCTCATATACCCAACACTAGCAATCCTTCTTCCAAAGGGTGAAAATAATCAGGCATATAAAGAAGGAAGGAAGGAAAACTGCTTCAATTAAATCTAGAGATTATGGGGTTGCTGTAAAACTTAAAGCATACTGCTCATGCTTCTCAAAAGTGAGGTAACTTCCCCAGATAAGCGAGAAGGAAACAAACATTTTATAAAAAAACATTTTCTGAAGAAAATATAAACTTCCTGATTTATGTTCTGCATTGGGTTAAAAAAGCTGTCAGTAAACTGAAAAAGCCTTCAGGCAATTTTGTATGGAGAGAAAACATCAAATTAATGTGTGCACCTCTGGAAGGAACGTTTAAAATTTCATAAATAATACTTCTTATAAATAATTAACTTGACATGGACTAAATTACTGGTCAGTACAAAAAGCTTCATCTGGTACTTAAGTGTACTACACTGTTTTGTAAGGTGGTTTTTTTGCACATTAAAATATTTTCCTTTCCAGAACAGTTTTTTGTGCACAAAAGTATTAAAGATGTCAGAAGGAAACTATTTCCCAGAATATCAGCTTTCATAACAACTAGAATAGTGAATACCCACGTATACTAAACTGCTATCTTGCATTTTAGAAGATTTACATTATCTTGTTGATTACTGAAAAGAGACTTCTGGTATTACTAGAAAAAGTAAGTCCTTGTATCTAGTTCTATATAAATAATCTCATCAGTTTTATCCGGAAACTCAACTTTATGTAACATGACCAAACCCTCAGATTTGTTTGTGTGCTTGGTTTTAAATGTTGACACAGGTTCCACCTCATAATATAACACTATGATCAACAATAATAGAATTTAAGTATCTAAACAAACCAAAAGGAACATAATTAGAAATTGTTGCCACCATGAAATCCCTGTAAGAATAGTAAAACTTACTCTTATTTTTACTAATTATGGACTGTTTTGGTATCATTTAATCACAAGCAACCCACTACTGCAATAATGGCATTGCTCTCTAATTCTCTGTCTAGAGACCCATCATTGCATATTTTTAGCTTGATTTTAAAATTCCATTTTTGGACATGTATGCAGATTTGGAACTGCATTTCATGGTCACCTCAATTTTAGTGTTTTAATTTTAGTTTAATTTAAAAATTCAGGAACAGAGATTGAAGATATTAATGTGCCACAGCAGATTAATGCACCACATTGGACTGGCAGTTTAACTAGAAAAATATGCACAATCAGTTTGCTACACATATGTACAAAAATATAAAGATAAATTACTTTAAAATAGGTTATTAATATTCCTAATCTTGTGATACTTTGAAACAAATTAAATTCCTATCAATCTGAAGTTGCAGGAACTGTTCATCCACACAAAAATATAAGAAAGTTCTTTGCACTTGAAATAATAGAGACGTTTGGTATTCTAGAATTTAGTGAATTTTATTCCTTAGCAAAAAGGCAACTGTGTACTAATAAACTGGTTTGAATTCAAACATTGCAATGTCAGGAAAGTATATAATAAAAAAACCTACTTGATTGTGTCTAGACTTAGAATTCATAACCATGCTAATTAATAAAAGGCTAAAATTATCCTTTAGTCATCCATTACCTTTTCTGGTTTTATTTATTTATTTTTTCAAAATATACATGGTGGACTTCCAGCCTTCACTATGTAGATACAAAATGTACAGCCCCAAACTTAACACAGTAGCTGATTTGGCATACTTTGCATCATTCCAACATAGACCACTGTCTACCTGCATTTGTAAACAGAAATTAAAATCTTGATAGTTTCTTCCACAGTGTTATTGTGAGAGCCAGAATGAAATTCAAAATGGCAACTGCTCTTGCCACTGGTGATTTTCCAACTTATACACTGCCTCAAAAAATGGGATTGCAGACATGGAATGTCAGTATTTCACCAGAGCACTGACATCTCACTTTTTTATACAACTTGGCATGTTTGTTAGCTTTTTCTTTTAAAGAAAAGCCCAGGGGCCAGAAAGAGAGAAAGAATCATGCTCTCTGTGAGACTTGTAAGCAGGGCTAACAGGAGAGGCATAACAGTCAGGAGAGAAAATTACTCAAATTCCTTGTGAAATAGTCTTGGAAAACCAGAAATGTGATGAAGGCAACAGAAGGGAAAAGCTATCAATCAAGGGTTTGATAAAGTCAATGAGGTACAGCAGTTGTAAAGTTTGAGAACCCATTAGGTAGACCTTACTCTGTGCTTCAAACATAGGGGAGAGCTTCATGGTAAGGTTTCCATGATTAAAATGTATTAATTCAGTTCATAATTAATGAAAGATGTATAGGAATGTATGGTTATATGGAGGTATGTGTGGGTCTGTGTACATAAATCACAATTTATATAAATAACTGCATATTCTTCAGCATGCTTTCTCTCTTTACATTCTCAGATTGGATGATTTAAGGTATTTCATATTATTTTCACCCAATTACGCTTCAAGTTTAAATTTAACTTCCTCTAAAAGGTCTCCTATGAGATAATACTCTTACCAATATAGTTTGGCAATATGAGATATTTTAGCATTCACTAAAAAAGTTTTTTATGAATATCTAAAGTAGGGGAATAATGACTCTGATGGCTGGTAACAGGAAAGCAAGAAATCTTGGCTAGCTGTGCACCAAAAACATATAGAGATAGTATATTTAATGAAATGCTTTAATTGACTTCTGATTTTAATCACTATCATTTATACACTTTAAAATCATGGGTCAGCTATTCTGTAGCTTTAGTATCTATAAATGTCCAAAATATTTTTATTCAGTGATTGTATTTTAATTTGCAACTGTTTTGTTCCTACATTGAAAAGAGAAATGCAAATAAAAGCTAGTAAGAAAAATAGCACTAGCAGTCCCATGTTTAGAATGGTTATTAAGCTTTGCTAACTATGGTCATAAACTGTACAAAAATGACAACATACTAATATGAGGGTGATTGGGAGTTACATTAACATATTAGAACTACAGATCATGTCAGTTCTGTGTCAAAAGTGAAAAATGTTAGTTAAGGTTATTCTTTAACTGGGGTTTCCCTATTCCTCTTACTTCAATGTTCTGCACAGGAAGATAAATTAATACTTAGAAGTACTTAGTACAGTATAGCTTGGAGAACAGGATCTGGAATCACATCAATACTTCAGCCATCATTCTTTCTCTCCTTTTTCCTCATTCCATTTTTGTATCCACAATTATAATTATTTGATAATCCTTACTGTATATGGGAAATACTCTTCTTATCATAGAATCATAGAATTGGCTGGGTTGGAAGGGACCTCAGAGATCATCAGGTCCAACCCTTGAAAAAAAATTTCTAATCCACAGGCACTCCAACTTATTATTGCTGACCTCAACTTCTACAGTGTCAAGAGACTCTCTTCTTTTTTTTTTTTTTTTTTTTTTTTTTAAACAAGATCCAAGCCACATATATGTAAGTTATGCTGAGGCCTCCAGAACACAGAATGCAATTTGCATTTAGAGTAGTTGGTAAGTAAGATGCAGTCACAGATAAGAGAAGGTGTAACAGCCTATCTGCAGGTTTTCTTATCTCAGGGAGCTTTAAGTTTACTGTCTCAGAGCATCAAACCAAATACCTGAGAACTTGAGGGAGATGACAACTATCCATTGTTTAAAGAAAGTGCTATGGGTATTGCTGTTACAGGTTTTTTGACATTATATTCTAGGGTTTTAAGGGCAAATATTTGATCAGATCACGATCTTCCAACCCTCTTTTAATGTGCACAGAGTGGTTAGAATTAATTATTTTATAACTGTCAGATTTTTTGTCCATTTTACCATGAAATCCTGTTGTGATGAGCATGTGATAACTGACCAAAATTAATCTTCTGCTATCAAGACTGAAGTTCTGCAGCTGTGAAAAGAAGAGCACTTAAAATGAGCACTCCCATAAAATGTTAGTGATTCTACTCACTGGAGAAAGATTGCAGCATCACAGCCTTACATGGCCATCTAAAGGAACAATGTGATGTTATAAACAAAACAAAGTAGACAATATAGATGGGAATGACAGCAAAAGTGTAGAAGCAATCTCTTACTTCTGAGCCTAAAACTGACTTTCTCATTAATTCTATTTTTGAACACAGATGATTCTTTGATTATTTTATGAACGTATACACATACAATGTGCACAGTAGTTTCACAAGCAAGCACAAAGTAGTTTCATATTTTAAAATTAA
Organism: Phaethornis superciliosus; assembly: GCA_023637945.1. Lineage (NCBI taxonomy): Eukaryota > Metazoa > Chordata > Aves > Apodiformes > Trochilidae > Phaethornis > Phaethornis superciliosus. Next base: position 24,689,041 of record JAJQWJ010000003.1, read on the forward strand.
TAATTTTTGAACCTGAGTGATTTTTCAATGCTGGGGACTTTTGTTTTAGCCATCATCTATCCAGAGATTACAGTTGTTGGTTTATTACTCATACTCTGGCAGGTGCAGCCCATTTGCTATAGTTAAAGAAAAGATATTTTTTAATTGACAAGTTAAGTCCCAAGTACAGTGCAAATAAAACCTCTCCCTTCATAAAATTATTTTACATGACAGATTTTTAATGAAAAGTTCTATTTACAGCTGTGATTTATTGTACATGGTAAAAATAATTTTAAAAACTGATCTGTATATTTATGCAAATAAAAGGATTTATATCTCAAACTGCAGTTGAGATTCAACTTCTATTATAGTGACTGAAGTATCTACATACATGTAACATGGGTCCTCTTGTCAGGAAAATCATACTATGGATGAAAACAATTTACCTTCTGGCTCAACAAAGTAAGCAGTCCCCCTCAAATCTCATTTTTCCCCTATTCTGTACCCTAATTCAGGATAGGAAAAATAAAGATTTCTGATGTTGGGCCAGATCATTCAGCACCCAGCAGAGTTTCCTCTGCAGGGCTGGAAAAAGTCAAGATAAACAAAGCAACCTCATGGGGTACTGACAAAACTGAAAAGGTAGGGACAACAATTTGCATTACCCAGTGGTTATGGCACAATTATGGTATTGGAAGGTGACCACAGTTTACATCTGTTCTTCAGATTACTTTAGAAGCCTGTCTCCTTGACTGAACACTTTGACCTCTTGGCTGAGCCCTTCTGTTTCCTGTCCAGTAAATACTGGAATATATCAGGCTAAATAATCAAGATGGGGTGGGAAATAAAAACCCATCCCAGTTTTGTCCAGGACCCACTGACTAAAGTTTAAAAAGGCCTTTTATCCAGCTTCACAGACAGAAGTGGAGGAAAGACTTGGATGTGACCTGATCTGCAAATAGACAGCAAAATTTTCCTACTAGCAAAAATCAGGGTTAAACCCCTGTGAGAATGAACTTTGGAGCTCTGCTCCACAAAGAGGAGAAAACTGACTTGCATTTAGTTTGATCTTTTTGTCTGATGTTAATGCTAAGACAAAGGGTGGCTGTACATCTCTCCTATACAGAATTAAGTTAGTCAGACCAAATGACAAGAAATTGAAGTTTTCAGCCCAAGTCCTTCACTCATTGACACTTCCACCAAGCTACATAGTCAGGACCAGAAGGCTATGCCATATGCCAAAATAAAATCATGAAACCACCCTCCAGTGGTCAGAAATAAGTCACAATGTACGTTTTCAGAAGCTTTTGAGCTTCAATGCTCAGACAAACCAACAGCAATTCAGTCATTACTCTGCTTTTCTGAAGGCTATGGTGAACCTCTTACACTGCTTTAAGAGGACAGTTTCTTTGGATTTAGACAGGTAAGGACATTCTTGACTAGCTATCAAAACAGGTTTAGGTTTCCTGATGAAGTATATTGCTGTGCTAAATCTTTTATATACATAAATGACTATATGCTTTTGAGGCGGTGAATATCTAAATTGATACAGTGTATTTGTACTCCAATTTATAAGAAAAACTGATACAAGGGCAGAATTTGAAGTGTCTTTTATTTCTTACAAATCATTAATAATCTATTACTTTCATAAACTTCATCCCTCAGCCCCCCTTAGAGAGAAGAACTTCAGTAATGCACAAATTATTTTGAGTTAATTCTAGATTCATTTCTATTTCCAAACACTTTATACAATTGAAAATCTATGCACGAATGCATATACTTGGAGAGGATAAAATCAAGGAACTTTAGGTAGCTCTTCTGGAAATTACACAGGCTGTAACTCAGATACAAAGGCTCTTCTAATTCATATCTCCTAGTGGTACTCAACAGACCAGCCTCTCTGAAGAGGTGTTCTCTTGCTCAGAGAGTCCTTTTGTCTGGTTCAAGAAATCTACAGTAAAAATGGATGATAGGGTAATGCATAATTAGTCAATAGAATAAATACTTCTTATTTCTTCTGCCAAATTAAATCTATAAACCTTATAACATTTTTTTTTTGTCTGAAAACAATTCATCTCAAGGAAAAAAAGTGCAACAACGAGTTAACACTTTGCTTGGGTTTTTTCACTGTATTTCTTGCATAGTTGTTAATACACAGTAGGTAATTTACAAGAATATTACTATAACTTATTCCCTTGATATTACACTTGTTAGCACTACAAGGCAATACGTATTTGACATATTGTATTCCACTACATCAGATTTCTCTCTTCAGCAGCTGTTGCCTGGATATGTATGATGTTCACTGATCTTTTAACTGTGTATGCATCTAAATATAAAGTGTTGAATAAATTTTAATAGCATTAATAATTTTAACTGTGTGTACACACTTAACTGCAACTGTAATTGTGCGTGCACAGTTAAAATTATTAATACTATTAAAATTTATTCAACTCTTTATATTTGGATGCAAGCCTTTTAAAAATCTACCCCTGACAAATGAAAGCTGTGTTCCAGGTAACCTGATGCTTCGTATTTCCTAATATTGATGTGCTCTTCATGTGCTGACAGAAGTAATCTACACACAATAGATTAAGTCACATATTTTAGAAACCACCTCTGTCTTTCTGAGTGTGTGAACCACTACGCCTGTGTATGGGGAGGATCCAGGAAAGGCACCTGTGGTGAGGAATGAATATTCTAATGTTTCTGAACCTTTTGGTGAAGGTGAAGGGGGCTTGTTGAAAACATTGCTGTGAGCAGATGGACCCCTGAAACCATCTGCTATCGAAGCAACTAAATGTTCAATGATGCATTACGAAATTATTTAGCTCTCAAAGAGCCTGAAAGTAGTTAGTAATGATGGCATCTGTACTGAGAGCAAACAACCTATTTATATATGATCTATCACTTCATAAACCATTTGGAGACCATCTTTCCTTAAAGCAGAAGTAGGCTTGTTGAATCCCAGAACAAAATACTGAGGTGGATGTGATAACTTGTAAGATCCCAGGTAGTTCATTTTTAATTCTTGTAACAAGGCACTCTTTTCTGGAATGCACTGGAATGCAAGCTTTGTTTTGGACAGAAGGGATTGCACTGTGTGCTAGAGCTACCCCCTGTATCAGTGAACAAACACAGCAAATGCAGGAAAAAAAATGTTATCATGTTTACTCTGTCTTGATCAGATTAGGATCCTACCTTTTTCTTTCCTGAGAAACATTTCATCCCGCTTAGTAGTATCAGTGGAGTAATAGGTGTTTAGGAAGCAAGACTTCCAAATATAAATTAATTTTTTTACCTATTTAGATGATTCTTGTATATTATATAGTTATATAGTTATTATGATAACCATTAAAACTTGTGGGGATTTAGATATGGTCCATGTACATCGTCAACTGATCATTAAATAGAAAACTATATTTTACAGGATATTACATATAGTTTTGTACCTGAAAAATACTGTATTTTAATTATTATTTTGTTAAATGTATTTCTACAAATAATGAGTTTTATATGAATGTTTAATTTAACCTGTGACATATTTATTATTTTTCTACTCCAAATAAAAGTTATTTCTCTTGTTTATTTTCTATCACAATTACTAACCATAACTAGAAATGTGCTTCAAAGAATTATATCTAGTCTGAAAGCTACTTCAACTTTGTAAGGAACCTGCATTTCAGTAAAAGCTTTTTATGTAAATATGAGGAAATTCAGCACCAAGATTTAACCATTAGTATCAACAGTGACTCCTTATCAGCTCTTCTGCTGTAATATCTTTGCTGAGACTGTATACTGTTTATTTTAATTCTTTATTTGGAAGCAACAGTCCTAGTGCTGAAATCAAAGAATATTTTCCCATGGATAGGCATCAGTGTAATGTGCAAACCATAATTAAAGAGACCTGGTAGTGCCCAACGTGGACATAGACAAGTTACTTCACAAGCATGGATTGCTCCCTCCCCAGAGCATTCCCAAATTTGTCTCCCTGAAATAGAAAAGACACATTTCTAATCTCTGTGCTTTGAGGCAGAATCACTAGATGCTACCGATCATCTTGAGCTGTGCCAAGAGGATTTCTCACTCTGCTCACACCTACTGAGCCTGGAGCCTTCTTCAGACACTGCTGGATTCTCCCAGCTTGGAATGGCTCCTGCCTGCAACCACCACCTCCATTTGGGTTCTTGCCACCCTTAGGAGACCATTATTTAAACTGTAAGTTCTATACCTAGCAGAGATCTCATAAACATGAGCCATGTCAAGCATTGTGGTTAACCAATGTGCAAGTGCTATGGAGAGGTAAACAAGTTCCTACCCACTCCCATGGCATTCAGTCCTTGTAAAGACTACACATTGAGTATTCATAACTCAGTTCTGCATAAAGCCATTGCCATGTGTTTGTACTTCCTGAAAGCAGTTTACCCTCTGAATATTTGCTCAGCACAACTTAAGCCTAAATTGCCTCAGATTTTCAGGGTGGAACAAAAACCTCATTGTCCCAAGTAATTTGTTGAAGGGCAGCAATTTGGACTTTTGCAAGCTTCGTTTGGGTTTCTTTTTGTATGTCCTATTAGCTAAGATTCTGTTTTTTAACTAAAAACCTTTAGAAAGGACATTAGTAAACTGTTACAAAGTTTAAAGTTGTTATAAACTGAATGCTGCAAAAGAAAACATTCTTTCCAGTTTTTGGAAATGTGGGCATGTGAAAAAGGGAGGACAGGACAGAACATCTTTAAATTGCACATTTTCTTTGTCATAGAATTCAGCTGTGAAGGTTTGCAAGAGTCTCAGCATTTGGCCAAAAGCTCTCCACACTCTCTCATTCTTCTCTGCAGACTTCAGGTCTACTTGACATGGAAGCTGCAGTGTGAGTGGGACTGAAAGAAAAATTGCCCCCCTGATAGCTACACACACCACAAAAATTACAGGACTGAAAGAAAAGGCTGATGTGTGTGGCTGACATGTTATATCCCTTTCCTCTCTACCACCTGTCAATCAATCACCAGTCAATCACAGAAAGCCACAATCAGCCACTTAATGACAGCCAGATGGCATCTACTTCTCCTGAACTGTAGTCCTGAAGTCATACTCACTCCCTGTAACTAGCAGCATTTCCTATCCAGGGTAATAATGAGGTGTTTTTTGTATTCAGACAAAGTGGTAATGCCTCACACCTCTGACAGGACACCCCTGTGAACAGAATACAAGCTCTGCCAGAGGCATTGTTTTGCTTTAGTGAAAGAATCAATGCTGCTTTAGAAATGCTGGTACTCTCCCCTCCACGGCTGCACTTATTCCTCAAACTTTCATCAGGGAGAGGTTCACTGGTTTGTGAATAAGAATTGCAAATAACATGGAAATTTTAGCAGCTATTCACTCTGCCCTCTTTATTTCTCTGCAGTCATGACACAGGGAAGGAATCCATACCGAGACCAGTGTGATCTTCTTCACATTGGTTTACCAATGATTTTAACCTTGACCCAAAGGGAACACTTCTTCTGGAAGTGACAGGTAATTTAGCTTTCTTGCTTAGTTCTGGGGCTCTCTTGTGGTGAATTATGTATAGTGCTTCTGTGATATGGACCTTTGTCCATGAAGGACCCAGCTGAGGCTGTTAAACTTCTTTTAAAGGCATTTTATCCATAAACACCAATCAGTCATGACAGTTCATTGCAACAAAAAAAAAAATTCTGCCTCGGGACAAACTGGCAAACTCAGTTTTGAAGTGACCAAGTTTGGGATCATCAAGCATGAATCTAGATTTAGCCTTGCAAACAAACCGAGTAGAGGCTGGAGGTTTTCCTCTGTTATGTGATGTCTACCCTGCTAGTTCATTACTGCATTACTGCAAATGGGTATATTTCAGTCACACAGTTGAAACCTCAACTTTTCCTCCAAAGAAAAAAAAAATCTTCTGTGATCACTATACAATCTCTGAGCTATACTCTTTATTTTCAAAGATGCAGCTAATCCAGTTTAGGCAAGAAAGGACTTATCTATGACCAGACTCGTGAAACATGGTTATGGTGTGTGAATTTTAGACTGGGATGGACACTACTGGTCAGCTCTTCAGCATCCAGTAGCTCTCAAAGTCTTTATTAAAAACTGTTTGGCATTGGCTCTGTACAACTGAGGAAGATAAGAGTTGGGTTCTTTTAGGGACAGCCAAGTATACATTGGATGACTTGCAAGCAATGCATCACTGTGTCCCATTTCATGAGACCTTAAGAAGTGTACAAGCTCTTCACCAACAAGATAAGTAACTGTTCTCTGCTTAACAACACAAAACTAGTTTATTCAGACTTCTTCCTGGCAGTTTCAGCTCAGGCATGTCCCTCCAACACACTCTCTACACACTTCAGGATATCTTTCAACTTATTAGGCAGGATGGCACAAAACCTTCACAACAAGATTCCTCCCTTTACTGGTCCTGTGCTTACATTTGTTGCCATAAGAAAGACAAATTAGTATTAAATACATATATTTTTTCTTGGTAATTACAGAAGATTCTACCTCAAGAAATTTTGGAGGTAGATTCTTTGTGACTCAAGGACAGGTAGATTTTATCCATTAAAGATGGGATGCAAATGGAGGCAACCTTCCATAACACCCCCTCCTCCCCACATATACATACATTTTCAGCCCTGTTTCTGGAGTGCAAAAAGAGAATCTCATTAGGAATCTAATATAATAAGGGCATGTAGATACTGGGGTTGGGGGATGGAAATCAGATTAACTTCATTACTTTATTCTGCACCTCGCAGCGCTTCTGCCAGTGGACAATTGCATTAGATCAGAGAGGAGATCAAAAGGCAAAAACTCCCCAGAAATACTGCTGCTCCCTGTCTGAGACAGGAATGGGAAAAGTGCTCTGTTGGAGGACACAGACCCCCAGCAGAAACCAGACACTTAGAGATACCTAGAGATACCAAGCAACTTGTCTAATAGGATGTAAGTGGGCACTCAAAGATCTAGGAGGGAGATGATACTCTGGGTGCCAGACAGGTCCTGCCTGGTGAGCTCTGTTGCCCCACTCACCATTATATCTTCTGGAAGCCTATCAGTTTTGGACATGGCAGCAGCAGCTCCGCTGTGTGCTCTGCTTCTCCACTGATAACCTGAGCAAGGAGCACAAGGGAGTGTGTCTAAATTGACATATAAAAAACTTAATAGCCTAGACTATTTCAAGACCGCTCCACAGCATTCTTCCTGTACCAATTCTGAGGGGGCACAATGATCACAGAGGCAGCTTAACTAGCAACCCTGAGTTACTTCACTTCTCAAGGACACCCCCTCAGTTCAGGAAGGAGATTGAGGTCCTGGAGCAGGTCCAAAGGAGGGCAACCAGGCTGGTGAAGGGACTCCAGCACAAGTCCTGTGAGGAGAGGCTGAGGGAGCTGGGGGTGTTCAGCCTGGAGAAGAGGAGGCTCAGGGGAGACCTCATCGCTCTCTACAACTCCCTGAAAGGAGGCTGGAGCCTTGGGGGGTTGGGCTCTTTTCCCAGGCAACTTTCAACAAGACAAGAGGGCATGGACTTAAGTTGTGCCAGGGGAAGTTTAGGTTGGATATTAGAAAGAATTTCTTTACGGAGAGGGTGATCAGACATTGGAATGGGCTGCCCAGGGAAGTAGTGGATTCCCCGTCCCTGGAGATATTTAAAAAGAGACTGGATGTGGCACTCAGTGCCATGGGCTGGTAACTGCAGCAGTAGTGGTCAAGGGTTGGACCTGATGATCTCTGAGGTCCCTTCCAACCCAGCCGATTCTATGATTCTATGTTTCTATGACATAGTTCCTTCGGTCCTGACAGTGATGCCCTGAACTGCACGTCACTGAAGTTATGGAAAGTGGGCTGGATAGCACCTTTTGGCACAGGAATTGCCATGTCTTCCATACAACACTTTAGCATGTTCCTGAGTGGCACTGAAGGAACAAAAAGTAAATTCCAGACATCCGAATCTTTATCAGTGAGGAAGTGACAAAGACTGACTCAGACTAAAACTGAGTAGGTAATTCCTGGAGCTCAGCCAGGACAAGTAAGCTGTGCTGGTTGTGTCCAAGAGTGCTGGATGCCTTGTTAAATCCCAAAGAATTGTTACTGTGGTATTTTTTCATTTGCTAGCATTACACATATTTTTTACGCACAGTTGATTATGTTTTGGGTTTTTTTCCACTGCCATTTTCACTTCATTACTTCTTATGGAAGCCCTGTAATTTAAGTTGGAAAAAGTAATGCCACACGCTAAATCCTGGTGCTGTGACAAGCACGTTACTCTACATATCATGGAAAGGAAAATAAAAGGTAAAAAAAAAAGGGACATAGGAGATTAAATCAGAAATATGTGATGGAATACATGGTATATATATTTGTATTGCTTGTAAAAACAACTTGTAAAGAAGCAGTTAGCCATATAATGCTTACGTATAAGCTTATTAATACAGTCATACAGTTTCTAAGTGTTACAGGAGTCCTGTAGCCTCTCAATATTGCCCCAATAACCAATAAACTCTCAAATTCATGGGGTCCTACAAATATAGATTTTTTTTCATAATACAAGTTGTGGTTTATAGTCTAACATCCTTCAGTTTGCAACCAAAAGGATGAAAATCTAAATCTAAAAAACATAAAAGTGCTGTTTACATGAATGAACAAGTTGTGCTCTGTATAATTTTTGCTTATGAAGATTGTAAATATCTCCAAAATACAAAAGCAATATAAGAATTCATAGGTCATATCAGGTTCACATATTCAAATGTTCTTTTACCTCATATTCTCTCTCTTTCAATATCATTTTACCATTTCCCAAGAATCTATTCTATTTTCAAAATTAATATGCTCAGCTAGGAGGTATGTCCATCCAGCATATACCCAACAATATCATCTATTTGGCCCAGTCCTTATATCTATTCCTGTCAAATTTCTCTTCTATTGAGAAACTGGAGTTAAGCTACTGCTGTAGAAGCATTGCTATGAAAGCTAAGCCAGTGAAGATTTTATCACCGTGAGTGAAACATACATCTGTTTCTTCAACAAACACATTTGTGGATGACAGAGAAACAGAAGGTGTCAGAAAAACATGACAAGGAAAAAAAAAAAACCACCTGAGCACTCAGGAGTAAGAAGAGACTAAATAAAGACAACTTGCTTGAGGCAGTCAATAACACGAATACTCCAATAATAACAGCAGCAATAGGAAGTTTTTTTCAAGCTGCTTCTTCACAAGTGTATACAAAAAAAAAAATCTATATTGTGAGTTTTACTGAAAGAGGTATCTTCTTAAATATTCTTCCATATTTTTAGAAGTCTAATGAAAAGCATGCTTTAGGGTTTCCAGACATGAGTACTTATGTACTTTATCTGTTCCCCAACAATACCAATTAAATAGAAAATATTTCCCTGAATTCTCCTCATGCCTCCTTTTATTCCTGTTTCCAGGAGCACCTTTCAAATAACTCAATTTGTCTGTGTGTTAACTTCTGAAGTAACAGAAAAGGCTTGAAGTCAAGATGTACTGACAATTCCTTCCTTAAAAGCTTGAGTCACTGGGCACCTTTAATTAAAAATTGTATTGATTTTTTCCATTGCTTTTAATGACAGACACTAGTCTGTGACTTCCATTGTTAGCCACTGACAGTTTAAGTAGTGAAACAAAGGACACTTATACGGCACTTAGTGCAAAATTATGACTGATTAAAAACTCATTTGTCATGGTAATAGCATCTGCTTAGACTTCGCAAAATTTTAAATGCAGTCTTGCACGCAGTCTGTAGGAAGGTGTGGTACTTGCAAGTCTTCATGGCCATGTCTCTCAGCAATTTCAATTCATTATTAAAGTGACATTTGAATCACATTTTTTAAGCAGCAACTAGCTTCTCACATTAGCTTGCAGAAGTTTGAGCTCTGCTAAAGCTTCAGTCTTCAGAGAAATGTAGTAGAAACCTATGCACCTGTATTCAGACCTCTCAAAGTTGTTATAAATCTTGGAAAGAATATAGAGCTCTAATTTAACTGGAATTTAGAACAATAACTCACAATGTTAGTATCTCTATTTTCCTATCTTTTCAAAGGCAGGCTCCTGCCTTCAGATGTCCTAAGGGTGCAGTCAACTTAGTTAAACCTCTGTTTCTCAACTGCAGTCAGAAAACCACAGCTACTAGCATCTGAAGATCAGTCCAATGCAGATACGAGCAGAATTTTAAAAATAAACCATATTAATGAATGGCACTTACCACAGCTAATAAAAGTCCTATCATAGTTCACATAGAAACATCTACAGAAAGTGTGCCAATATTCACTGTGTAGTGCAAAGCTGAAAGTGATTTTTGAAACTTGAAGGTCATTTAACTTAAAAATGACAATGAAATTTGAGTGTTGCCCACAGGCCAGCCCAAATTCTGGGGCAAACAAGCAGTAGGGAGTCTTATTCTACTGCATGAGTACATAGTGTTTTATATTTGCTAATTCCTTTAAAAGAATCTCCAGTTACATATTCTACACCATTTCCTGTGCATTGTATGTGGTAAGCTCCAATTTTTTCCTGGAGGCATTCACACAGTGTAAACTGAGCCTAAAAATAATTTCCAGAGATCATTGGTGTATTTTGGACTATTTCTTCTCCCTTTGTGTGGATGTAACTGGGAAGCATTTTTCCAGGAGTATCCATTGCCAGGAGCACATCTGGGATTTTCTTCTGCCTATGTTGTTCCTGACCTTCCCTGACTAGTGTTTCTAAACTCCCATTTTTAATGGACTTTGGATCAAGCTCCAGAAAAGTATTTTGCCCACAAATATATTTACATGAATATATTTCAGAAATTCGTGATACATTTACTCTTAGCATGGTAAAACCAGTCTCAGCACCTTCTCAGCACTCATTTGACCTCAACTTCTTCAATATCCTACATCTGGAGAAAGGAAAAAGAGTCTTGAAGCTCAAGAATTTGAAGAAGACACTAAGAAAGAACACTACTAGCTGTAAAGCATAATTATTCATTCTCTTATGGTGAGATCAGAGTATACAGAGTCAGTATGACCTCTGATAAGACAATGTTAGTCCTTTAAAGTACTGTTAAAACAAACAAACCACCCAAGAATACTTGTACTAAATCAGCACTTTATGCCACTCTAACAATGAGCTTTTGATTTCTAGTCAATCACCATAGAGTCAGTCTTATTCTATAGACCTTTGGTTCAAAATTCATGTTCACTATTGTAGAGCTACATAGTCCAAGGAGATGTTTTCTCACTACTGTCAAGAACGTTGATTATTATTGCTAAAAAATTTAATTTCTCCTTCCTCACCAAAGTTACAGGTAGAAATTAATTCAGGTCCTTCCTTTATTTATTTACTCTATACATATACCTATTTATTTTTTAAAAAACAGCATGCCTGATAGCAGTAATACATTTTTAACAACTTTGAGTTCATGAAAAAGGGACAAGATGACAAATCCAAATAGTAGTGGACACCACACTTGTTAGTTAGCAGGAAAGGCATGGTCAGGCCCAGAAATATTTGGTTCTGTTCTAACATATTATAACGTTTTCATGCTTTCCCCTGCCCCTAGAATCTGATTCCTGATAAATTTTTACTGGGCAATTTACCTGCTAAAAACTCTGCAGATTACCTAGGAATTGAAACTTTGCAGAAGTTCATAGCTCTCTCAAAGCTGAGTGCATTCCCATTATTGACAAAAATACCAGCCTTGAAAATTTCAGTTTAGATATGGCTTCTCAGTGGCATGCTTTTTAATAATTTCAAAGACAGGGGTTTTTTCCTTAAATTTAATTAGCTGAATTATTTTGTCAACTTTTCTGAAGCCTTTTCTGAGCTTTTGATATATATCAGAAGTTTTTAGTTGTTTGTAACCAAAACTTACCATTTAATGGTTAAAAAGTGTAAAGTGTGATGCAGTTATAAATAACTAAACACTAAGTTTTAGAAGAATAAGCAATGGTAGTATCAAGTTGTCATAGCCTATTGCCTTGCAGTCTGTAAGAGAGCGTTGCTTGGAAGTTTTCTAGAAATTTTGGCCTAGATATTAACTTGATGGTAACTGACTTACGTGCCATACAAATGTTTAAGATATGGAACACAGCAAATTAATCCTTTGCAAGTGAACTGTAATTATGGATATTTTGTATGTGGTGAAGAAACTAACCATGTAAATGATGACAGCTAATTATATACAGCTCTCCTGGGCATTAGTATCACTCTCCCTGACAGCATACTCCTCTTTAAGGTTTTTTCCTTCTTTTTATATAGGCTACTATATCTGCACATTCCTTAAGGGAATTATGCAGTTACCTTTGCACTGGTTAAATGAAAATTAAATGTTTTTTATCACAGGAATCCTTAGTGTAATCTAACTAATTTCTCTGGTTTTGTGCTAATAGGTCAAAGCTGGCTCTTCTTGAGCAAAGCCAGCAGCAGATATTTGGCTGCTAGTTGTACTCCCTTGGGAGAGCTGGAGATTACAGCCTACAGAAGGAACAGTGAATAATATTGGGTCAGATCAGGGAGAGGGTAGAGGGAAGACCACATGGGAGGACTCGGAGGGAAATCTTCCCTGGAAGAATTTTCTACAACTTCTTCCAGCTTAGAGGAAGGGCAAAATATACATGTGGAGAAGTGGAAAGGGGGGAAAAGATGGTCTCTTCACAAAAATCTAACATGCAAGAGCTTCTTTCAAAATCAATCAGTATTTCAGCCTACCTTTGAAAGGGTCTTTGGGGACATTGTGCATGACCATAGCCATTTCAATATCCTTGTGTCTTTAGAGCACTGTTATTATCCAAAGATGCTCTGTCTCTTTCCCAGTCAAATCTCAGTTGAAAGTAGGCAGAAGAGTCAACACTGTCAGGGACTACAGGAGAAATAAAGACAGTACACAGTGCAGTACTTGTGTGCAGATTTGCTGTAAGCTTCAAGGATAAAGGCTGAGGTTACACTCTCTCCTCTCTGCCCTTATCTTCTTGAATTTCTGGAATTGGACTGAGAGATGGAAATGGGGATGTGACTTTATTACTTAATCGTCAAAAATTGCCCATGGCTGGAATACCCTTTCTATGCTGATCCTGGTAGGCAGCTTCCTCTCATCATTGTTTTGGGGACCCACAGTGACAATGAAGCATTTGCAAAAAAGTTCTAGCTGGAAATAAACTGGGAGTATTTTGTATGGTTTGGTCCTTTACATCATTCAGAATCTTACCATGTTGCAACAACTATGGCACCTTTGATGTAACTCTTACTAGTACCATGTAAGATAGTAACTGAATGGATATGAATATGCATATACATAAATACACCTGAATGCTGTCTCTTGCAGGCCATGTGACTTCTGAGATCACTTTTCACAGGCCCTGCACTGCTAATAGATTTTCTGTTTCTCAATATTTCTCCTATTTCTCTCCTTGAGCCCCAGAGTCATGAAAGGAATCCAGATATATTTTTTATTCTTGCTAGAAATGCAGCAAAAGACTTTTTTTTTTTTTTTTTTCAACAAATCCCCATGGTAAAAACAAAGCAACAAGTTTTCATACCTTCAATCAGAAAACTAGTTTAGCATTTCCACTAAAGGATCAGGGATTTACCTTCATTTTTTTTCCCCTGCCACCAAAGCCACTGCTGAGCTGCCCAGGCAGTCTGTTCTCATGTGCAAGCCCAAATCCTACCTCAAATGCACTTTCATTCAGAAATGCCTCTTGACTCTCACTTATTAGAAAGCAACTCTGGTGATGCAGTTCTTCCTTTTGCTCTTGTTCCTACAGTCCTGATAGCTTCAGAACTCTGTGTGTACGATGTAGAAAACCTGATTAAACACCAACGTGTTTCAGTAATTATTGTCCATATGCACACTTTTTCTCATGCACACGTATATATTCTTAATTCATGCCCCCTCCCCACCATTTTTCATAGCAGATTATCTCATTAAGCAGCCTTCAGTCCTGGAAGTCCTAAGATCTTTGCCAAGGTCACACAGGTAGTTTTCAGCCGAATCAGGAGTAGTTCCTATTTTCCAATTCCCTTCCCTATTCTCTGAATACAATATCATGGGGATGATTTGTGCAAATATGAACAAACCTGTGTATCTTCAGAAAATGAATACCACCAATTTTGTACTATTGTAAGATATTTATTTCATATATATGTGTATCTTTCATTATTTACAGATTATAATTTCCTCATGGTTTGCTCCAGACTACACATGTATTAGCTTGTACCATAGAAGATAAAAGTGACTTATTTAAGAAGTAATATTAAACTATGGTTTCTTCTCCCTGCTAGTATCTGAAACAGTAGTAAGGATATATTTTTGGTTGCTTTTTAATAAATAAGAGGTCCAACAATCTCAGTGGATGTAAATCAGCATTGTTTCTCAGGTACCAACAGAGTTACATCAGATTACATTGATTTAGACCTACACAGAATTTAAATATGGCAATGTAAATGTTAAAAAAAAAATTTTTGAAGATTACTTAAAGAAACTAAATAATCCTAGATTTCAGGTTATAATACAATTTTAGGGAGGGTAAGAAAAGTTACTTAAAAATTAAAGGAAATCTGAGACAGACAGGAGCTGGAATTCCTGTATGCAATAAAATATTAGGGACAGATATGCATGATTATTACAATAAATGTTTTGTATTGTGTATAATGCTATCTCAGATAAATTTTCCTTGATGCCTGCATGTTTTTTCTCATTTTCTGTGAAAGAAGATTTGTTGGCTCTCTGGCATTCATTGTAAACACAGGTGCCTTGGAAGAGCTGCAGGTGTTCACCCTCCTCAGCTTATTCTGGTCCCTATGGGTATGGGGGGAGGGAGGGGAACTTGCCTCACCAGAAAAATATTTTATGCCTGACCTTGAAAACAATGTCTAAAGCTCTGAAGCATGTGATTATGCCTTGGCACGTAAGAAATATTTGACCAATATATGACCTAAATGTGGTTTTCAGGTAGAGATACTGGGCTTTTCCTTTTGTGTTTGTGTTTATTTTGCTTTTTTTGTGCTTTGCTGATGGTAAAAAAGGGATTTCCACATGTATCAGTATTCACTTCTATCTCACTTCATTGTCCAGGGAAGATTTCCTATACCAACACATCCCTTGGATATTGCAGATTAATTTAACACAGACATAGAAGCAGAAGCCCGGAAATTTGAGCTCCATTTTACTTCCTTTGGCACATCCTTACTTTGTCCTGATGTCCCTGTACAGACATGGAAGGTATCTTTGCACAGAAAGAGAAAAATGCTCCCTTCCTTTTCTCTACTCATCAAAGCCAAGTAAGAACAGTATAAGTAGTTTAGCTGATAAAACACTGAATTAGGATGATTTCTTAGCTAGAGAAGAAAGCTAACCCATGAAGGTGTGACAAAATTCAGGTTGATGCCGAAGAAGATGGAATCTGTCTTATTTTTCTTGCAATGTCTCTCTTGTACATCTTCCTATCAGGCACCAGGTCTTCCCCTGATCACCAAATGATTTAGGAGAGGTAGGTGCTGGAAGCAGTTGAAGAGCAGGTCACAGAGACCTGGGTGACCCAGGGGATGTGGAGACCCCAGAGAGTGTGGCCCATTTGGGGCAGAAAGAGGAAGATTCCTTTCAGAGCGTTGCTAATGACCTGCAGAGGAGCTGCACAGCAGTCATTTCACAGATAGGATGGCAGGTCACTGCGACAGATGTTCCCAACATATGTGGAGAATTAATTACCCACTAGTAAACAAAATCTGTGATGCGGAGAGTCATTTTGTCCAAATTTCTTTCGATTTTGCTGTTATTAGGAGCTTAATTTTTCTTGATCAGCCATACCCTCTTGAATTAAAGTGTTCCTTAGTGGGCTGTACTGAACATTTTCTGAAGTGAAGTGCAGCGGGAAAGTGGCAAAGAGAGGGTCAGGGGAGATGAGTTTAGCTGAAAGAGCTGATTGTGAATCTGTACCACAGTGAGTGATTAGTCAATTGTTTTATTAAAAGGTTGGATGCCAGTCATGGGGTATTTTTTTAAAAAAAGTATCTAATTGCTAACTTGCATTCAACAGCATTTATGCTTGATTTAAGAATATCCAGTAAAATGTCTGGACCTTCTGGGGAAAGGATAATATTTTGAAAGAGCTTTTGGAAAAAGGTTTTATTTTCCTTTTCCATCAATATTCTGAATGTGTTAATGTCTCAGGGCGATACTGTGCCATTGATTTATAAGCAGAACTCCCCATCTAAATCAATGGCAAATCTGCTTAAAAAAAATCAATGGTATGATATGGCTCCAGGACATTAGAATGAAATTCTTATATTCATGACCCAGATAACAAATCAGAAGGCCATAAATCCCCTGCTGTTTCTTAAAACTCATTCAGTGCATCAATACTTGTAAACTAAATAGTGCATGGAAATGAACATCCTCTAATAGAATTATATTGAAGATCAAAATATTTAGCTTTTTTGGCTGACTGTACTTCTACAAATTCTCCCCAGTGTTTCAATTTTTGACACATTGCTTAGGATTTGAGCTCACCTCTTTCTTTTGATCCACAAAAGGTAAAATGAAATTAATTTTCTGATGCTTGTTCTTAAGAACTTAGTGTTTTACCATTCTCCAGAATATGAAAATAATTTCTTCATGTCTGTCAAATTTTATAGCAATGGTTTCTAAATGGAGATAATGAAAGAAATCTAACACACTGCAGTTGGTATACTATGTAAAATCTTAGGCCCAGAAACAGAATCTGTAGTTTAGCTACATTTCTTATTATAATTTGTAACATGAAGATTCATCACATTATTGTGGTCATGAAAAAGAGAGAAAAGAAAAAAAAAAAGTATTAGGACAGTGAAATCTGTTTCTTTTGGCATTAAGCATTAATACAGAGTCTTGAAGCACCACTAATTTAACTATTTGGAAAACCAGAAATATTCCTGAGAGACATGATCTGCTGCTGAATGCCACAAGATGCCCGAGTTTCTTAACCATAGTGCCAGCCTTCAGGAGCAGAAAGAGTCTGAGGTTCCAGGAACTGTTGCAGAGCAATGGAGCAATGACAAATTGCCAGAAGTTTGCCAGAATAGAATAAATGTTCAAGTGAAATTGAGAGGCACTAATGTCATTATCCAGAAAGAGTAAAGGGTGACTGAGGTGCAGTGATGTAGCATAAAGTTGTGATTGTACTGTGAATTTAACTTTTAAACAAATAATTTAAACCACCTTTAACCATTCTGCTTCATCAGTATTTTTTTTTTTAATAACACTTTTCTGCCTCACTGCTATTTGCAAAGGACTTTGAGAACTTGTGATAGAAATCCCCATAGAAATCTATATTGTGTTTATCAGTTACTTCACAGTAATTACATCAATTGTATCCACATTCTGCTTATAAAATAACATACACATGCACATTTTTCAGACGTGAATATGCTTGCATTTGAACTTCAGCAAATATTAATGCTGTTGAATAAGTTATTTTCCCAAAGGTTATCTTCTCTAGTGTTAGATGGAAATTTAAAACCTCTGTGGGCAGTAAACTACTCCACACAGATACCTTGAATTGCAGATCTCTTAGGTAAGGGGTGCTGCACAGGAAGACCTGGAGTGAAGGTGAAGTGCTGCAGATAAGCCTATAAGGAAGTGTGAGTTCAAGTTCTACTTTTGTAGGGTAGAGATGAGAGTTCAGTTCAGCAGAGCTCACCAGGATGATGGACCAGTTAGTTACCAGGCTGGAAAAGTCACTCCAAGTAGCTCAAGTGCTGCTTCACGCCTTGTCCTCCATCACCTGGATTAAGGACATCTGAGGTAGATTAAAGAGACATCTAATAAAGTAAAAGGATTTATGTAGCAGTTTTTGAGACTGATGTAACAGTGAATTTCCCCTCTCTGTAAAGGGGGGTTTCAGATGAGCATTTCTTATTGAGAAAGCATGGTTTAAAAATAGTTCAAATGGATAAATGGGATAGTGTTTCTGTCAGAAACAGTAAAAGATTTGTCAACTCCACTATCCTGCAAGTCTATGTAATGTGTAAACAGTTTTACTTCAGATCATTCTCACATTCTGATAGATCTTACATGTAAAAGGACACGAAATATCTATAAAAAGTTTTCCATTCAGAATGACCTGGCAGGGGATTCTGCAGTCCACTTGCTCTTCCTGACTCAAGTCTTCGTACTTCGTGCAAAAAATATATTCAGCATCATGCAGAGAGGTATAAGTCATAAAGTGCTTACTTATGTCAGTGATGAAGAGAAAAAACACCCTGCCTAGAACAGGTCTACTTTTCATTTCATCTCTTACTCTACTTATTGATTTTCTGACTATTTTTTCTACAGAGATGGCCCATCACAGGAAATGCAGGACTCTGAATAGAGGTACATGACAGATAACTACCACTGTCATCAGTTTTCTGACTCCAGTACTCCATACTGAGTGGTGACTTTTATTTAGGTGAAAGCTCTCAATGTTACATGTTTTTCTTTCTTCAGTATGCTTCCTTTTCCAAAGAGCCAAATGCCATCTACAGAGAACTCTGCTGAGAGTACCAAGAAATCAAGTTTCTGCCTGAAGATGAGCTTAAGAGAAGATCCAAAGGTACCTACATTGTTGATATGAAATAAAGTGGCATTATTTAAAGGGAAAGTATACACACATATAAATACTGGGTCTGAGCTTGCCATTTATATTTACATTAATCCACAGGACTACTGGAGTGGGCAGGGTGTACCCACCTGACTATTGGGTATAGGTGTGATCTGCCAATAATGCATTTGATCTGCAATGTGAAGTGACCCTAAGAGGATTTTCAGTGCAATTCACAGTTTTTCACAGGTAGGGCTTAATTTCCTATCTCCTATATTTGTCAAAAATAAATGTTTAACACATAGAGAATCTCATTATTAGTTGCACACTGTTCAGATCACAAAGTTAAGAGCTCAGAACTTAGTCAAACACCAGCATTACAACTGCCTGCAAAACCCTATTCACCCCTAAAGCTTTTCCTCATAACAGAGTATTTTTCTGTATGCTTGTTTATTTTTTCAGCCTGTCTTTTGCCTATGGTCAATGTGTAAGCTTGAGTGATATTTAATCTACACTGTTATTTCTAAAAAAGCAACCACATTAGTGAAATCCTGTTTCTGTTGATATTTGTATATGAAATGGCACAGCCTATCCATGCCACAATGGTATCCAATATACAATTATAAAATAATTCTTAAAGCATGGATTTCATAGTTATTATCTAAGTATAAAAGTCATAATTATTGGAATAAAATTTGTAGACAATTAATTATCTTTGTCCAGACTCCCTCTCCACTGTAGCATTCTATCATTACTTCATTATTCAGAATGTCACCTAATAGTATTAATATGCCTCACCATATTAGTTCCTAATATTTGCTTACAGTCTGTGAACACAGAAAGAAATTAAATGTTAGCTACAACAGCAAACCTTCTCAAATGTTTCAGAGAGAGGTCTTACAGGCCAAACATATAGAGGAATATTCTTACTCACATAGTTAGTTTCTCTGAATTCTTGGATTCTTTTTTTTTCATTAATCAAAACCTTGCTTTGTAACCATTTGTGTGAGATCAGAATTTTTAATCATTCTGCAGGGGCTTTAGCAGATAAGAAATATTTAGCATATAAAATCTAAACCTCATTCAAAACTGGTCTTATTGTGAAGTAGCTGTTACTCCATAACTTCACGCTTGAAACTTTGCTGCTGCTCTACATGAACCGTGTTAGTAGCAATAGAGAAATTTAACCTAAAATTACTAGTAATCCTTCCTTATCAGTGTGTTTGTTTTTAAAATATTAAGGACAGACAGAAAGTAATAATCCCTACACATCTGGAGCTATGAAAAGAGGAATCGGAGACAACAGAAACATTGAGAGGATCTGTCTAGATTTCAGATATTACAGATTATGCTGTTGGACTATTAGCACTCTGATTTAACATATGAAAGACCAGTCTTGTGGTCATTCACACTGCAAATTCATTTGCAGTTGCTTGAGTACCCACCTCTATTGATGTCCCACCAAGGTTCTTGCTCTTCCACCTCCTTGCCTGGTACCACATGTTACTGCAAAGAGCCAAGCTGCTATTAGAATGTCTTTCTGCTTATTGCATCTTATTCATGATATTAACATAGTGGAATACCACCTAAAGATGATGAAGTCCAAGCTGGTATCTGTCATTCCCTGTACTCTGATATGTAGGTTTTCTGACAGGATAATTTCCCAGCAGCAGTGTGATTAAGCAGCAGCAAAGCTGGCACAAGCTGGCTTCCTGAGAAATGGCAAATGAATCCGCTCAGATATAAAACACAGAAGGCTACTTATTTCCAGGTCCTGCAAGACCAGCTTAGTGACTTCAGGGTTGGTAGTATGAGTAGTTTTTGACAGGTGCTAGATAGAAATATGCCATCAAGCTGAGAAGGAAGAAATGCTTTGCCTGTTGATTTCTGCACACCTATGCTATCTGTGCTATGTCTGTTTGCAAAGGAGCAATGGTTGGTTTGGAGGCATAGCTGCATTTGTGACCTCAGTATCAAGAATCTCATATCTGTTATGGCAGCAATCATTAAGCTTATGGATATATATCTCTCTCTATGTGTGTGTGTGTATATATATATATATTTGTTATATATATATATATATATGTATAACTATAACTCCAAGAATTCACAGGGCTGTTTAGCCTAGGGGCACAGGATTCAAAAGTTAGGTCTGTGTTTTGACCTCTCCTTCTTTTGAAAAAGCAAAAAGTACAGAAAAGACATTTTCTTTGTGGGCTCAGTCATAACCCTGACATCAAGCCACAAAGGCGACCATAGGCCAATAAACCACCTTTGACATGGCAATATCTCCACAAAGAGACCGTGTTATCATTTAGTTATCCATCTTCTGGTGCTCTGAAAGGTTAAAAGGAGCAGCATATGGACTGGGTAAGGGATATATGAGGCTAACTTGTTCAGTGGACATTTTCTGATGTGACTCTAACCTTATCTGACACCCAAAGGGAAGGACTGTCCTTTAGTACCTCACCTGTGTGTGAATTAACTGATCTGTGATTAGATATTGTACAAAACAAACTTTTCATGTCTCCACTCAATGAAAAGCCAACAAGATAGTGTTTGTCACAGGAAGTTTTGAGTATTCTCACAGTTGTTAGCTATGTAGATAGTGAATCCATCACAGCAGCAAAGAGAGCTATAAAGGACTATGAAAGTAGAATATTAGTGACAATGAGTATGAGCTGATCCACACTTAATTCTGCTAGTTATCCGTCATAATTTTGTTAATTTGGGGGAATTTTGACAGAATCGAACAGCTGTGAATTTGGCATGAAATAAAAGCATGGAATATCCCTGTCCACATCTTTTTATCATCCAGTGAAAATGATCTTCTGTCTCCTAGCTAAGGCTTTGTTGCTACAGTGGTGCTTTCAGACGGGGGGTACTTGATGCAAGACAAACCTGCTGTCTTTGATTAATGTACTGGAGGAATAATTGTTTGCTTTTTGGAGTGTCAGGAGAAAGGCAAAATTTAGGTGGGCTGGTGAGGAATGGCTGAGGAATCAATTAAGCTGAGAGCAATAGAACCCATATACCCCTTATAAAAGACAATGCATAATTCACTCTATCACCTGAGAAATGCACAAGTTCTGCTACTGCAGCTCTTATTTCTCTAGTTAGGTACTGCATAATTAATCTATATGAAAAACATGCAACTCTATCATAAGTGCACTGGAATTAAACCACCATTACTGCAGAAAGGGATAGAAAATTACTCTGTTAATATCCCTTTATAAGGTTGAACTGGTAAATCGTAATCAAAATTCCATCTCAAATTATTGCACTACTGTAAGAACTATTTCTTACAGTAATGCAGTAATTTGAAATGGAATTTTGAGAAAAAATCTCTTAGAAATTATATGAAGACATTATAGGCAGAAGAGAGTTTATCTTTTCTGCCCAGTACAAGATCATCCTTTACAGTACTTGACCAATGACATTGTCGAGTCCCATTTAAAATGGTACAAGAAAAGGTTATTCAATAAAATACTCAGTTGCTTGGAAACCTTAGTCCCAAATTTTACCTGGAGGTGTCTGTGTCTTTTGGATTTTTCTGCTATGGAAGCAGACAAAATGATTTTGTAAGTAACATATTTGGTGCTACTTTCTGCTTTCCATTATTTCAGATTGTTCTAGCTTAGTATTTTTTAATTTCTTATGCTAAGAAGAAAAAATATTACAAAACAAAGCCATAAGAAATCTTGTGGTGTCAGACTTCAAAGGAAATAATCAGGAATATCTATATTATCTGGTTATAACTAAAAAAAATATGTAAAAATAAAATAAAAAGAAAAAAAATCATGGGTTACATGAAAGGGTGAAATAATTTACAGAACAAGTTACCTAATGGTACTACAATTTTCTAATTAGTTGCAGGTTCAAATGGTATCAGTATTGGTTTATGCTTCAGGGCATGAACAGCACTGAATTAACTGAATAAACTTATTATAAACTGGTAATTAATGATAATTATAAAATGGAAAGGAGAAGAGGGATATGATTGGTTAATAAGAGTGGTAAGGGCTGAAATTAATACAACATAATTTCCTGCTCAGTACATTTTAGCCTTGTAACTAAATCAACATAAGTAATTTTAGAGCATTTTATAAGAAAACTTTGTAATTGCAGTGAGGCATTATGGTGTATTAGTTAATGCCTAGTTGCATTGGTGGTGTTATTAGTTTACATGTGATGCATGAATTGATTATTGCCAATAAATCCAGATGCGAATAAACGCACAAAAAATCACATTTGAGGCATAATATTCTTTCTTTCCTTTCTTTCTTTCTTTCTTTCTTTCTTTCTTTCTTTCTTTCTTTCTTTCTTTCTTTCTTTCTTTCTTTCTTTCTTTCTTTCTTTCTTTCTTTCTTTCTTTCTTTCTTTCTTTCTTTCTTTCTTTCTTTCTTTCTTTCTTCTTTCTTTCTTTCTTTCTTTCTTTCTTTCTTTCTTTCTTTCTTTCTTTCTTTCTTTCTTTCTTTCTTTCTTTCTTTCTTTCTTTCTTTCTTTCTTTCTTTCTTTCTTTCTTTCTTTCTTCTTTCCTTCTTTCCTTCTTTCCTTCTTTCCTTCTTTCCTTCTTTCCTTCTTTCCTTCTTTCCTTCTTTCCTTCTTTCCTTCTTTCCTTCTTTCCTTCTTTCCTTCTTTCCTTCTTTCCTTCTTTCCTTCTTTCCTTCTCACATTTTACAAATCCAAAAAAATATTTTTTGAAAATACTAATCATTCTTCTGAGCTAGAAATCAGTGAAGAGGACAGCACCAAATTGATCAAGGTCATTAGCTAAGCACCATGGCTCTTCTAAACAAAACCGGAAAAGCACAGCGACACTGCTGCCAAAACATTGCAGAAAAGTGACAAAGTGGCAAAAGTCCCTTTTGTGAGAACAAGAAAATGGAACAAAGTTTTGCACAGGTCAGCTTTTATGTTGTAGATCACAAACTATTCTTATAAAGCTGTGCATTTCAAGTACCAAGAGGAAGTATTTAATGAACTGTAAATGACTTATTTGAATATGTTTTTCAGAAGTATAAAGAGATCATTAACTTACTGCTGACCATCCACCTGAGATGAGTAGGAGAGAGAGCTTGACTTACTGGGTCACTGCCCAGTACTCATAATAGTGTTTTTTTTCCTTAATGCTTCATTGCAATATAGCATGTACTATGGGTACAAGTTCCACAACAGTGCCTGAGTCATACATATCCCTCTATAGAACAAGAAAAACTACTCAGGTTGCTCCTATGAATATACTCTCTCTACTGTAGCATTTCCATGGTCAAGGGAAAGACAGGTAGAGCAGAGCAACAGTCAGAACATTTTTCTGTACAGACAACCATTCCTTCTTAGTGCCAAAAACATTTTGTCAATTTGTACCAGTTTCAGAGAGTTGCTAGTGCCAAAAAACTAAAGACAAACAAAAAAACCCTCTTTAAAATACATGGAAAAAATAGTCCATTCCAATATTATCTGGATTTACAACACAGGTTTCAAAGCACATAATTTCCAGGCTTCGATAAGAAACTATTACTCTTCCAGTTTGAAGCAATTTTTCACCAGAAACATATTCGAACTGTTTTTATTGATATATAAAACCCAAAACAAATGAAAGTCAGAAATTAAGCAGTCTATTCAGTACAAATTTACAGCTTCCCACTTCTCAGTTCACAATTACTTTTTTTAAGGAAAATTTTCTGTAAACTACACAACTGTTTATTTATATAGTTCTAACTTCTTTAGAGATGTTGTTGTGGAAAACAACAGCACTTCTGATGTATGTCATGTTCCTAAGGTGCTTTTGTTATCTCCACCTGTATTCAGGCAGAGGAGAGACTGGATGTTGAAAATATTGTGGTCTTTCAGTCTTTAGCACCTTGACCTGTAAACCTCAAGGGCATTACTGAGAAATAGTATGTGATTGGAGGCAACTTAGCAAATGCTGCATAAGAAACCTCAGGACCCCTTCTGCTTATTTCCCACGCCTCCTGTGGTCTAGCTCCTCTGCAAAATAAAGCTGGCATTTTTCCAGAAAAGGTCCCTGTTTTTTACACGACCCTAATTCATCCCTAGAGCAGGCTTCCCCACGTCCTGAACAAAGAAAGAAATCTGATGAAAAATTTATTGTTCTAAATAATTAAATATCATGGGAAATAAATAAAAGACACTAAGTTAGATTTTCAGTAAGTCTAACTGTTCTAACTTGGAGTTCTTTGACTTACCATCTTCATGACACATGACAGGTTTGGTATTGTATTTCCTTTGTAAGGTGTACAAAAGGGATTTGCTCTTTCTATTCCCCTAAAGAACTTTCAAAAAAGTCTTACACATAGGATTGACAGATGTGTGCTAAAATGGAGGTAAGTCCACAACTGCTCTGTGTTTTACAGTGTCTATGCTCAGAGCTTCTAAGTGCATCCAGTTGTGGACATGCAGATCATGCACAAACCATTTTAGAGACTGAGAACCTGGCCTCGACTTCACGACTAATTAATCTCCCCAGGGGCTGTCACTGATGCACAAAATTGTAATTTCAAAGATTTTATTGCAAGTAAATGCATATCAAGACAGAGAACCACTGTGTTTTCAAAGACTTTTTGAAATCTGTTGCAGGAGGAAAGACATTTTGGGGTTGAACAGTGAAAAAAGCTGCACTGAGAATATAGGTCAAGACATTAATATAAATTTGATCACTTCCTTTTTATTCACCAACATTCCTCACAATAAATCAGATCACCTCCTCACCCACACACCTCCCACACATTTCACCCTTCCTGTCCTGATTTCGGATCACCGAATGTAAATCTGTGACAAGGGTATCTATATATAATATTAATGGTGCTGAGGAGTGTTGGTGTGAAGCATGAGTACTCGCCAAGTAAGGAGTGATCAGAGCAGAGCTGTTCATCCTCTGCAGCATGCTCTACATCATCTGCAGGACAAATGTAACATCATTAGGCAAAAAAAGGCAGCCATTCTGCAAGGAAATGGCTAAGTTGGAGGTACTAATCAATCTCACCAACCAAGGTTCCCTCTGATACTGTCAGAAGCAACAGACAAAACAGATTGCAGTGGAGATCAAAGGGTGGTAAAAAAAAAAAAACAAAACAAAAAAACAACAAAAAACCTAAACAAAAAAAATCAACAATCCCCTTCTCCTCTATCCCTTTCCCCATTCCTCCCCCCACTAAGATTAACTCATGGAGCCAGTTGTTGCTGATCTGAATCCACTTACCAGACAGTCTAGACCTGTCTGCTTTATGCTTAAAAGCACGGGACTAAGCATTGATGTTTAGCTTTTAATTCAGGAAGACATAAAGTACCTGCTGAAGGCAGGGTCTATCAGTATTGTAATGGGCTGTATTAAAGTCAATAGACATGAATTGTGAGCTTAAAAACAGTCATTAATGGGCTACTGAAAAGAGGCTGCAATAAAGAAATAAAAACTAAGCTAAAGCAGTTCCAGTTATCATCATTATTTAAACTCAAATTGCAATTAAATAATTTTCTCAGATATTTACAAGTCGTATTGACTTTTTACCTTGATAAATGTCTGCTTTCAAGTTGCAGTTTTCTCCATACCTAGGATCTGCAGATGCACATATTGAAGTCAATGCAAATACTTATGCAAAGGACAGTGAATGAGACCAATCATAAAACTGAATCAAGGCAAAAGTACACTTTATCTATATGAAACACACATGCAGATTGCTTTGCTAATGAATGGAAATCAAGTGCAACTGTATACATTGTAAAATAAAATGTTCCCTCAAATCTTCTGTATTGCCTAAATATATACTTATTAGTAAAGAACTCAGGGCTTTAATTTGATTCCCATGGATAGCCTCATTTTTTAAAAAATGAACTTGAATTAATATTCACAGTCTAGAAGTTCTTCTGTTTGACCACAATTGATGTTTCTTTTAGCAGGAATGTATTTTTAGAATCAGCAAGGGTTAAATCTTCTATTCGTTGTTTCTGTTCTTGTATCAAGGTCAGAATGAGCAGGTAGCCCAGTTCACAGTTTGCAGGACTAATAAATCTTTCCAAAGGTCAGCATCTGCAGTCATTATCAACTAATCAGTTTTAATTTGGTTTTTAATACATAAACACTTGGGATCATGTAGAAAACATCATGTATGTTGTTTAAATCTGATTTTTTTTAAAATAAACCATCCCTTATTTTAGTCAGTTCATTAATATTTTAAATAAAGGAAATTGATAGGTGCATTAAAGCTGCTTTCCTTCAAGTCTTTCTTGTTTTCACAAAATACTAAAGATAGTAATACATAGGTGCACTTTTTTCCTGGAAGGCTTTTATTAGAGCTGCCGCCTCTCTTATGAGACTAATCAGATCAGTGTAAGTCAGTGCACATTGATTCGCTTGAGAACTATCTTCATCCAACTGACTTTCAACTATTGCAAATGCACTCTTTACTATTTAGGCTATTTAAATCATGAGGAGTAAGAACAGCAGTCTGAAATGTCAGTGTACAAAATTTCCAAGCATCAGGTTTGAAAGTTTTTTAAGAAATGTATTTTAAATTTCCACTTTAATTTTCACTTTAATTTATTTTGTTTGTTTGATTTCAAGAGCTAACGCTGACCAGGACCTTGATTCCTGAGCACACAGAGAAACTGGCATCTTCAGCTGCACAACACCATTTCTTCTCTTCAAACATTATATCAGCTATGGAGGAAATGAGGAACTGTTTGAATTTCTGGAACCATTTTATGGAGCAGTCTGGGACCCTTGCAGAGGTGTCCAGTCTAAGTGTTAAACTTTTCAGACTCATGACTTGTCAAGTAAAATCCAACAAAATATTCAGAGATGCTACAGCTTCAGAAAGATGCCATACTTTCCCAGTTTGCATTATTCATAACTGTAGTGGTGAAATACTTCTTACATGATATTTAGACAATATTTGTCATGAATGGGCAGCAGATGAATACTCTCTGGGGAACATAAGACTGAGAGAACTATATGTCTGTTACATCCAGAGGGAACCTTAACTTTGCATGGCAAATTTGGTACTTATTTGGCTTCTTAGATGTCTCAGGTAAAAGGATGCAAAACTGGCAAATTCATTTAAAATAATATATGATTCAGTAGGTCATGGGATGAGATGCACATCATAAAAACCTTGAATGAGTAATAGGTGAGGTTTTGTCATAGTGGAAAAGTTAACAGAGGGATGTAGTATGAGAAGTTAGTAAACTTGGAAATGACTCACCATGAAACTTGTTCCTTGCCTTCTTTTTTAAAATCATGCAGAGATACAAATGTATTTTATACAGGGAGATATTTTCAAGGCTGCTTTTGAATATATTCAGAGGGATGGACTTTTTTTTTTTCAAAGTCGTTGAATGCAGAATGCTTGGTTTTGAAGAACTGTAAGTAAAGCTTAAGAGCACTATGGGGTCAATCTTGCTCTTATTGAAACCAACAGGAAACTTTCCATTGATTTTGAAGGAAGGATCAAGCTCTTTATCCTTTGTATATTTGGCCTTTCCCATAATGCTATCCCATCAAATTTAAATATCTGCAACTGGAACAAATGAAGGCAGTTCTGTGGTGTTGACTAGAGGGAAAACAAATACTGCTTCCACTATTCAGAGGAGAAGCAATGAATTTTCCGTGCTACACCTATTTGGCCATAAGTACAACTATTCACATTATGAACCAAAGTTTGTTGAAATCAGAGTATGACTGCCTTTGACTTCAGATGACTTTGGAATAATTGCATAAGACAATGCCTTAAAGAATGCAAAAGCATTAAACTGCATTTCTACCACATCCTCTGGTCATTTTTGCTCAAAGAAGACTCTAACATTAAGAGCACTTTTACTGGGAGTGAAATAACTTAAGGGACAGCTTTAAACTTGACTTAGGGTTAAATAACAAGAATAGA
The DNA here is from genome assembly GCA_023637945.1 of Phaethornis superciliosus. Lineage (NCBI taxonomy): Eukaryota > Metazoa > Chordata > Aves > Apodiformes > Trochilidae > Phaethornis > Phaethornis superciliosus. The sequence continues at coordinate 24,717,486 of JAJQWJ010000003.1, forward strand.
TTTCTGAACAAAAGGAAGCCAGGAAAGCTCAGGAAGGTTGGACAAAGGGTGGATTGCTGCTCCAGTCCAGCTTTTGTCTCTGTGTTATAACCTAGACTTTGGATGTCAGCCATAGCAAGTTGCTTATGTAAGCTTACTGTGAATATCATGAGGGAGGGCTTCCACTTACTGTCTTCTCCATTTTAGCCCAGTGTGATAATTTTGGTTGTATTTGAGTCTTTTTCCATTGTTGTATATGACATTGTAAGTCACTTCAGTACTGAAACTAATAAAACTGTGTAACCATACAAGTCCTTGAAAATGAATGCTACATTATGTGTGGGGGTTTTCTTATCACTTATTATACAGTTTAGAGATAATAAATCTAATTGATTCTCCCTTCTGTTATCTTAACACCAGAGTCCGGCGCAAACTGTACAGCAATATTTAAATGACCACAACACAAAGTCAACATGATGCCATGGAAAAGAATAGAGCAATATTCTTAATTCTGAAAACCTGTATTGGTAATCAATTGAAATGCAGGAGCAATTGAAGAGCTGTCCAATTTTCAATTGCAGTATAAGTTGGGAAACAATTTGAAAATAATGGCTCATACAAAGAGTTTTTGAAACAGTCAATATGGTCTTCATGTGAAGGACAAATAAGAATTTGGCAGCCTACCCATTGTTCAGCCTTTGTGCATTAGACATTATCTGCAGGGCTCACCACAGTGGCCCAACTGAGATCAGAGTTTACAATCTTTCTGTGTGACTCAAATGAAAATGTACTTAGTGGGATACCCATTCTAGAGGCATATTCAATGAATCTGTACCAGCATTACATTGAGCATTACAACCAAAATACATCCACTGAAAGCTTGCTTTAGTGAAGTGATAAAGCATTTGAAATGCTTAATACCTGTGATATGTTGTTATAATTTTACTCTATTTCATACGTTTAAAAGTTTATTTAAGGGTTTTTGAAGGGCGTAGTTCACTGGTGTCAAAATAAATTTTCTTGTGCACTAAACATTATAATTTGGAGTATTTATGCATATTTCCTTTGAGAGAAAGGAGCATTTCTACATCTTGCCTTTTAACCTGAATTAAGACACAAATCTGCCCTTCTGTTTTCTGATTGTCTTAAAAGAATTCTTGAGATATAGATGAGTGTTATTCCATTCTGGGCTGCTTTCATGGGAACTTCTGTCTGCAAGATAAATATTTTTCTCATGATGTTCTACAGGTGGTTCCTCTGGTGTGACTGAGGACTAGTTTCACACCTTCAGTTTCTTATGCTTCTTGGAGAAAGTCCAAGTCCATCACCATGAGAACTGTGCCTTGAGAAAGAGACTCCAAAGTCGAGGACCAGTGTGTCAAGGTGGAGCAGTACTAAAAATTGAGTAAAGGAGCATCACTTCATTAATCCTTCTTAGTGTTTTATTGAGGTTGTCCTATGAAAAGGGAATTTTTAATAATGAAGATGAGGATCTAAGTTTTGGCAGTGAGCATTCTGGTCATCAGACAGTTCCTTAATTTTCACTACATGATAGTGAAGGAAAACTCCAGGAGTATTGCCCTCTGTTGTTTCCATTGAAAAGAAGGATTTTACATAATATAATGTAGAATAAATAGGCTATGTAATGCCAAAGAAGGTCAAAAATTACATTCTGGACCCCAGAATGCATAAACTAGAATTACTTTAAATTTGGAAAATTATTGATTCAACCAAGACCTTTGTAAACTGTTTTTATGAGGATGTTGTGTGCATGTATAAACATAAATTACTATATGCCTACATACAGGAAGTGTGTGAGGTTTTCCAGCAATAAAACAAATATGAACTAGTTAAACATTTTCATATTCACTATATGCAACTTTCTAAGTGTGTATCTATAAATGTTTTCCATTTCCAATTACATTGTTTTATACATTTTTGTTTAAAAAGTGGTGTCCTGGCAAATAATACCTTTTTTGTATTTATATTTACCCTGTAACATTATCTAGGTACTTTTTTTTCTGTTCAGTGTGAAGCTGTGCAGTGTTATCTGAATCTGAAGTATGTGGGTTTACTTTGCAACATGGAAATAAAGGATGGGCAATTAGGATTTTAATTACTTATAATGCATTTGTACATCAAAGAGTGTTTTCTGCTTTCTAACAAGGAAAAGTCTTGGCTGATACAAATAAAAATACATTTTCACTGTTTAGAGGCAAAGTAAAAAGGTGAGTCTCCTTGCAGTGATGCCTACTTGCATGTTCATGGATCACTCAAAAACTGTGGTAGTACTCACATAAGAGAAAAAAGCAGATTAATGCTTTAGGTTAAACACTCCTGGGATCTTCTCCAGGATTTCCACTCCCAACTGCAATAGAAAACAGATGAAACCTGACAGTCAAATAGAAAACTTGACAGCAGAATAGCTGGACCAGAGAAAGCCTTTGTTATTTCAGTGTCAAAACACCACACTCAAATCCAGGAAGAAAAACTCAGTTTATCTCTATAAGCTCATTTATTTAAGATGCTAAAACATGCGGTCCATGATTAATAGCATAGACTCTACAAGGCTGTTCACACAATAAAGTTAGGATGTATTTAAAAATTTTGCTACATATATTCTATTTACATGCTTCCCTCCCCTCCCAGTTGTGGGTTATTCTTTAAACTATACTCTGGCTATTTCACCTTTGCATTCAACAACATGTTTATGTTTTAAAGCTCTCTTACTTTCTCCATTTCTGAAAGAAAGAAAGTTATTTTATCTTGGGTTAGCTTTAGAACCATATTAATTTTCCATGGGAGGCCTGTATGGGCTTAACTGATTGCTTTTGACATAATTAGCTAGCAATCTGGCATCAAGAGAGGATGTGCAAGTATTACAATAATATAGTATATTATAGGAAAGTAGAAAAGTTAACCAAATGAGATTTGTACCTCTGAAATCTTTACAACTATGAGGAGAAGCCTCACAAAAAAAAAAAAAAACCAAAAAAACAAACCAAAAACAAAAAATAAAACAAAGCAAAAACATACAAACAAACAAAAAAAAACCAAAACCAAAACAACCCCAAACCATTCAACCAAAAAAAAAATCATGCTGCAATTTTAATCTTTTAAGCTAGATCGGTTTAATTCATTCTGCATGCTAGGGAATAATTAACAATTTAATTGCTGCCTAACTAGAAAGAATGTCCTGCAGGAAGAATAAGAACAGCATCAGTTGGAACATTTCTTTTGTTGTATGAGCAGAAGAGAGACCTGTAAGATCATAAGCCAGCGACATATTAAAATTAAAACCAGTCAGTATGTGAAGCTCTTCACAGTGATAGTTATATCATCTCTAAATGACTAAAGCAACATCCAAGAACCTTTTAAGGTATTATTTAGCCCTAATTATTTTACTTTCACAGTAGCCCAAAGTAGTACGCTGGGCTCAGATCAATACTGATGCTGTAGGGAAGCGGGGGGACATAAGCTGAGGTGCGTGCGTGTGTGTGTGTGTGTGTGTTTGTGTAACACCAGGGCACAGTGCTGTCCCGGGAGATAAACCTTCCCAGTGTCCCTGCAGACAGTGCTGTCCCACAGATGCTGCTTTCTAGGGGATGTTGCTTTCTGCCAACCCTACTCTGCAGTGGAGACACCGCCTTTTCTAGGTTTTAAACAACTAAATCCACTGCTCAATTGCTGCCCTCTCATGTCCTAGGCAGCAGTTTGTTTTTCTCTCTCCTCTCGTCCTTTTTTTTATTTGCCTATACCAATTTCTAAGGGGAGCCAGAGGGAGTGAGGAGGAAGAACGTGTTAGTCCACAGCTGCCTATCAGTGGAGGACAGTGGGTTTGATTAAAGGGGAGCTCCCTCCTGGATTTCACACATCACATCAATCACATTGATCAGCCCCCAGAAAGGCAACATATTGTCTGGGAATAAGCCAAGGAGGGATATCAATTTCACAATAGCACTTATGTCTTTCAGCCAAGAACTGGTTTATTTTTGGCTGCTGAAGGCTGAGGCTCACTTTAGAGCTCCATTTACATCCAAAGATTTTCACTACTCACTTGCTATTTCATAAACAAGTTATTACTAACTTTTGCCAAAAATTTGGAGTCCTGTATGTCATTTTCAAGTAGAAAAATCAGCTTCTGCTTGCTACCCATATCCAGTGATGGGACTTCCCAGCTGTGCAGTTATGTTATTTCTCTATTCCACTGCTACTCAAAAATGTAATGGCTTAAGGAACGCTCACATTTTTTATGCCTTTCCCTATAATCTTCAAAGAAGTGTTCAAATCTTTAAGAAAAATTATTTTTAAAAAAATACATTATTACTTCATCTACATCATGTGGTAAAATATACCCATTATTTTGATATGCCATTTATTAATACCATTTGCAGAAGGACTGCATGAAAGGTACCCTATTTTGCAGTAATAGTGTCTATACTTCCTGGTCCCAAATATTCCAGTTATATGGATTTGGTTTTTTGTCAGATAGAGTTTTGATTGATTATCTCTGTCTGTCACTTCAAAGAAATCATTCTTAAATATTGTTTTATATCACCCTCCCAAGGAGGTTTCATCTAGTTTGTTGACATAATGAATCCTAAACCCCATGATTAATTACTTGTATTATATTATTATATCCACCTACATTTACCCTGGCTACTTTCTCAATAATTGCTTCTCTGTAAATGTATTTGAGAGTGCCTCTGTGTGTGAGACAGGGAGAAGTGGGGCTCAGTTAAGCTGCAAACTGCTGTAGCGAATGAGTGTAGGAATTAACAAAATGACCCCTTCACCATTAAAAATATGGGCTTGAAATAGGAAGAAAATTGCTCGTATGGCATTCCTCTCACGTAAAATCCTGATGACTTCACTGGTTTTCTAAAATAACATATATCTCATAAAACATCTTTCAAGGCTAGTTATCATTTAGTACTTGAATTGTTATTCACTACTCCCTATCACTGCTTACTGAATTATTTAGCTAATGACAGGGTGACCACAATGATATTTAAAAAGGAAGGTACAGTCTGGTTTCCTCTGTGGAATGCCAAAAAACAATTATAGAAAAAATAACTATTTTAATATTTGCTTGATGCAAACCCTCCCAGCATACCGCTGATTCCCCCCCCTCCTGTTATGTGTGTTAAAGAGTTAGAAATTATCATCTCCATCACTTAATAGAACTATTTAACAAATTTTATTTTTCACTAAGGAGGTGCAAATCTGTAGTTAGTTAAAATATATACTAGAAGTTTATAAAATACTCTTTTACATTTTTTACAGCCACTTTTACATAATCCAGTCTCAATGTACTGTTCTCATAATATCTATACAGTCATGATACAGAAAATTAGGACACATGCAAGCTTTAATTATGTTTTGTACCAGAGGAACTCAGACTACCTTTTAAGGCTTTCCATAGTAAATAAACAGTTTACCTTAAGTGCAGTAGTTAAAAAATATCATCAGAATACTATTTTATCTTTAGAGCAATCAGTGGGACACAATCCTACTTCCAATTAGTCGAGCAGATGGTCAGCTATGAGATGTTATTAACTTGCATTCTTGAAACTGGTATAGCTGTACATGCTTTTCTTTCTATTAGTACTATTGTACTACTGATACAATGAGAGGTGGTGCTTGTGGCAATCTTTTGGGTTTTAATTAGTCAAAATAGGTCCTAAAGTGTCAAAGACAATGGCCAGCTTTCCAGTGCTGTGATCCTTAATTACTTGTAGGTATTCTAGGAAGATTTGTTTTTCTTTTTTAATGTCTAAGAATACCAGATATACATGTAATCTTTATGCACATATTATCAGATTATTTAAAGTGTATGGAGCTTTGGGGCCAGGTCTTTTCCATGCTAAAATTTTTACATTTTTATAAAATGTGACACAATTTCATGCACATAGCACATCATTTAACTCTAGCTAATTCTGTTAAGCAACCTGGAGGACTACATTTTCATCAGCTTGAGAGTAAAGTCTGTGACAGTTTATTTCAAAATTCCAGGCTTTTAATTTTTTTTTTTCTTTCTGAGCTCCCCAAATCACTGTGGGGTTTTTTTGTTTGTTTGACAGACATATTTTGAAAATTCCTGAGTGTATTTCAGGTACGTGTTTTAACATTATTAAGTGACACTTGCAACTACATCTCCTGCAGAGTGTTAGCTGGGCTTTCATAAAATTATTATAGTAACAGTAGATAAATGTTTTAGATAAAGGAATTGAATTAACTATATCTGCAGAACTAACATGTGCCTGTGCTGCACATGGTAAACTCCCCACATCTTTATTTTTTTCCCCAGAATACCTACTTCACAGAAGTAGTCTGAAAAACCAAACCAAACCTAAAACCCCCAGCAAAACCCCAGGCCCATGCTATCAGGAAATGTGAAGTAAAGCTATTATTTGCTTAAATGAGTTTCAGAGCTTTTGGTAATTTATCATCAATTTCCCTGAGTTCCTTGACTTTCCTCATCTTGATCTCTCCCGCTCTATATATCCACTGTTTCAATATGTAGCCAGTATTACCATACTCCAAACCAAGTCAGCAGTTTTGACGTCTTCATTTCAATGTCCTTTTCTGTACCTTCAGCAATGTTAATGTTACAAATTACGGGAGGGTGTATTAATAGCCATACCCAAGAAGCAGAAAGAAAAGTGCATTTTTTTAGACTAAGTACTAACTTGGGATTTCCCGGGCCCATTGCGAAGCCAGCGGAGCCCCAGCTCCTCCGTTGTGATGATAATGGATTCTGTGTTGTTGGCTCAAAGGTCGACGGGTCACCGTAAGCTCCTTAATGGACTGTGAAATAACTTTAACTGCATTAACCTCTCTGGATCACATGGGTGGCACCAACATCCACTCCTGAAATTCTCATTCGCTTATAGAGACAATACCATTAGATTATTATATTTTCCTTTTGGAATAGCAATAGGCTCAAAGCAATTATGCAGCTAAGCGTTTCCATTAAGTGAATAGGGCCTTAAAGAAGATTAACTGGAGCTTCTCTGGCATTCAGTATAAAGGTAGAATAAGTCTAAAGATTTCAACAGAATTCAAATCTGCTAAACCCCTTATCTGTGATATCATGGTGCTCTAAACTATGAAGTCATTAGCTGAAATAGAAATGTTGTGGCCGTGTCCATGGAGGCAGGTGCAGTTGGGTGGCTGCCCAAACCGAGAGACTCTCTTTACACTGCATTTTCCAAGTGTTTGCTCTTAAGAAGGTTATGAAAAAAAATTGGTACTGAAGAGAGCAGAAGGAAGACCACTTCCCACAACTGCCAGTGAATTATTTTAACTTGACATCTAGGTTCCATGTTTTCTGAGGGTCAAAATTTCACCCACCAAGAGAGGTGAGCCCATTTGCAGCCCATCTACAGGACCATTTCTGCTGGAGTCAGGCTGAGGCATGGGTACACACCAAGGCTGTTTGCCCCTGGGAAGGATGTCCTGAAGCCCAGCAGTCCCAGGGCTGGTCTGTGGTTCCTGGAAAACCTGTGCAGAGCCTTATTCTCCCCATTTGGTTGTGATGGAGAAAAAAATGGCTCGATTCCTTACAGCTTCATCACAGCCCTGTTCAGAAATGCTAATGTTTAAACTTCCAAGTCAATTAAACCAGAGTGGGTGTAAAGAGCTAAGGGTTTCCTTAAGTTGTATGCTGGAGTGGGGTCTTTCATCCCCAAATTACCCACAAAATAAGTCTGATGATGGTAATGTCAGCCTTTCATTGTGCCAAGTACAATAAAATGCATACAGGAACAATACCATAAGCACGGCTTCCAGGTCATAACAATTACCTCTGTTATTTTAACACTTCTAAAAAATATTTTGTTTTACACAAAAAAACCCACCAAAGTACTCATCCCAAATTCTGGGCACTTTTAACAGATTAGAGAAACAAACAGCATCATCTCCTTAACCACACAGCACCCATCAAAACCAATTTGAATTTAATGAGGATGTCTCTAACCTGAAAAAATAAGAAAGAAACTGGTAAGATGTGGAAAAACTGGAGTTTAGTGAGTGACCATTAAAACCTCTAATTGTCCTTCATTTTGAATTAGAAAGGAGAGCTAGGCTGTGATCACGATCACACCAAATATGTGAAAAAAAGTTGCTTTGCAGAGAAAATGGAACTTCAGTTAAATTGTTTGTTTGTTTGTTTGTTTGAAAGATATTAAAAACACTGTAATTCTTATAAACCCATAGTAACCCTAGAGCATTTTCTTTCATCTGCAGGAAATGATAATGCAGCTTAAGAAGTTATTTCATTATTAAGAAATGGAAAAGATTTACTGTTCCTGGTTTTTATATTTTTGGTTTGGGTGAGTTTTTTTTTTTTTTGGTTGGTTTGTTTTTGGTTTTTGTTTTTTGTTTTTTATTGAAATATAATGCATTTTCTGTGTAAAAACAAAACAGCCCATTTCTCCATTCAGCAGTTCTAGGTTTCAGTAAAGATTATTTTCTGATTTTTGTGGATTCCATCTTTTGGTTTTCTTGCTCAAGTTTCATACCAATGCTTACAAAACTGAGATTACGCATTTTACATTTTACTAATATGTTGGTTTTCTTTCAGCAGTTTATCCATTATGATGCATGAATATTCACTATGATGAAACCATTATCTGTTTGTAGGGAAGGGCCAATCAATCAAAGTTTCGCACATTTAGTTTAGGGCTACATGACAGATTGAGAATAACCTTTGCCATCAGTCTTCATGGGAAAGCTTTATGGTAAAGGAAAATGCTAATTGCTGTGTGCAGATACATGCAACTGCCATGACCACATCTAAAAATGCACCTAAAATATATGTTTGTCTGTACTTTTAATAATTTATGTCAGCAGAAGGAAGAGAAGAGGTGGATACCATCAGGTGTTAGTGAAATAAGGAAAGCGATGGGAAACATTTTATGAAAGAGGCCATAGAAGGAAGTCTGAGGGACTGCTGCTTTTCCCAGCCCAGGAGAAGAAAGGCAGATCTCCACAACAGAGATGCCTGCACTCTTTTTCATTGGTGGTGGTTCTTAAGCAGGTGAAAACTTTTATTGGCTCTACCTTTTCTTCCTCCTGGCTTCTGCCTCCCAGACTGCTGTTCCAACTCCTGCTACTCGAGGGCTGAGTTTTTCCCCTTTTCCTTTCTGCACCATTTCTATCCCAGAGCCTTCAAGGGCACATCAATTTAAGCACTATTTGAGCATTTTTTTAAGTACAGTCTTCTTCACTGATAACATTCCACTTCTTCCTTCATCTATACTGTTTATGGCTTGTTAAATCGGATATTAAGTCTTCCAAGGTGCTGCCTATGGGAAGAAGGGTTTCTCATGGTAACTGAGTTTTGGTCCTTCCCAATTCTGTGAGCCCAGAGTTGTGCTCAAAGCAATCTGGGCTTTCACAAGCCAGAAGATGTATCTGTTGCCCTGCCTTGTCTGTTTCTCTCCCATTTCTCAGTACCACAACTCTGTCTGTATTTTCCTGTGATCCCAGCAACCCCCTGTGACCAGGAATCTGTCAGCAGACTTGTCAACTCGTACATGCTATGTGTGAAACTCAATATTTTTTTGCACCTCTAACATACCTGCTCTGCTTTTTTTCTCCCCTCATGGGTGAAAATCACGCCATTTTCATTTAATTCAACTGACGTTTTAACCAATATTAAGGTGTGGGGTTTTTTCCTGCCTTCTTTTCATTTTTATTTTGAGGGAAGGTGGATGGCTTTTAGCATCTGTCATGCTGAGATAGAGATGTCAGCCAAAATCTAATGCATATTTCCATATATTTGGCAGATACAGGTTGTAGACTGATTTGCTGGACAGGACTTAATTCTGCACACCTAGAAGTCTCATGGAAGTTGATGAAAACAACTTAGGAACAGGTCTAGAGAGAGGAAGTTATGAGACTGTTGTACTTAATTTACCCCAGCACCTTTGCCCACAGCAAGCTTAAAGCAATGACATTTAATAATAACCTGAAAACTTGGACCTGTCAAGAAACTGCAGTGGCCCAGTTATACTGCATTTTGGCGCGCATTGCTAACACAACATGGTACAAGTGCAACATTAATAAGTCCTCAGAAACACTCTGTGATTTCATAATTTTAAGTGAACCGGTGAAGTCCTGATTTAAACATTTATTATTAATTAAAAACAAACAAACAAAGAAACCGCCATGAGCTGAATAGGAAAACTTACTTGATTTCTAAAAAGCCATTTGCTTTTTCTGGATTTCTGAACTCCATTTACCTTCCATCTTCCAGTATGTTACACCAGCATGACAAAGTGAGTGTGAGCATACTGGGAGGGGGTGATGAAGAAGAGAAGCATCTTGCTGCCAAAAGCAATACTGCAACAGCAGCTGCTTAAGACTGGAGACAGATTAAGTTACTTCTCTTCATTATTAAAATGTCAATGTTTGGTTGACTCTAAGTCCCAGATAAAACAGAGATTTCAGAAGCAGAAGGAAGCCCTGAGAACTGAAGATCTTCCATGGTTCATTATAAACCATAGGGACTGTCAAGACTAAGTGAGTAATCATGTTTGTTGTGGTCCTCATAAAAGCACAAGAGACACAGGAAAGATAAGGAAGACAATTTTTAAATAAGATTTTAAAGTCAACACTGTAAGAAGATTCTTCTCTGAGACAAATTATCATGTAGGTGAAACTCAAGGCAGGCATGCTTTCAAAAAACTACAGGACATCTCTGATCCACCAAGGAATGCCATACAAAGCTGACTTTCATAGGACTGTTTCTAGCAATAGCAGGTGAATTTGGATGACAGAGGTCAAGATTATCAATGCTTTGTTCATAGGATATGTTGGTATCATAAAAAATTCTCTGAAAAAGCATTTTTTTAATATAAATATTTTATGAACATAGATTTCATTAATAAAGGTAAAATAAATAATGTGTTTCTTTAACTGAGGTCTGCCACAAGAACTCTATTTCAGAACTTATCTGAGAACAAGCCAGCAGCAATGGCACACCATTATGCTCATTTTGTGGACATACCTAAGTAAAAGATTCCCAGCAAAACTCCTAATACAGCAGGGACTACTCACAAAAAATTCCTGTTGTCAGCAGAGTTTCTTCGACCTGGAAGAAAATCTTCAAAACATTGCTTGTGGCGTTCTTGCTTATGGCAAGAATAATAAAGTTTCAGAAAAATCTCAGGATTTTAGGAATGCCATTTGACATACAAATGAAAAAAGCACAAGCAAACAAACAAACAAAATATCAGAAAATGCTTTATATTCTATAGACCACTCTATGCTTTTGTAGATCTATTTGCATTATATCAGCTGAAGGCTAGTCTTTGTATTAAAAAAAAAGTGCAAACAAAATAGCATTACTAAATAAAAAATATTTAAAAGTAACATTAACAGAAAATAAAGGAGAACAGAGTAATTAACAATGACTTTGAAATCTCTTCATCAGTAAGCTAGGTTGCCACTTAGGGCACAAAAAGAAATAGTTTCTTCAAAGACAGTTTCAATTTGGCATTTCCATGAAGTGCTCTTTGATGAAAGATATTTTACTTATGCAAAATTTGCTTAGATCTGGCTTGTCCGTGTTGTGGTGTTTATGCTCTTAGTATGGCCTGTATCTAGAATAACTACTTTGGAAAACCACCACACTGTTACCAGGACCTCTTGACTGTTAACTTTGCTCAAAACAGGGGACTGAATGAGTGCAGAAACCCTCAGAAATTTCCTGTTCATGTCAGAAGGATATTTGTCTTGCAGTATTAAAAAACTAACACTGCTATGTATCACTGAAGTCAATGGAGCCTTATACTCCTTTTCCCGTCATGAGAAGGGATGAATTGTGAAAAAACAGTAGATTCCTTACTTGAAGTTAGTGCCATATACAGTAGTTTTGCTTTCAGTGGAGCATATTGCAAAGAAAAAGGCTGGGCTTTCTAAAATATTTCATGTGTGAGATGTATCAATGACAGAGCTCCAACATGAGTTGTGTTTTGTGTATTACATTATAGAAATGGGACACGGGAAGGACAATAATGTCTGTCACTTTCTGACACTAGAATATGTCAATTGACAAATATTTATGGAATCTGTATTTCACCTTGTTTGTAATGAACTTTGTAATATGAGCTATAACAATATTAAAATACATCAGTATTTAGCACTTTAAGTTAACTAATTTAACTAAAATTAGCATATCTACTTTAAGGCATCTGCACCTGTAATTGTGCTTTAAATGAGAAATAAAGAAAGCTGAGAAAAAGCTTTCCCTGATAGAAATCTAGCCAAAATTTTACTTCTTCCCTGGCAGTAAAAGAATTTTTTATTATTCTCTTCTCTTCTATTTGATTCAGGAACAGTGTTACTAGCAGGGGCAGGGAACTGATCTTACCCTTGTACTCAACCTTGGTGAGACTATACCTCAAGTACTGTGTGCAGTTTTGGGTACCACAGTATAGGAAGGACATTTAGGTGCTGGAGAGGGTGCAGAGAAGGGTAACTAGGGTGATTAGGGGTCTGGAGAGCAGATCTTATGAGGAGAGGATGAAGGAGCTGGGGATGTTCAGCCTGGAGAAGAGGAGATTGAGGGGGACCTTATTACCCTCTACAATTACCTTAAAGGAGGGTGCAGGAAGGAGGGTGTTGGCCTCTTCTCCCCAGGAGAAGAAGAACTAGGTCCAAGTTGCACCAGGGGAGGATTTCTTTACCAAAAGAGTGGTGAAGCATTGGAATAGGTTGCCCAGGGAGGTGGTGGAGTTGCCAGCCCTGGAGTTATTCAAAACTGGGTAGATGTGGCATTTGGGGAGATGATTTAGTGGTTAAGGTGGTGTATGACTGATAGTTGGACTCAATGACCACAAAAGTCCTTTCCAGCCGTGATGATTCTGTGATTCCGTGATTACTAGATTCAAGTTAACCTTTAATTTTATGGCATATTGACTATGTGGCAATTTGGGACTAATTTCTGGTGATTAATTTGTCTGACCTACTTTTTTAGCTTTCATACCTACTGGTTCCTCTGTATCATGCATATGGAAAAACATATTAAACACACAGGCCTCCTAAGTAATCAAAAACATTTTCCTGACTTGTCTTTTAAGGCAATGTCTGCTGGGTACCTCAAGTCTAGCCTCGGTGTCCACTGAAAATATTTGCATTCATGTCTCATTTTTCACATGCTGACTTCAGTGCATGAGGCTGATACAAGTTAGAGTGCCAACAGAAGTTCTGGCCTTCAAATTCCATTGTTTGACTTCCTTCTAGCTTAATACATGGTGATGGTGATGGGTATCTTCAGACAGGCTCTCTACATTTACAGGTCTCATGTTACGTAAGCTATGAGTCTTTTCAGAATAAAAATATTTAGTGAATTCATCTGCACTCAGTGTATGTTTAAGAACAATTCCTCAGTTTCGAGAGATTTTTTTGAGTGGAAATGTTTTGTATTGCTGAGAATTAAGTTCTTTTTCTGCTGACTGTCATATGTTTTCTGCCATGGACACCTCCTTCATGAGTAAAGTTGTTACAACTGTGCACATTACCATCAAAGCCCTGCACTTGCTGCAGATCCAATTTTCCATTTGGGCTACAACAGACAGGTTTGCTATTGAGATGCAACAGAGACTGAAGTCGTGAAAGGATAACATTTGCTGTATTTAAGGAAAAGGCACCTTGCAAAAGATCTGTTCATAAACTCTCACCAAAGTACAAATATATGAACACATGCATGTGAACTAAGTCATGACATTCCACATTTCACGTGAAAGTTGTAAGCACTGCTAATATGTGTTTATTTTAAGCCTACGTATCTACAGTACATATTGTGAGTTTTATACTTACATGTGTTTGTCAGAGTAAGAAGTGAAAACCAAAAAATAAAAAAAATGGTAATCCTTGTAGTCTTTTTGGGCTGAATTTATTACCAACTTACATATTAGAATTTTTTTTAAAACCTAAAGCCAGAGTTCTGATTAAAAAGGTAATGACTATTTCCTCACCCAACATAGTGTAGACAATTTCCTCACTAGAGAAATTGCCACAGAAGTGGCACATCTGAGTAAAATGCTGAATGCAAAGGACTTGCAAATTTGGAATGAGACTTTTCTGATCTTGTCTCCTTTCAGCCGTCAGCTTGAATCAGCTGCTTCATCACCTCAGTGTATATCTTCCACTATCTGTGAGAATATCAGAATATGTATAAAATAATTAAATAAAAATAATCTTTTGACAGACTGAGATTTCTTTGTATGTGACTAAATGCATTTTATGCAATTTTAAAATGGCAAATTTATTCATTGGAATCTTTTATTTGCTAGCATTCATAACCACACCAAAATGAAGTGCTAAGCTGGACAATCTGCCAAATGTCAGTTTGACTGTGACTTTTATTTTTCACATATAAATCTTAATGATGAAAAATGTAGTCTGGCAAGAGGTGCCCCTAGATCAAGGAAATCCACATGAGTTACAAAAGCATCACTGTCAAAGGGGGGGGGAAAAAAAGTAGTAATATAACTTTTGGGAACTCCTCATTGGGAACTCCTGATCTTTGAGCTCTGGGAACACTTTTGGTTCTTTATAGGGTTTAATTAATGTTACCAGTCTGAGACTCTGTTGTTCATTCATCTTGTATATTGTGTGAATTTCTAGTCCCATTGCATCGAAAGCTGACTCACAAAGTGTAGGACTGTACAAAGAATGGAAGCAAGGCTGGAAAAAATATCATAAGTTTTGTAACAGGAATGACTAAACAAGCAGGACCCCTTGGGCTGGAAGGAAGGTTACTGAGGGTCCTATAGTAAAGATCTACAGACTTGTGATCTACAGGCTGAACTGGGCAAGGTTTCACATCATACCAGAATCAGATGACACCACATGAAGGTATCAGGTACCTAGTTCAAAATAAATGAAGATTTTTTTCAAATTTTGATTCAGAAGAGATTAGATAAACTACTTGGCAGAGGTGTTATAATTTTTACCTGTCAACCCACAGTTTAGCTTTCAGAATGACCCATGTTTTCATTTCTGTTTGTGTCCTGCCTTCTGTTTCCAAAACAGTGGGAAATGTGTTTATGCTTGCAAAGAGCAATTTAAACTCACTTCAGTCAATTATATCTCCATAGAATACGGAGCATATGTAGCCATCTACTACAACTCACGCTGTTGTTTTGGTTACAAAGGATATAAGTGTGAGAGGAAAAGGCTGAAATGATTTTTCCAAACAGCACTGGAGAAAACAAGACCAGAAAGGGGAGGATATTGGAGCGCTATAGGAATATGTGTCAAGACAACTCTTGAGTGTGTCTGCTGATCTGGAGGCTGGGCTCCATTCTGAAGGGCGACCTCCAAAAGTCATAGCTATCTAAAAGCCCTTTCCAAAAAACTGGCCTGCCAAAGTCAGGCAGAAGTAGATTGTGCATAAGTGTGTCAGAAGTGCTTTCACCCCCAGGGTGAGTGAGAAGTGGTTCAGAAGGATGGTCACCCCAGAGCTTTGTCCAGTCTCCTGCAAACACTGACTGCACTGTAGTCCTCTCACACAAATGTCACGGAGTTGAGACACTTGCTGAAAGCTTTTCACAGATGTCTATTTGCAAGAAATCAGACAAAATGCACAGATATCTATTCCTTGTACTTTCCAGTATGTCACAGCAGAAAACCCCCTGAAATCAGTAATGCTTTTTCCCACCTCTTCCCTCCCTCATCTCCTTCAGACACAAGGTAGCTTTGGCAGTACTATGAATCTTCGCCCAGATGTCAAACTCACCCATATGGATGGATGGCTCTAGCCAGGATTCTAGTTTCTCCCCAGGTGGAAATATGAATCACTTGTAGTCTTCAGATCTACATTTCCAGATTAGCAGATGTGTGAAGCTTTAATTAAATTTTTGATCCAGAATTACTTTATTTAACAAAGGTAAACCATCTTGCTAGCTGGACAGCAGGCTGCTTCTTAACCAGAAGGAGAGAAACGAGGAGGAGTTCCACCAAAAGCAGCTGCATGTTGCTAACCCCAGTACCATCTTGGAGAGGGAATAGTGGGCAGAGTGGGCTGTGAGTTGGCAATTCCCTGCCAATGCTCTATGACAAAGGGTGCCAAGAGATACCTTGCTCCTAGAGTGCCTACAGTTCAGTAAGACCAATTGGAGTAACTTTCCCTTCAGAAACCAGGATGGTAGAAATATGTGAAAGTTTAATTGGTTGCCTTTCTCCCTAAGGCCCATGCCAAGTTAACAGAAGGAGAAGAGTTCAGCATTAGCTCATTAGCTTGGGATAAACAGTTGGCAAAACCCTAGCAAATACAAAACAATTTGTTATTCTCAAATGAATTAACAATCGAGCTGAAAGGCAAGGCTTCCCCAGCACTCCTGAGAGGAAAATGTTATTACACTTGCTTTCAAGAGTAGGATGCTGAAATGAAATTATTTCACCACCAAATACACCCAAAATACTATTTTTTCCAGTTAGTGTACACTGTACATCTATTTCTCCAGTGCAAATTGAGATTAAAAAGCTGACAAATCAGAATATAGGGCTACCATCTCTGGTGGCATACACTGAAGTAAATATCAAAATGGAATCTGCAGTGCTCTGCACTTGTTTTGTGAAGGCTGAATGACAGTACAAGGTGTCAGAGAATTGGTCCCCAGATTCCTAAAGGATCAAGAAATTCTAACTGGGAATCAGATCCACTGTGAAGAATCTGTAAAATAGAATCTGGGGAACACACCCGTAGCAAGAGGTATTGGGAGGTTAGCCATTCACATTTAGGCTCTGTTTGGTTGCTCTGGAGCTGGGCTATGATATACTTCTCTGAGTGTCTTTATCTCACACCCTTCAGAAAACAAAACTACATCCCAAATTTTACAAACACATCTAGCTGAAAAGGTATGGGTGAGTTACACACAGATGCTTTATATATGCAAATTTCAACAACATAAAGTACAGTTCCTGCCCAAAGCATCAGTAAAAGGCAGGTCAGCAGTGCTGGGCACTCCCAAGGTAGCTTTCCAAATAAATACTTTGGATTGTCCTAGGAAGACCTTTTTCTGGTGAGAGTATATTTTGGTTCAAGCTCTTCCGCACAGGATTTTGTATAGTCAGGTTACATTCCCTAAATACTTATCACCTCTGTAAAGCATGAACAAAATAAAATAGAACACAATTCCAGATCCCTTCAAGACTCTTGTATTTCCCAAGAGTTGTGACAACTGAGTGTATTTAATATCAATGATGAAATTTAGGTGGAAAGCACTATGGTCAGAAAGGCCAAAAAGGATTCAAGTATTGGTTCAACTGCATTAAAGGCCCACCTGTAAATTACTTAAGTGGACTCTAACAATTATGAAAACTAATGAGAAAAATTTTAAATGGATAAGAACAATCTTATATCATGTTAACATTTTAGTCATAAAAATAATATAAAAAGAGCTTTTTACTGATGAAAAAATTCTGGATCCTCAGCTAACTTAGACTTTGTGAATTCAATGACAGCTTAAAAGCTGTAAAGTAATAGAATCACAGATTCAGAAAATCACAGAATGTCAGAGGTTGGAAGGGACCTCTAGAGATCATCTAGTCCAACACCCCTGCCAGAACAGGTTTACCTAGAGCAGATTACAGAGGATGGAATCCAGGCAGGATTTGAAGGTCTCTACATGGTGATTCCACAACCTTTCTGGGCAGCCTGTTCCAGATCTTTGTTACCCTTACAGTAAAGAAGTTTTTCCTTATGCTTCCATTGAGCCTCCTGTGTTCCAGGTTGTGATCTTTGCCCCTTGCTCTGTCACTGGACACCCATGAAAAGAAACTGATCCTATCCTCCTGTCACATGCCCTTTATCTGTTCATAAGCACTGATATGAGATCCCTTTAGTCTCATCTTCTCCAGGCTGAACAGTCCCAAGTCAAAGTAAAGTTGAAAAGATATGTTGGTTGACATGTCTTTTGTCTTAAAGCCATCCAAAACAATACTTTGGATGACAGAGTAGAAAAGCTCACTACTGCAATGGCAAGAATGATTATTAGCAGATGAGCTCACCTTGGCACTGACTACTAGTCTTAGGTGCACTGGACATAGAAAATTCAGCCTTTCCTTTTCACTGAAATTCTCCATGCTCACGGAACTTCCTGACAGCTCAAAACAAACATGTCGTACTTCTAAAACTAAATAAAAACCCAAACAAAAAAATTTTCAAAATAGACTTACTTTTCTTTAACAAAGACAACTGGGATGCAACAAGTAGGAATGAGTCTGCCTCTGGTATGATAGAATCGTAGAGTGGTTTGGGTTGGAAGTTCATGTGCCACAGGCAGCAACATCTTCCACTAGACCAGGTTGCGCAAAGCCCCATCCAACCATACCTTGAACAGTTCCAGGGGGATGAGGTCTCCACAGTTTCCCTAGTGACAAGTGATATGGAGAAAGCTGAGGTTCTCAATGACTTCTTTACCTCAGTTGTCGCTGACAAGGGCTCCAGACACACTCCTGAAGCCAGAGAAGACAATGGCAAAGGTTGGAAGGAAGAACTGCCAATTGTAAGTGAAGATCAGGTTCATGACCATCTGAATAACCTGGAAGTGTACAAGTTCATGGGACCCAATGGGATACACCCATAGGTACTTATGGAACTGGCAGATGTGGTTTTTATACCAATGTCTATGTATTCCAAAAGTCATGGAAGTCTCGTGAAGTCCCCACTGACTGGAAAAGGGAAAATTAAACCCCCATTTTCAAAAAGTGAAAGAAGGAGGATCCAGGGCACTACAGGCAGGTCAGTCTCACCTCTGTGCCTGGTAAGATCATAGAGCAGATCCACAGATCTTCCTGGAGGCACTGCTGAAGCAGAAGAATAATGAAGAGGTGAGTGGGTTTAATCAACACGGCTTCACCAAGGGCAAATGCCTGACAAATCTTGTGGCCTTCTATGGAAAGTTCACAACATCAACAGACAAGGGAGGAGCAATGAGGATCATTTACCTGGACCTGAGCAAAGCCTTCGACACAGTCCCACACAACATCCTGATCTCCAAGCTGGTAAAACATGGGTTTGATGGATGGACCACTCAGTGGATTAAGAACTGGATTCATGGCCACACCCAAAGAACGGCTGTCAATGGGTCCATGTCCAAGCAGAGGCCAGTGACAAGAGGAGTCCCAAGTCCAGTACTGGGACTAGTCCTGGCTCGAGAGCAGCCCTGAGGAAAAGGCCTTGGGGGTGCTGGTGGATGAGGAGTTCAACTGGAACTTCTGTCAGTGTACCCTTGCTCCAGAAAGCCAGCTGTATCTTTGGCTGCATCAAGAGAAGCATGGCCAGCAGGTCAAGGGAGGTGATTCTCCCCCTCTACTCTGCTCTTGTGAGACCCCACCTGGAGTACTGCGTCCAGTTCTGGAGCCCCTTTTACAGGAGGGATATGGATGTGCTGGAGTGTGTCCAGAGAAGGGCCACGAGGATGATCAGAGGGCTGGAGCACCTCTCCTATGAAGACAGACTGAGAGAGTTGGGGTTATTCACTGTGAAGAGGAGAAGGCACCGAGGAGACCTTATTGTAACCTTCCAGTATCTGAAGGGGCCTACAAGAAAGCTGGTGAGGGATGTTTTAGGATGTCAGGTAGTGATAGGACTAGGAGGAATGGATTCAAACTAGAGAGGGCAGATTTAGATTGGAAGTAAGGAAGAAGCTCTTCACCATAGGGTGGTGAGACACTGGAACAAGTTGCCCAGAGATGTGATGGAAGCCCCATCCCTGAAAGGATTTAAGGCCAGACTGGACAGGGCCCTGAGCAACCTGATCCAGTGGGAGGTGTCCCTGCCCATGGCGGGCGGTTGGAACTAGGTGATCTTAAAGGTCCCTTCCAACCCTGAAAGTTCTATGATCCTACGAATTTATGTGTGTCTCATCACCCTCACAGTAAAGAATTCCTTCCTATTATCTAATCTAAATCCACTGTTTCAGTTTAAAAGACCAATCATATCATGCCCTTGTAAAAAGACCCTCCCCAGCTTTACTGTATATACTTTTAGGTACACAGCTTTGCAGTATGATAATCTGACTCGGAAATAATCCTTGGCTTCAAAAATTTGAGCTATATTCTCAAAATAGAAACATCTTTCCAAGTTTACTTGGAATCTCGCAGACAGTCTACAGGTGAAATAAGACACGTAAACCTGCACTTGAGGCAGGAAGCATGGGTTCAGAACACACACTGTATATATTGATTTTTAATACATGTTCAATATCTCTGAAATTCTACCTTCTAATGGAGCTTTTATGTGCAGGATTATGTATCTTATTTTGGAAATGAAGTTCATACATTTGGTTTATAATCAGAATACAATACAATTAGAGTTTAGGAAAAAAAGAGGTGTATCCCAATACACACAGCCACAGTCAGATTAATGGCAAAACTCACACTGAATTAACTGGAAGCACTATCAAGGCTATAGTTTAGATAAGCAACAAAATGTAAAAAGCTTCTCATTTGTGCCAGTGAGAGTACAGCAATCAAATGGAGCATCTCCAAAGTCACGTGTGAACTGCTATTTTCTTCTCTTGGTACTTGTGAATATCAACATCAAGCTGTCCGTTATGAAGGAAAAGGCTACACATACTTATGCTCTCTTTCCAGATGACTCCTTCTATGTTTTGGCAAATGACCTGGGGGAACAGTGGGGAGAGGGATCTTTCCCAGAAAAGTAACAGGTGAAGAGTGACAATGGCTGTCTCTACTAAAACATAGAGAAGCTGATAATGTCTTCTCTCTCCATGGATATACCTTTGCAAAAGCCACCTAGAATCTGCTCTCTCTGAAAATTGTATATGAGAAGCACTGTGAATTTCTTTGTCACTTTCTGGTGACAGAAATCTTTTCTTTTTCACAATCAAACATTATTTATAATAAAAAACTGTACACCAAATATCTGTGTGATTGGCAGCAACGTTTTGCAGTGTATGCCTAGAGAGGAAGTGATGGCCTGCAAACTAGCTCTTAATTCATTTCTCATCTCCAACTGGCCCATATGGCCAAGAGACCCCCAGTGGAGGTTTTCCTTCCCTTACCCTGAATCTTGTGAAGGATACTTTCCCAGTTGAAGGATGAAGGCTGAACCAGGATGATCATGTCTTGAGCAAATAAGTTAGACCAAGAGGACATCTGGTCCCTAGGAGGAAGGAGTAACAGGATTAGTAGGTGTGATGTAGACTTGTTAACTTATACTAACTTATTAATATAAACACGATTTTTCTTACAACCCAGACCTTGCACAAACACTTTGACTTTGTTGTTTTGCTTAACCTGCTGTTGTAGAAACAATATTCTAAACCTGACTGGGGTTATGCACTTACATGTGCACAGGTATTTTCATCTGGATCCCATTAAAAAGTATGGGAACTCCTTCCTGGTCTGTTACGTAGAGTCATAATTTCAAAATATTTATATTTCCTTTTTTTTGCTTTTTTTTTTTTTTTTTCACTGGGAAGAAGATTAGGATTGCATTCCCTGAAAGTTTCTAAGCATATAGTGGTAAAGGCATAAATGTTCATCTTGTGAAATAAAACGCTTGTATTGCTTTTTGTATCAAAAGTAAAGTCACACAGCTATGTAGCACACTCCTGTCCTCTAAGAAGGGAGTTGAATGTAAGTCACATCTGGAAATTCATTAAAGAGTTTAGAAATCTGAGACAAATTCACTGCCCCTGCCCTTTCTGAAATGATAACATACAGATCTTGGATCAGATTCAAAACGCATGTAAGTCAGTGCAAAAATATGTATTGACTTTCACTGTTATTTTAGATCAGGCCCATGGCAAATATGAGACAATGTGTCCAGTGATCTTCCTCATAACATTAATGAAGAAAGACAACATTAATATATCTTATTATATAATGTTGCTAAAGCCTAACCTGCAGCACACATTGCTTTGCTTAAAACAACCTTAATTTTACTTCATTCTTATGTCCTGTGGAAGGAAGACTGGGATAGTTCTTGAGCACTGTCATATTTAAGTGTATGTAGGCACCTGAACAGTGGTGCTCAGAAGCAGTGTTCAGTAGAAGCATATTTCTCATCCATTTCTGCTTTTGCTGGTCTTAAATCTTTTAAACACTGTGCTTCAGGGTTTCAGCCTGTCTTGAACAATTATAAATCAAGCTGGCCCTAGTCAAAGGCAGCAAACAAGACTGCTTTGCACCTTCTTATTTATCCTCTCCCCTGGCCTCTGTCATAGAGACAGCAGTGGGACTTGACACACCTTAGGCTTGAACCATCAGGACAGTTCCTACAGTGTCTGTTTAATAATCCATTTTTCATTCTATTACAATCTAAACTGTATTTGTTTATTGTGGGTACTTTCACAGCAGCAGCTGCTACTGCTACAGAAATCAACCTTCTCAAGTTCAAGGGCATTCTGTTCTGGGGTTGGGAAAAAAAAGCAAAGAAAAGGCAAGCAAAGAAAAAACAAAACAAATCCAAAACATTCAACTCTCCTCCTGGCTATGTGGAAAGGAGAGGTGGGTGATGCTTTGCTTCTGAGAAGCACCACCTGCTTCTCAGAAAAGAAGAAGGAAAGGACTTCTGCCTGGAGTGCACGTTCCCAGCACTGGTTGGCCCCCTTAGGCAGAGTTAGATAAGATGCATCTGTAGCTGTCCCAGCTTCATAGTTCCCTTTTGGCATTAAATGCATGGGCAGCCAGTACAGTGAACTTACCTGGAAGGTGAATACAACAAAAATAAAACATAAGGAGGAAAGGATAAATAAAAACACTGTTCAGAGGAAAAGCATTGCAATTACACCACATACTTTATAGTAGGGGATTTCTTAAGAGGGTCAGTGAGTTGCCTATGACATTATACAGTACTTGAGAAGTTTCTCTGTATGAGGAAATGTCACTTCTCTGTCTTCTTTTTATCCCTGTCCAGCTTCATGGAAAGCTTTTCCCTAGCTTTCTCTAGTGAGAAAAAATATTTACATGCTGAAGAAAAGAAAGTGTGGGCCTTTGTTATTAATGTTGTAGAAATACAAATATGTCCACCTAAGAAAGGAGTCTTCATTAACTCCCACAGCCCAGAAAATTAAGGCATGGCTCATCAGGATCTGCACTTGCTGTTGGCTAAATTGCAAGGGACTAGTTGAGTTGCTGAGGTTCATAATGCTGATAGAGCGGTTTCCACGTGAATGAAGGATAAACAGCGATTAATTTCAGCCAATAAATAATGGTTTGAGGCCCACATTGAAAGAGGAACAATTACTTTTCCATTTTTCCTGCCAAATGAGCTGATAAGAGAAAACAGGGGAGTTGGCCACGTAAATCAGTCTTAATTTTATCTTCCCCATTAAAAAGCAGCCATTAAGACCATCTTCGGCTCATTTCATCCTCTTCTTGTTTCACTTTTTCAATTTGCACAAAAGGGGGGAGTTTGCTCGTCATAAAATTTCACTTTGGCCAACCTATCATTTGCATCTGAGCCAATAAATAGCAATTAGCATAAACATTTAAATCAGGAACTGGAACAAATTCTTGTTCCCCTAGCAAGCTGTTAAATTACTGTATTTCACTATATATAAGAAGCATTAGAAACAAGTTCTGCTGGGCACAATTATCCCTTTCAAACAAGACATGCTTGAAATAATAATAAAAAAAGAGGTACCTTGCTGGGCAACCTTCTTGCTCATCGCCAACAAGCTATCACACAGAGAGCAGCTGATGTTCAACAAAGCCCTATTTCAAACTTTCCATCTAAAGGGGTTTATTTGATCTTTATCCAAAATACATTCCCCAGGAATTAATTTAATTTGCACTGATGTTAAATCATCAAACTGCATTTTTCTTGTACATTTTTCTTGTACATTTTTCTCACTATGCTAAAGTCTGCATATCTTTATGTACTTGTGAGCCTGAGTTTTGCAAGTCTGGCTTTCTTGCAGCATGTTAATTATGTCAACACACATTCAGTGAGCATGACTCTGACTTGCTTACAATGTGGTAAATCAGGAATAACTCTGTACATGCCAAAACAACTCCAGGGGTACAAACCATTCAAAGTAAGTCAAGATGATGGCTCAAGCTGGTTCCTTTTCTTTTATATACATTCATTTTTTACTTGAAAGAATATTTTTAACTCTTATACAGTGTTTTTCATTCTCATAGACTACGAGAGAAAGTATATGGAGTAAATTTCCATTTTGCTGTTGGAGGACCTACACCACAAACATTAAATGCCTTGCCAAAGGTCACACAGCAGCTCTGAAATGTAGCCATAGCTGGTACTTGGGCCTCAAATACACCTAGCTCTAGGCTTAAGTCCTTCTGATGTAAACGTTGAGAAAAAATGATGACAAATCTAAGAAAATTCTCCCTTAAGGTTACCAAGCTTCTTCCCAGTGTGAGCCATAGCATTTCTTCCTAAAGGGGAGTTGTTTTGAAGACAAATGTCAAAGTGTTAAAATTTTTTGCACACTTAACTGTACAGGTAAGGCAGCACCTCAGAGTAACTCAGTGTAATTCCCTAAAATACACTAATTCTGGTGCATGTAAGCAACTGATTAAGTAGCTGGGTTGGTTTGTTTTTGAGATTGGAGTGTAGGGTGGGAATCAGTACATTGAGAAGAAGAATCTGAAAATCAATACAAAAGGAGCAGCAAAACAGAGGGTTTGCTCAGGTGTTCAAGAATTCAGATTCTGGGGATGAATGATGAATCTCCAGCAGCATGCTGTTGCAGTCACATTTCATCACCTTTTATCAAGTTTTACCTTTTACTCATGTGAAACTGCACTGAAATGTCTGTAGGGGAGCTCCACATCCAATGTAGAATGAGGCAATTTTTTCTGTTAAGTTCTTTAAATCAACAACAAAAATAATAATTTTTTAAAAGTTATTTTACTCTGTATAACTTTTGGGTCACTGCACAAAGACAGGGAGAGTCTTCCAAGACTTTACTTGTGCTCTATCACATCGAATGCCAAACCATGTTCTTAGGTCCACCCAGACTCACTCACATTCAGATAACAGACAGGATTTCACCTTTTACCTCTTGTGAAACTTTGATTGAAAGTGTCTCTGAGGTCAGTCTTGTTATAGATTGATTGTGTTGTTTAAGTTTAATAGAAAAAGCGGTTGGATTCTTTCTGGGTACCTTTTTCTTGTAGCCTGTGTGTTAATATTAGCAAGTTTTGTATTTCAATAGCTTATTCCACTTAAGAATCTGAGAAGTGTATTATTATCTCCTCTTTATGAACATAAAACCAGACGCGCATTATTTAAACTGACAGAGTTAATTAAACTAGTTTAGTAAAACTAATACAAAAGTCTCTGCAGAATCTTATTATGTTTGGAAGAGGCTATATTGTCATAAAAGTAACTTGAAAAATAAAATGTTAACATTCACATGTGAATTATACCAGCTTGATTAAATTATTTTTGAAGTAGAAATGACACCGTTTCTGGGTGTAAACAGAATTTTTTAAATAATGATAGATTCACTAATTTGATGTAAAGCCATAGAGCAGCAGATATGTAGCCAAGGCCTGCATCCACAAGGTTTGTTAATATGATAATTTTCTACCTTATGTAGCAGGTTATGAATAGATACATGGTATTACCCTGATAATTTCTTATTCCATTTCCATAAAACAATTATTGTGATAATCTCTTATTAGTGTATCTGTTTTTAATGTAGCAGCATAATAAATATAGATGAAAAGAAATATTCAAGTAACCCTGAAATATTAATAATAAACATTAGACTTAGTTTTTACGCAAAGTTCATCAAAGAATCTGAGCTTTAGACATGGAATTAAGAGATGTGGTTCCATAAAATGTATGGGTTAATGATTGCGTAAGTAGAAAGCAGAGGTGTATAGTTTTCAGAAATGCTTTAGTTTGGCCACTTGAAAATGTCCTTTCATCACATATATGTATTTAAGAACTTTGGTTTCTCATCATTGCAAGTGGGAAGGACCTTTTTTCTACCAAGGAAAGGTCTAGCAATAGTTACAAATTGAAAAACCTTCAGGGTCTATGCTATTTATGCTGATATATGCTCAATAACTATCATCTCATTATTTGGAAGCTTATTGAAGAGTTTCTGGGAGTTTTCCTGGTGAAGCTGAATAAAATTAAATATGAATATAATACAGAAGTGGAAGTCTTACATATACTAAGTCAAAGAGAAGAAAATAAAAAAGGAGAGAAGGTAACTGAGGGACATTTTTACACTGAAGCTGTGTATCACAAAAAGAAAACAAACAGAAGAAATAAATGAGGGAAGAAATACTCTACCACTATGTCTGGTATCTTAAACTAAATCAGTTCTATAATTCTATAATAATTCTGTAATATCATTATTTTACATGCTAGCAAACTCAGAAACACAGGTGTCAGAATTTGGGCAGTACTGAGGCTCAAGGGACAATGTGAGATGTCTGAAAATATTGCTCAGAATTTTGCTTTGTATTATCAGGATTCAGGAGTGTGAAATTAAAAGTGGAAGTCATGTATTCTAAAAACATTTAGAAAAATTGCAGTGTGGGTTTTTTGAGAGTAAATAAGTGAAATAACCATGAACCAATTCAAAGAGAAGCAATGTCACCCACAGTTCCGAAACTATTTGAGGCTTTCATGAAATACAGACTCAGAAGGCATATATCAAAGTCATAGACTCACTACTGGCTTCATGGTGTCTGAATTATGATCCAACC